>CM018038.1:35416596-35951596 GCA_008638375.1 Nyssa sinensis
TAAAAAAGAAAGGGAGGAATATATAAATGGACATGAGATGCGACAACTAAAAACTAGCATGCAAAAAGTTACTACAAATGTTTATCATGTTACACAGACAAAGGAAGCTGATTCGGGGAAAAATGGCAGGGAAAAGAAAACTAAAAGGATGTATTTTATATTTGATGAATCACAGTTCAAACCAATGTTACCTGGCACGTGGATCGTTATGGTACAGGGAACGAGAACGGGAACGTAGATCGTCACTTGTTATTGAACATGATACGTTAGGGGTATGCTTCTTTGAATCGCTTTGTTGGAACAAAATACGTTTATTTGGAACAGTGATATGCTTTTTTATTGTATTTGTAATAATATTGATATGTATATATAAACACCAAAAAGATTTCAACGAATCCAAACCATTATAATATAAAATTTCAATGATGTTGTGTATTTTATATGATTTTTTAGAACTTTTGATAATTTAGATTGGAACGCTAAATCTTGTGTTGCAAATCGCTAGGGAAGTAAGCGAATTGTGGTAACCATAATTCAAACTTCTTGATATGAATATATCAAGAGGCGTAAAAGGATTCACCATGGGATGCAGCCAAACAATTCCAAATCTTTCAAGTATTCAGTTTTTTTTGTCAACAAAAGCCCGCTTGAAATTTTTGATTAATTGAATTTTAACCAATGCTCAGTTAGAATTCATCCCATAATGAAACAGAAGATAGAGTTAAGAAATCAAAATTATACCTTGATTTGAAACCCTTCCTACATGCCAGATCTGACAAAAGAAGATACCGCCTTTGGCATGCACGGTGTCTACAATGGGTTTCCAGGCTTCTACTTGTTCCTTGGTCCATATACCAGGTGTATGTGGGTAGCTTCAATTAAGAAAAAACCATAAGCACTTATAGAATTATGAGAAAAGAAATTACATACTCAAATGTATGCATTGCTCTTTAAATATATAAGCATAAGAACTCGAATAAAAAATATTACCCTTGAGCTGTATCAGAAACTCCAGTGGCTTCTGCAATGAGAAGGCCCCCTTTGGTGGTTCTCTGAGAGTAACATAAGATAGCATGTGGCTGAGGAACATTGTTGAAAGATCTCATCCTAGTCAGTGGTGCCAAAACAATTCTGAAAAATATGGACCACGTAAATAGTCAACTACATGAAGCATTGGAAATTCTGGCCAATGGGAGTACTAAACTAGCATAACTACACCTCCCTAGCTGCAAGCAGTTTAAATGAAAATTAGGTGATTCACTCATCACAACATCTAGCTTAGAATTGGAAAATGCAAGAAAAATAAAGAAGTAAATAAAAGAACCATCTCTGGAACACGAATGGGAAAACCTGAAATTTCA
Source organism: Nyssa sinensis (assembly GCA_008638375.1). NCBI lineage: Eukaryota > Viridiplantae > Streptophyta > Magnoliopsida > Cornales > Nyssaceae > Nyssa > Nyssa sinensis. Next base: position 35,417,958 of record CM018038.1, read on the forward strand.
TGATGGCCTGATAAATAATTAATCACAATTAGAAAAAAATTACTGAGATGCCAACGTAACATTCAGTTGTGTAAGTATAAGCTTTTCTCTAACTACATAAGAACATGCATGTACCACCGATCATAAACTATAACATTAATAGAGAGACAACAAAACGCAGCTGCATCCATAGCAAAAGAAGAGAGAATAATCTCATTACATAAAGCATCTCTCGTCCCAATTGTTTGCCATAATTTGTTCTATTCAGTAATATTCAGAAGCATGTAAAGAATTTTATGTTTTGATAAATCTATTATAGGAAAATGAACAAAAAATATTCAAAAAAAAAAAAAAATGAAAAGGAAAATGAAAAAAAAAAATAGCATAGGAAGAAAGTGAGCCACATATACCAGGAAATTTAGAAAAGAACATTCCTCTTAAAATTTGGAGAAGAATGCCTATGAACGAGATGCTACCTTACCATCCATCTTTTGGAGTACGAAGACTAAGAAAGGACAATTTTTTATAAAGATATATCAGATCGATCTTCTCAAACCAATCTGCTTTTACTCCATTTCATTTTGTTTCCTCGTTCTTTTTCTTACCGAAACAGAGTCAACCTCAGCATGGGAAACTACATATATGCAGAATAGGGAATTGGGAGGAACTGCTAAGTGCAAGAAAATTTAGCTTCTCTGGGTAGGAACTACGAACAGTTCAATTTCTAAGGCAACAGCTATTTATCAGGAGAAAACAATTCTCACACAACTACTACATATGTTAAGGAAAGTGCTAGAATGCTGCTATTGACTATGTTCTACTTTACCTCAATTGGCACCAGGATTACCGATGCCAATGCTGAAGAGCATCTAACCGTTAATAGCTAAGGAGATTTATTCCCTATGACATATCTACAAGTTACAAAGTGTTAGATTTGATGAAATAACATAAAAAAGACGAGAAATAGAAAAGCAAGAAAGGAGAGACCATGAAAAAATTCAAAAGACTATATTGTATTAGACTGAATTATTCTGAAACTAAACAAAAGAGCTCCTTATATAGGAGAGTAATGAGGATTGTACATGAAAAACATTAATAAAGGAAATAAACTATGAAACTATAATCTTACTAGCATTACATAATAATATATATGTGGAACTATTATACTTCTAACACCCCCCTCAAACTCATGGTTGGAAGTAGACCAACTTGAGTTTGCAAATAAAAATCTCTGAAAGTGGACAGTTGACTTGTTGGCATTGTGGTTGAAATGTAGATGTTACCCAAGTTGGTTGTTGGACTTGTGATGGTGAGAGTGGAGAAGATGACAGCATGACTGAAGAATTTTGCACGATGATGTGAAGATTCCGGTGGTGCAACAGTGAGTGAGTGAGTGTGTGTGTGTTGCAATCTGATGACCTTCGGTCTGTGACTGAACAACGTTTGATTGGGTGATGGTGTTTAATGGTAATGTTGGATGACAATAGATGAAGGATTGGTGATGGAGGTGATGAAGATGTTGTGGACAGTGAATTTTCTTTGATGATGGTTGTGTTAAACCACCAACTCATCTAAAAGCTTAAGCTGTTAGAGATGGTGTAACTTTATTATTATATTCTCTAACACGCCCCTCACGTGTGGCCAGTTTGAGCTTACACGTGTTAATTCATATTTTTTTGAGTGACGGTGAGATTTGAAATCAGGACCTTTTGCCTGCTCTGATACCATGTGAAGTTACCAACTCATCTAAAAGCTTAAGCTGTTAGAGAGGGTGTAACTTTATTATTATATTCTCTAACACCCATTGCTCTGATACCCTGTTCGAAGTTGCTATCTATCACAACCAGTAAACACCCATTGCCGAACCATCTCAACCAGTAAACACCCATTGCCGTCCTCAATTCCATTGCTTCTCATCAGATCGAAACATCACCAAAAAAAAAAAAATCGGAGAACGCAAAACATTGGCCTTTGGTCGTTCGTTGCATTATCATTCTGCAATCTTTCTTAATCCGACTTTGTCAACTGTTTCAGATTCCATCGCAACCATAGCCACATCGCTTCAGAACCATTGTCGGCTGATCAAACCAGAAGAAGCCATTCACCGCATTCTATTAGAAATCGAAACCCACATTCTCTCACCGATTGCAACTCAAAATCCTCGCTCCGCCTCCCTCCACCGTCCGCCGTTTGTACGTTGAGATCCTTCTCGATCGTGCCGTTGGTGGGCCAAACCTTCAAAGATCCTTCCCTGTTACGCCTTCAAAGATCCTTCCCTGTTACGCCGTCCCTATTTTTCAACCTTCCCTGTTAAACCTTCAAACCCACATATCAAAGAGAACACCAAACAGAAACCCTACGGCCCAACCAAAACTCATTAAACCCTTTACCCATTTACCCACTTTAGGCCAACGGCCCAGCCCAGTTAATCCACTTTAGCCAGCAACCTTTTTTTATTTGTTCACTCAGATAAGACCCAGCCTTCACCATTTAAAATGAGTGCATCTTCGGGCATTAAATCTGTCCCTTTAGTTGTTCAGTCAGAAAGTGTGTTCAATGCAGGGATCACTCTTACAGAATCAAATTATGATATATGGTCTCAGATTATGGAGATGCATATTGCTGAATGAGAGAAATTATCCTACATCCGTGGGAAGAAAGAGCCACCTACAGAATCAGATGATGGTTATGAGAAATGGCAGGCTGAGAATCAAAAAGTCAAGAGATGGCTATTAATGTCAATCTCTCCAGACATTATGAAGCGTTATTTGCGTTTATCTACTGCTCAGTGACATTTGGAGTGCCCTAGCCAAAGCATTCTCTGATGACAGTGATGAACTGCAAGTTTTTTCCTTAAATCAAAGAGCCTTTGCTGCCAAACAGAATGGGAGACCACTTTCTGTCTATTATGGAGAGCTGACTGAAATATTTTAAGAACTTGATCATCGTGACAAAGTCATCATGAAGCACCCTGACGATGTTCAAGCATACAGAAAATCTATTGATCGGCTCAGGGTACACATTTTTCTTGCAGGATTAGATGGCAACTTTGAACAACTTCGTGGTGAAATTTTGCGAAGAGATTCAGTTCCTGATATAGAAGAATGTTACTCTATTGTTCGACGGGAGGCAGTGCGTCGAACCACCCTAAACTCTGCAAATCTTGAAGCTTCCGCATTAGTCACCAGGAATCGGTCCAACCATCCGAAGGCTGAAAATAACTTGGATAAGTCATCCCTCAAGTGCACCCACTGCTAGAAAACTGGTCATACGAAGAACAAGTGTTTCGAGTTAGTGGGTTATCCAGATTGGTGGGATCATAATCGCTCAAAGAAAAATCAAAAAGGTCCTTTCATTGCAGCAGCTGTTACAACACAAGTCGACGATGCAGTAACTCAACAAGTCTCGGCAATGGTGATTTCTTCAAACAATGGTGGTAAGGTCTTAAATATTTCTACACCTGTTTCGAATCGTACATGGATAATGGATTCTGGTCCTACAGATCACATGACATTTGATTCTAGACAGGTTTCCTCCCTACAATCCTCCAACCAAAAATTTGTCTCTACCGCAAATGGTGCTTCAACCCCTATCATTGGGGAAGGATCTTTAACTCTAACTGATACCTTAAATTTAGATTCTATTTTAGTAGTTCCTTCTTTAGATTATAATCTTTTGTCTGTTTCTCAAATCACCACTACCTTATCTTGTGTTGTAATTTTTTGGCCTGATTTTTGTGTGTTTAAGAACATCCAAACCAGGAAGACGATTGGCTGTAGTATTAGGCGAGGGAAGCTATATTACTTGGACTTGGAATCACAGAGCATTAAAAGCCTCCGACAAGCTTTGACAGTGGGAGGTGTTGCGAGGAACAAACAGGAAGCAGAAATCTGGTTATGGCATCGCCGTTTGGGGCATGCTTCCTTTGGATATTTAAAAAAATTATTTCCCCAATTATTTCTCCAAGTTGATGTGTCTCATTTCCAGTGTGATGTTTGTGAACTTGCGAAGAGTCATCGTACTTCATTTCCGTTACAATTGAATAAAAGTCCACTTCCTTTTATGATTATTCATTCTGATGTCTGGGGTCCATCTAAAGTTACTACTTTGGGTGGATCACGATGGTTTGTCACGTTTATTGATGATTGTACCAGGATGACATGGTGTGCATGATGAAATCCAAAAGTGACGTGAATTCACTATTTCAAAAGTTTCATAAAATAATTCAGACTCAGTACCAAACCACGATTCAAGTTCTTCGCAGTGATAATGGTAGAGAATATCAGAGTACTGAACTTCAACAATATTTAGAAGCACATGGGCTGATTCATCATACTACTTGTTCCAACACACCCCAACAAAACGGGGTGGCAGAGAGAAAAAATCGACATTTGCTCGAGGTTGTTCGCGCCTTGTTAATTAATGCTCATATGTCATTATCTTATTGGGGAGAAGCACTCACTTCTGCAGCTTACTTAGTCAATCGAGTACCCTCAAGTACCCTCAATTTCAAGACACCGTTCCAAGCTCTCACTGAAGCAGTGATTGCCCCACCTGTTCCTAATTTACCCCTCGTGTCTTTGGATGTGTGGCCTTTGTTCATCTTCACAAGCATCAACGCACCAAATTAACTTCTCAAGCATTGCGATGTGTTTTTGTTGGATATGCCACTCATCAAAAGGGCTACTGTTGTTATCATCCTCTAACCCATCGATTATTTGTCACACTGGATGTCATTTTCCATGAAGATACCATGTACTTTCCCGAGCCTGAATTTCAGAGGGAGTATCAGAAGGAAATTCAAACTCTCAACTATGGTGAAAATGATGACCAGGAGGTTGTCAACTTGGAATCAAGTGGTATGATATTAGATCCAAGTGGTGATGAACCTTCAATACTTGAAGACGTGGGTCTATCTCCAGCTCAGCCTGAAAATGAAAGTCTTGAGAATATGGTCCCACCTCCATCCGACATACCACACCAATCTCTTACTGACGATGTTCCTGAGACACACAAGAGACAATTACCCCAACGTCACACTAGAGGTATTCCTAAACCCACATATGAACCTGAACTATCTAGTAAAGTCAAATATCCTATGAGCCATTATGTGTCTAACCATCGTTTGTCAGAATCAAATATGTCATTCGTGAATCAATTATCTACTGTATCTATTCCTAAAAGTGTGCAGGAAGCATTAACTGATCCTAGATGGAAAGCAGCTATGAACGAGGAGATGAAATCTCTACAGAAAAATGAAACATGGGATCTTGTTGACCTTCCACCTGGGAAGAAACCAGTTGGATGTCGGTGGATTTACACTATCAAATACAAAGCTGATGGCACTATTGAACGCTTTAAAGCAAGATTGGTGGCAAAAGGGTACACTCAAACCGATGGGATCGACTATACAGAGACATTTGCACCTGTAGCCAAGATCAACACAATGCGGGTCCTATTGTCTCTAGCAGCAAATCTAGATTGGCCACTGCAACAATTTGATGTGAAAAATGCATTTCTGCACGGAGAATTGTCTGAAGAAGTCTATATAGATCTACCACCAGGATGCATGATACCAGAAAGACATAATCGGAAGGTTTGTAAATTGAAGAAATCACTGTATGGGTTGAAGCAATCTCCGAGAGCTTGGTTTGGACGATTTACAAAAGCCATGAAAAACTTTGGATATCAACAAAGCAACTCAGACCACACTTTGTTCCTGAAGAAGCAACAAAGGAAGATCACTGTCCTTATTGTATATGTAGATGACATGGTGGTCACAGGAAATGATCCAGAGGAAAGAAATGCTTTACAAGAATACTTGGCCAAGGAATTTGAAATGAAAGATCTAGGTACTTTGAAATATTTTCTTGGGATAGAAGTGTCACGATCAAGTAAAGGCATTTACTTATCCCAAAGGAAATATATCTTAGACCTACTACAAGAAAAAGGAATGTCAGCATGTCAACCAGCTGATACACCTGTTGAAGAAGGCTTAAAATTATGTATTAAGAGTGATCAGGTTCCAGTTGACAAGGGGAGATAGCAGAGACTTGTTGGCAAGTTGATGTATTTAGCTCACACAAGACCAGATCTTGCATATGCATTAAGCATTGTCAGCCAGTTCATGCATAATCCTGGCGAACAACACATGAATGCAGTTATGCGCATTTTGAGGTATCTGAAGTCTGCTCTAGGAAAAGGAATTTTATTCTCTAAAAATACAGTGGAACAAACCATAGATGTATACACTGATGCTGACTGGGCTGGAGACAAAAACGATATGCGATCCACTTCAGGGTACTTCACCTTTGTAGGTGGCAATCTTGTCACATGGAGGAGCAAGAAGCAGAATGTTGTTGCTCGCTCAAGTGGAGAAGCTGAACTTAGGGGAGTGGCACTTGGAATTTGTGAAGGATTTTGGCTAAAGTTTCTCTTACAGGATTTGGGATATTCACCAAATAAACCAATTCAATTATATTGTGATAATAAGTCAGCACGTGACATGGCTTATAATCCGATTCACCATGATCGAACAAAACATGTTGAGGTTGACAGATTTTTCATCAAAGAGAAATTGGAAGAAAAGATTTTGGAATTACCAATGATCCGATCAGAAGACCAGTTGGCTGACATTCTCACCAAAGCAGTATCAAACCGAGTATTCTCAAAGTTCTTAAGCAAGTTAGGCATATGTGACATCTATGCACCAACTTGAGGGGGAGTGTTGACTTACCAGCTGTATGATTCTTTCCTATTTTAGGAGGATTGCCTTTCCGATTCTATAGGATTATTCTTTCCTATTAGAGAGATGTAATTAGGATTATTCTATGCAATTATTCTTTCCTATGGAGTGAGAAGTGGGAATTGAAAAATTCTTTCCCCTCTCCCCCATACAACTCTCTCTCATTCAAACTTTCTCTATATATATATCTATCTTTAGAGGACCCTATGGCCAGATCTGTGACAGTGTGAGTGTGTGTGTTAGATACAGTGTGAGTGTGTGAGAATGGTGTGTGTGTTGTGTATTTTGTGTGTGTGTTTGAGAGAGAGAGAGAGAGAAAGAGAGAGACAAAAACAGTGAGAGTGTGTGACTGTGTAAGACAGTGTATGTTTGTATGTATGTGTGTGTGTGTGTGTGTGTGTTTGACACACCATGAGAAACTGAACCAAAGGCAAACAAATGTAGAAGAAGTAAGGAAAGAAAGAAAAGAAGAAAAAGGAAAAGGAGGAAAGAGAGGCTAGATGGCTGGAACAACGACAGTGACAACCATGAATGGCCTCTCCAAGCTTTTTCTCTCTATGAGATTTTTTCTCTGTAAAGCTGCAAGCTTGAGGTAGGGATCTTTCACCCTTCTAAGATTTTGTTTAAGTATTTGACATTCTTGCATGCTTCGAAGCGTGATTGGGTAGATGAATGTGTGTGAACACAATGGTGTGTGATGGTAACAGACCTATTCTGGATCTTGACCGTGAAGGACATTTTGACGGGCTTTGTTGTGTTGTATGGGTTCGTTTATGTTGTAAAAAAAGGAAGGAAGGAAAGTGGATGGTGGTTGAGAATGGATATTTGACAAGTTATAGCCCCTTCACGGGATAATCGTGTTTCACCGGAAACCTTTGTTTTTGATGGATTTGATCCATGAAAACTCATTAAAGATGTGAGGGAAGATGTTCAAAATAGTTTAGAAAGAAAAAGGGTAAAAAATAGTAAGAGAAAATGCAGGAATAAAATTCACAAAAAATAGCAATTTTCGGCGAGGGTTCCGGCGAACCCGTCGGAGAAGACGATCCAAAGTTGGCCGACGGTGGTCAACTCTAATGAGTTGACCGGTCAACTGGGTTGACCTAGTCAATAGTCAAACGGGTCGGGTCAAAGGTCAACGGGTCTAGCCAACAAGTATTCGGGTCAAGTTCTGGGCTTACCCATTTGGCAATTGGGCTTAAGGGCTGTTTGCCTACTGGTTCATGAATCAGGGTGTTTGGGCGCAAGGTTATGTGATTTGCTGTTTGGGGCTGGTGAATTGGAATAGGGGTAGCCCTATTCCAAAAATTTGAATTAGAATTGAAATTTTCCTATTTGGTGACAGGGATTAGAAATTGATTTTAGGAAAATTATAAAGGGGTTGAATTGATTTAGTTAATTACAAATGAATGGACAATTTAGGAGAAATTATGAAAAGACCGACCTGTTCATAAAATTGAAATTAAAGCCAATTAAAATGAAAGATGGGTCATTCTTAGGGTTTTTGGGCATTCTAGAGTCAATGACGGAGTCGTTTTTGACATTCGGGGGCCTGGGATGGTTCCACATGAATATGATAAATTATAAAAATACCCCTAATGATAGGTTAAAAAACTTAAAGGCTAATTAAAATTCAGAAAGGGCAATTCCAAAGTTGTTGGATGCCTAAGACTCAAAGATATGATTAGACTGAACAAATTGGGACTCAGTGATAGTCCCATATAAAATGAGAAAATGATGATTATACCCTTAGACTTATATTAAACAATTGAAAGCCGAATTAAGATCCGGAAGAGGCATTTTCAATATTTTTGGACACTAGGGACTCAAATATGATATCAGAATAATGAAATAGGGACTTGGGGTAGTCCCACATGAAAATATAAAATTATTAAAATACCCTTAGACATGAAACAGATACTTAAAATCATTGATAAAATATAAAGATGATACATTTAAGATTGTTAGACCTAGATTTGATTCTAAGGTTGGTGTTGAGAGACAGCATCTCGGTAGATGCACAACTTGTCTGGTAAATTATGAAAATGCCCTTGTAAGCTTAAAAGACAGTCAAATGACTTAGAGACAATACTATAGGGCTTCCTTAGGATTTTTTATACCTATGACACATTCTTAATATTCGCTTGAGTAAATGGGTACTCGAGATATAGGCTAAAGAGTAATTGGCCATAGAGAACTATAAAACTTGATACGATACCTTAGTGCTATGGGCCAGAGTGGTCCCAAGAATAGAACAGGAAATACGTAAAAATAATTGACAAACATTATGAAAGACACAGGTAGTGTTTCCTTGTAGTGGAGTGAGGCTTGGTACTAGGACAATGTCCTAATGTGTTGATGTGTAGACTTGCTATGTTATTCACATTATATGTTTATCTGTATCATTTGATACCTTTTCATTACATTATCAGTATGATGTGATTGTTATATTGAATGTTTTGATGTTGGATATTTGCATGATGGTACCGGATACATGTGATTTCCATGTTCATGTTTATCATGATTTCTGTTTCTGTCATAAATATATATGACTATTGTTACTCCTGTTTCTATTCATTAAATCATATATTCTTTCTTATGGTTGTTAGTACTGTTGTGGATGTGAATGATACTGATATATATATATATATATATATGGTTGACCATACCTGAGCGGTGTGAGATTTGAAAGGATATTGATGTTGATGTGCAGCATTTGTGGTGTGGATTGAGATATTGAAATCTTGAAAAAGAACACATATGAGAAAAAGACTTGGGATGGGAATTAGTGACATATTTTCTGTGCTATTAAGCGTGGTGAGATTGTGCTTTACCCGGTGTTCCATTTATGATAGGGATGGTGTATCTTCTGGGCTTGCGAGCTATAAACCCACGTGGGTGGTCATTTGTTTCTTGGGTTAGTAGCCCGTAAAGCACATAGGCTTACTGGGAGCCAAATTAGGTAGGAACCCATAGGATTGAGATTATTGAAATTATTGAAAGAATTGAATAAGACGAATAAGACTTTATCCTTTTTGCTAAGGATTGATTTACTTGAGATTATTTTCCTTGACTTATTTGTGATATTTCATTATGATTATTGATGGACTGTACGCTACCAGTTGTGATACTATGGCAATTGTAAATGGTTGCTTAGTTGTGAATGTATACATTGTTCTTGTGGCTTTGAACAGTAAATGGAGGTACTTTATGGGTTTGGTAAGCTTACACTTACATTTGGTGATTGGTTATGTATTTATATACTTTGTTCTTGAGGCATTAAAATAGGAAATAGAGGTGTTTCGTGAGATTATATGTTTATAATTATATCATGTGTCCAAACCTCCATATATTGACTACTTTGCTATTATTATCAAACCACATGTAGTGGTGCAATGCCCTTTCGATACTTATGCTTATGTCTGTGTTTGGGATATGATGGTATGATGTGCTTGTGATGCATACTGGACTATAAGGTGTGTCCTCTTTGGACTTGCATTAGTTTTTACATGTTGTTTCTTGTGTGTTTTAGGAAACGCTACTGAGTGTTATGACTCACCCTTGTTGTTCATGGGAATAACAAGTATTGACTTGACAGATGACTGACGGGAAGAAGTGAGAGATGGACTAAAGTCATTGTATTGCTTAGTTACTTTTTTGTATTTATTCATTTATTTATCTAAGGTGCCTGTACCCTCGAGACTATTCATGTATATGTCATGTATATAAGAATTATAGAGTCAGCTCTAGACAAACCTTGTTTAATACGGTTAATAGACACTTGATTCAGTTACATTGTAATAATGATCAATTTCATTTAATCCCGTTACAGGACTTGAACAAGTCTAATCAGATAACTGAATCAAAACTAATTAAAGGAACTAAATCATTTCAAAAAAAAAAATGGCATGTATTTTATATACTTGAATACGATGGTTAGTTCTATTACCTATCTTATCGGGGTCCAATGACCCCTTAGTCCAGCCCTGTGAGTTAGGGGCGTGACATATGTGATAAAGATTATATTATTGTATTTGAAGTAAATAAATGCCTAATTAAATATGCATGCAACCAAGAAAATATTCTATTTATTGCATATAGAGATAATAACATCTAGTGCATTAATTTTAAAGATATTGCATCACAAAATGTGCAATGCTTTGCAGCCATTATAAACACCTCATTTTGAGACCCCTGATTGTATATAGTCACTTTTGCCATTTTTGGGAAGTTACAACAATATGTCCCAATCTAGGGGTATTTTAGTAATTTCACATTTTTTCATAGAGGGTATTTTAGTCATTATGTCCATCAATGACATTTCGGTTATTTCGCTTATAGAGGGCATTTCAATCATCATGCCCACCAATGGCATTTTGGTCATTTCGCCCATTAATGGTATTTCGATCATTATGCCCATTGAAGACATTTTTTTCATTATGCCCATCGAGGGATTTTTGGTCATTATGCCTACCAAGGGCATTTTGGTCATTTGGCCAATTAAGGACATTTTGGTCAATATGCTTAACGAGGGCATTTTGGTTGTTTCGCCCATAGAGGGCATTTCGGTCATTATGCCCACTAAGGGCATTTTGGTCATTTGATACATTAGGACCCTTAAGATATTTTGGTCATTTTGCTCATTAAGGGTATTTTGGTAATTTATAATATTTCCCTACCCTTTAGGGGTAGTATGGTAAATATTAGAAGTTTCCCACCTTCTAGAGGTATTTTCGTAATATTGGCGTCATTTTGCATTTTGGAGGGCACTTTGGTAATTGTAGCATATTCCTATCCCATATATGTTATTTTGGTTATTCATAGGCGTATATGTAATTTTCACATCATTATACCCATATAGGGTTAATTTGATAATTTTAGCCTTTAAAGATAATTTTGACTTTTTACACTTTAGTGGCATTTTTGTATTACCATATCCCTAAATTCTCCATCGAATTAGGGGTAGTATAATATATATAAGTTTGTACACTAAAAACTTGCTTATTTTCATTCCCTTTCTTGTCCTAAGTAATTTCCTTAGTAAGTTCTTTATTTTAAGGGATTTGTTTTTACTTGTGCACCAAATAACTTCATTGTCTAATTTTCTTACACATCAAGTATTAATCTTGGTCATCCATCCATAGGATTCATTGTGAGCCTTTGGATCAAACCTTTTTACTTTTTTCCTTTAAATAAGACCATATGGCCACCATAATTAATGACAGAAATTTTAGTAGTCGGATGTTGCTGCAATAATTCTATCTCTCCTCTCTTTTATATTTCTTATTCCATATTTTTGAAGCCTTGTTCTACACAAGTAAGAGTTCTACTCCATTGAAGACGAAGTTTTACACAACTAAAGATTCAATTCAAGGAGTTTAAGTCACAAGCCTTATCTGATTAGCTGCAAATAATCAAGTACGCTTCCAAAAACCCTACTTTTTCTCTTTTTCCCAATTCAATTTAGCCTATCACTCTTGATAGAATCAATTGAATTAGAGAACTATGTTGACTCTGATTTCATTATCTAAATGGATACGTAGGACGCATCATAGGGCCAAGTTTACCCTTTTCCCTTATCTTATTGACTTTATGTATTTTTTCTCATTTTTATTCATGTTATCATTATCCCTCTCTTTACTTTGTTCTTTTGATTCATTTATTTCATGTATTTCGTTTACTTTATTTGTTTATGCAATCATTATTATTATCTCTTTCTAATCTCTCTCTTTTATTTATGTCATGGAATTTATGTCGTGTGGATGAACACTTGAAGCCAGTCCATTCGGATTGGGCGGGTTAGGGTCTCGTACCTTAACTCTTGGATTCAAAATTATTTGGTTCATTATAGACTAGTTACTTTACTTTATTTTGACCCATGTTAAGGAGTTTAGAATGTAACTAAGACCAAAACATTGTAAAGTCTTAATTTCATTGCTAATTTTTTTACATGTGTTCTTTATGGGTTGTACTAAGTTTGCTTGTTATTTAGCCTAAAACAAGCTAGTGACTCATTTGTGTATTCATGTACACCTAATTTGGAAAGAGAGGGCATTCCTCTCCCACCTCAAAGGAGTGGACAAAAAGCCAGGTGGTTGTCTTTTTTTGACACTTGCGCTCACAACCATAAATAAAAATAGTTGGTTATGATATAGAAAACTAGGACATTTAAGTATGGACTTAATCTCCAACTTGTTTATACATGAACAAGTTAGAAGTCTACCCAAAACCAAATTTGTAAAAGATGGTGTATGTGGTGCTTGCCAACTAGAAAAGTAAGTGGAAACTTCCTTAAAAAAGAAGAAGGATATTTCAACAATTAGACCAACTAGGAAAGCAAGTGAAAACCTCTTTAAAAAGAATAATGATATTTCAACAATTAGACCACTACAACTCTTACATTTGGATCTATTTGGGCCCACTAAGGTTTCAAGCCTAGGAGAAAAACATTATACCTTTGTGATAATTGATGACTACTTAAGATATACTTGGATACTATTTATTTCTCACAAAGATGAGGTGCATGAAGCCTTAAAAAAACTATGTAGAAGAATCCAAAATGAAAAGGGATACACTATTAATAATGTTAGAAGTGATAAAGTAGAGAATTTCATAATAAAGATATGGAAAAATATTGTGATTAATGTAGAATTGATCACAATTTTTCAACCCCTAAGACCCCTTAGCAAAATGGATAGTTGAGAGAAAAAATAAGCCACTCCAAGAAATAGGTAGAACAACACTTAACGAACACAACTTACCCAAATACTTTTAGGCTAAAACGGCAAACATTGTTTGTTATGTGATAAGTAGAGTAAGCATAAGGCCAAAACTAAAAGAAAAACTGTAATACCCTGACCCAAATTGTAACTGAGCACACCATGTTAACCCGAGCCGAGAGGGATTTATGTTATGACATTAAATGAAATGGACGATTTTAAGTGTACGAATGATGCCCGGGCGATACCCGAGTAAGGCATGAACGAATATTGAAATAAAAATAAAATAAAATAAAAATAGAAATAAAATAAATAAAATCCTGTTATATACATATATGGAATATGGATATATATATATACATGTATATATGTAGATGTATATATATGTATATAAATAGCTGTAAGTATATATATATATATATATATATATATATAAATGTGAGTGTGTGTTATGTAATTAAATACATATACAACGGCAGAATAATGGAGGGGGGAGGGGGTTACAAATTTAGGAGAAAAGGGAAAGAGAGAGAGAGAGAGAGAGAGAGAGAGAGAGAGAGAGGAAAGATGAAATCGTTATATAGCCTAAGCATGTGCTACATACATGAGGGAAACCGAAGATGAGAAGCAGAAGGAGAAGAGGAAGAGGAATGAGGAGAGAGGAAGCAGTTGAGAGAGGCGCAAAAGGTAAGCCGTACAGTTTTTATTTTTCTTTGAATTTTTCTGGCTTTTTATTTAGAAGTGGTTAAAGCTTGTATGTGATCGTAGAATACTGTTCAAGAGAGAAAAATAGGAATTTAGGTGGAAACTGCGAAGAAAACGGTTGAGAAATGGGGTAGAAAGGGGCCATGATCGAAAAACTGACGTGGGGAGTTTTGGGGTGGTTTGGTTCGGTTTTAGGTGCTTAAAATCATGTTAGGATGTGTTAAATATGCCTTAGAATCATTATGAAATGAAAAAAAAGTAGAAAAACAACAAGAAAAGTGGAAAAAAATTCTTTGGGTTTCGGTTTTCCAGTCACCGGCATTAGAGATGGTGACCAGAGACCACTGAAAAATCATAGGGGGTGACGGTCACTATGTGGGTCAACGGGTCGGGTCGGGTAAGAACACGACCCACCATACGATCCAAGGGGCGACTGGTTACAGGGGCTGGGGGGTGTTTGGCAACGAAGATAAGGAATTGGATTGAAACTCCAATTGGGAATAGGATATCACATCTATGTTTCACCCCTTAGTCCACCGTTTAACTTATGGGCTTAAAGAAAAAAAAATTATGCAGGGGTTGCTGCCCCCGTGAATTGACCTCAGGACCTTAGGTTTAACCCTTGAAGCACGGACCAGTATGCCACTAAGGCACATGTGATCTTTTGGTCCCTAAATAATATATATTATCAGTTTATTTAATTAATTTAGTTTTAGTTAATTATTAAATTAATTCTCCGATATGCAAATTATTCAAGTGAATAGTGTAAATTTACTATTTTGAACCTTCTGGATCCAATGGTGAGGTCCGTTATATGAGACGAGGTCCCAAAAAATAAAATACTCATAAAAATGTCAAAATGACCAAAATGCCCTTTAGTCAAATGTGAGTCAAACGGACTCCGATTAAACTAAGTAAATAGAGAATATTTATTATTTCAAACATTCTGGACTCAACGGTGGAGTTCAATTTGTGAAAATAGGTCCCAAAAATTAGAGACATGTAAAATGCCCATTTTGCCCTTTTCGGTATAAAAGTCCAAATTGAAAACCGTGAAAGCCTCAACTGATTTTCTTCGACATTCCAGACTCAATGGTAGAGTCTAAATTAGTAAAAGAGATACTTAGAGTAACGAGGTGTACAATTTGATAAATGACATTAAAACTGAGACATGTTTATTGATGTATAGGTGAGTCAAAGGGAAAGGAGAAAATTACGAAGTACTAAAGTAGATCACATAGATTTAGGGTAAGTAAATCTTGGATCTCTTACATGTGGTTTTCCAAGTCATGCTATTCTTTTATTGTCAATATTGTACTCTTATACGTACCCCACGTTATTGATTCCACAAATTGATGATTGTCTTATTTTATGGATTTTATTGAGGAGTTAATTGTTATACCTTGATCATGATTGGTTATACCTTGATCATGATTGGTTATACCTTCTATATGTCATTGAAACCCGATCTCTTACATGTAATTCTCTCAAGTCATGATTGTTCTATGTTATTGATTCTATGATTGATGATTATTCCCATCTTAACGAATCTTATTGAGGAGATGATTGTTGTACCTTGATCATGACCTCCTATATGTCATTGAAACTCGATCTCTTACACATAGTTCTCTCAAGCCATGATTGTTCCTTTCATTTTTAGGATTGTACTCTATACGTATCTGATGTTATTGACTCCACGAGTATTATGTTCATCCTATCTTATGGAAAGTTATTGAGAACTGACTGTTATACCTTGATCGTAGTTGCTTGTACACTTGTACTATTGATTTCTAACCAAGTCACGAGGTTATAATATTCCTTATTACTGTTAAATGGTACTTTTATGTGTACTCAACGTTTATTGGCTTCACGATCCGATACATGTTCTCTCTTATGAGATATGTGCCTAATGTTTCTTTATGTCATAATGTGATATTTGTTCTATCTTGTGAAATTTATTGAGGATCGAACTCTATGCTTATCATGAGTATTTGTACGCTTCGTACCATACCTTGAAAAGCTGATTATTATGTTCATGCTATTGATATTCCATTCATATGCTCCTTATAGAGTTATGATGATCATGATGTATTAGGAGTACTCGGAGTTGTGCTCAGTCACAACGTTCATCCCGATTGTTATGTTCATGCTATTGATATTTGACTCATATGCTCTCTATAGAGTTATGATGATCATGATGTATTATGAGTACTCAGAGTTGTACTCAGTCACAACGTCCATCCGATGCTTTATCAGTTCTATAGGTTACAGTCCATGGAAATATCCAATAATTTAGGTGTGGGAGTGAATCTTGGATATGGTTCTGGAAATGATTCAGGTGTCGAAGTGAATTAGGGAAGGGATTCAAGTGTGGGAGTGAATCCAGGTAAAGGGTTCGGTGTGGGAGTGAATCCAGGCAAAAGGTACAGTGTGGTAGTGAACCAAGGGAAGGAAAGATACTAAGGAATGATATTTTTACTGAATAAGGATATTGTTACTAAGGAAGGTTACTTTTGAGTTCATGTTAGGAAAAGATTATGCATCACAGTATTTATTGATATTGTATCTTTTTTTGACTCATTGAATGATCATATTTTCTTTATGAATGATCATATGTTTTGAGAACGTATTCATTGACTTACTACCAGTTATTCTATGATTATGACAGTATGACCATTGTTCGACCGGATCTCTATTGATGACTTCATGTACCCTGCATCATTAGCATTTACTTATTCTTAAATTATTATTATGACATTCCATTATGTCAAGTGACTATTGTGACATTCTCATTCATTGGTTATTATGATGTGCTACTCCATTGACTATGGTAACGTACTATTTTATTGACTACGTTGATATTCTATTGACTGTTGAGATGTTTTATTTTATTGACTACGTTGATATTCTATTGACTGTTGAGATGTTCTGTCTTATTGACTACGTGGATATTTCATTCCATTGATTATTGAGACGTCCTATCCTATTAGCTATGTTGGCATTCCGTTTTATTGGTTATTGAGGTGTTCGCTTTTATTGGCTATAGTAGCATTCTATTGCATGACTAGCTATCATGTTCTTATCTCAAATTATGTTCTTTCGATGTTGACCCTGACCCATAGCAAAGTGATGGAAATTTACTTACTAAGTTTCGTTTAGCTCACCCCAACTTACTATATTTTCATGTAAGGATGCTGCAGGACCACAGTAGGAGTCCAAAATCATAGGGGGAAGTTTGAGGAAAGTGTTAGAAG
This sequence comes from Nyssa sinensis, assembly GCA_008638375.1. Lineage (NCBI taxonomy): Eukaryota > Viridiplantae > Streptophyta > Magnoliopsida > Cornales > Nyssaceae > Nyssa > Nyssa sinensis. The sequence goes on from CM018038.1 coordinate 35,435,360, forward strand.
TGATGTAGTCTCTTTCATGTACTCACTACCTAAGAGTGGCATTATATTTAAGTTTTATGTCAGTTTACATTTTCAGTTGTTAAACAATAATTTTTATTAAGACTTCCGTTAATTTACTATTAAGTTTACATTTTATATTGTTGTCATGGATACAAAGAATGAAAAAAGTAGGGACGGCCATTGGGTCGGCCCCGCAACACGAGATCCGCATAGGGTGGGTTTCGGGTTGTGACAAAAACTCTTTATGATCTTTAAAATAGCAAAAATTCAACCATTAGCTAATTTCAGGTATTTGGTTGTAAATGTTATATCCTAAATGACAAAGAAAATTTAGAAAAGTTTGATGCTAAGTCCAATGAAAGAATTTTTTTAGGATATTCTACCATAACCAAAGCATATATAATTTTTAATAAAGTACCTTAACCTAAGAAGAATCTATACATGTTGTGTTTGATGGATCTTATCCTCGCATCACAAAAAAAAAATGTGGATGATGATGATGTACAAAATGATTCAAATACAAATGAACCACTTCAAGACAATGATAATATAAATAATCAAAATCTTAAAGAAGGAAAAGAAGAAAAAAAGATGAAATAGAAAATGAAATTCTAACTCAAAATGTTGGATTAGATCCTTGCAAAGAATGAAAGTTTATCAAAGATCACCATAAAGATCAAATTATTAGTGAACGAACTCAAAGAGTTGTTACTAGTGCATCATTGAGAAATGTATGCAATAATCTACCATTTCTATCTCAAATTGAACCTAAAAACATTCAAGAAGCTAAAAATGATAAATCTTGGATATTAGTTATACAAGAAGAACTAAATCAATTTGAAAGAAATGATGTATGAAACTTAGTAACTAGACTTAGAGACCAAAACGTAATTGGAACTAAATGGATCTTTAGAAACAATAAAGATAAGGAAGAGAACATAACTAGAAACAAAGCTAGATTAGTAGCCTAATGATACAACCAAGAAGAGGGCATTGATTATGAAGAAACTTTTGCCTTAGTTGCTAGATTAGAAGCTATAAGAATGTTACTTACCTTTGCATGCCACAAAGGGTTTAAACTTTACCGAATGGATGTAAAAAGTATATTCTTAAATGGATTCATTTATAAAGAAGTATATGTTAAACAATCTCCTAGATTTGAAAACTATGAAAAACCAAACCATGTGTATAAGCTAGTCAAAGCCTTATATGGTTTGAAACAAGCTCCTAAAGCTTGGAATGAAATATTTAGTGGTTTTCTCAATAAAAATGAATTTACTATAGGAAGAATAGATATCACTTTGTTTAATAAAACAAAAGGAAATGAGATGCTCATTGTGCAAATATATGTTAATAACATTATATTTGGCTCAGCAAATGAAGATCTATGCAAAGTCTTTGCCAAGTGCATATAAGATGAATTTGAAATGAGTATGATGTGAGAATTAAATTTCATTTAAATTTACAAATAAAATAATCTAAAGAAAAAAAACTTATTAATCAATCTAAATATTTTAAAAATCCACTTAAAAGGTTTGGCATAGAAGATACAAAACCCATGAGTGTTGCTATCACGCCCCTAACTTGGAGGGCCAGACTAAGGGGTCATTATGACCCCGAAAGGAAGGTAATAGGACTTACCATCCTAAGCAAATGTATAAAATACATGCCATTTTCTTTTGAAATAATTTCCTTTAATTCCTTTCTTTTTAATTGGTTTCGGGTTCGATCTCGTGATTAGACTTATTCAAGTCCCGTAATGGGATTAAATAAGAATGATTAACATCAAAGGTACTGTACCAATCATTCGTCAACAGTGTATAATATGATAATATATAGAGTTGACTCTAACAGTTCTTATATATCGTCTGAAGGGTATAGGCACCCTTTATAAATACAACTGAATAAATGTATAAATGTAAACTAGACACTACATTAACTTATGTCCATCCTATAAAGCTCTAATAGCTGCCTTTCTTTAAGTCAATACCTATCATTCTTATGAATAGTAGAGGTGAGCCATAACGTTCAGTAAGGTTTCCCAAAACACACAAGAAAACAGTGTATAAAAAATAATGCAAGTTCAAAGAGAACACACCTTAATATCCAGTATGCATCACAAGCACAAAATAACAACATCTACTAATCACAAGCGTAGACAATATAATCAATAAGACATGGCACCACTCCATATGGTATAACAATAATAATTAGGACAGTTAGTACATGCACAATCAAATCACAAGATATAAGTGTAAATATACAAACCCCACGAAGCATTTCCATTTCAACAATATATATATATATATGTATATCCAATAACAGTATACAAGAAACAGATTGGCAGCACAACCAATACGGCCAGTCATCAACAAGATAATCAACAAGGTGTGATCACCAAATAGTCCCAATACATATTGGATACAACCAGAATACACAAGTCAATCTGTCATCCACTGCATTCGTCCAAATAACTAATGCAAGCACTCATTGTATAATGTGCAATACTTTCATGAATACAGTATGATATGCTTATGATTTCATAATGTCTTTGACATATCCGTAGGGCCCCCAAAGCGCCTGTATCCTACCTTTTCATGAGTTGCTGACTTATAGGCTTGGGAATCCTCCCGTGCGGGGCTATGGTCCGTAACCAAAGAGAGGTACCATTCCCAACACAATATCGAGGCTTACATTCTCTCACTATCACATAAATCCACATCATAAGATCTACACAAATCTCACACCACTTCGGTATGATCAAAATCCTCAATTCCACATAATCTCGTACCACTTTGGTATACTCAATATCATCACATCCATTCAAATCTCACACCTCTCAAGTGTGCTCAATGTCATTATATCCACTCAGATTTCACACCATTCAAGTATGTTCAACAATATGAATAATAGTAAGCATCAGAGTTCACAACAATAACCAATAAGTGTGATACAGCATATTCGATTCACTAGTAATCACATAAACCATAGTGTTCATAGATATACATACATAGCAGAACTACAAACAATAGTAAACATTAATATGCTAGTCACATTCACAGTATAGTATCGGACATGAGTCCAATATCATAATAATCATAATAATGGTCGTAACATACTGATTAATAAATGATAAGGTATCTAATAACAATGATAGACATACATGTCCGCAAGTCAAGACCTCACTCTAGTCCCAATCATCATCGCACTTCAAGTCGACACTATATGTGTCATTCATAATATGTTTCAAATATCTTACACACCCGTTGTTCCATCATCGAAACCACCATGGTCCTTAATACTAAGGTATCTTGTCAAGTCTTAATGTTCTCTACGGCTAATTTTATATTAACCTACACATTGGGTTTCCGTTTGCCCAAATAGATATCAAAACGTGTTCCCAAACCTCAAAAATCCTAAAGAGTCCTTATCGTATTATTTCTAAGTCATTTCAATATTTTTTAAGCCCATAAAGGTTTTTTTGTGTTTTACTAGACAAGTTACGTATTTATCGAGATATAGTTTTTTTTTTTTTTTGATAAGTAAAGATGTATATATATTGAAGATGTGCCCAAGAAAGGCAACAAAGGGAAAAGCCCCCAAAAAACTTTACAAAGGTCTTAACGACCCCAAGAAATCAACAAAAGAAGAGACATTGACAGGGGATGCCTCTTGAGCCCAAAAAAATAACAAGCGAAGAAAAGAGTCTTTGAATATGGGAGAGGGAAGCTCCACTTCTTCGAAGATGCGCTTGTTTCTTTCAATCCAAATGCACCAAAGTAAGCAAACGGGGGCCAGGAGCCAAGGGCTTTTAGTCTCTTCTGAGAGATTGCACCCTGTCCAAGCCAAGAGAAGATCCTTGACGGTACCAGATATGACCCAGGAAACACCAAAAAGGGCAAAAATCATGTTCCAACAATTCCAAGAAAAAGGGCAATGGATAAGAACGTGATCCACCGTTTCCTCTTGCTGCTTGCACAGGTAGCATCTACTAGCCAGAATGAAGCCTCGCTTCTTCAAGTTGTCCGTTGTTAAGATGGCTTTCCATGAGGCTTCCCAGGCTAAGAAAGAAGCCTTAGGGGGGGCTTTTGAGAACCATATGAGCTTCCAAGGGAAGAGAAGGCTATCTGATGTGAACAGACTATTGTAGAAGGAGTGGACTGAGAAAGACTTCTTGTTTGGAAGCCACACTCGCATGTCCTCCCTCCCTTCCCTGGCTCGGCAAGAGCAAATGTGGCCAAGAAAGGAGCCCACTTCATCTAACTCCCAATCATAAAAGTTTCGCCTAAAATGAGGGGTCCAGACAAGCTTGTTCCCTGCTCTCTCCAAATACTCACATACTTTAGCCGCCTTGTTAGTAGCCAGCCTATATAAAGAAGGGAATTTCACCCTAAGCGGAACATCTCCATTCCACACATCCTCCCAAAAGCTGACACGGCCTCCATTCCCAATGACAAAGCGACACTTATCATTGAAGATCCTCCAACCGCTTCTAATAGAACCCCAGGGACCACAACCACGAGGCCCCTCCACACTGCCCGAGCACCAGCCTCCACTGATACACCCATACTTAGCAATAATGATTTCTCTCCACAGCTCACCCTCACTCTCCGCAAACCTCCATAGCCATTTACCCAAGAGAGCTGTGTTAAAAATGCCCAAGTCCTTCACCCCAAGGCCTCCAAGAAACACTGGTTTCTTGATCTTATCCCAAGCCACTAAATGAAACTTGTTGCGATCCCCTTCTTGGCCCCATAGGAAGTCCCTTTGGATTTTCTCTAACTTCCTACTAACAGACTTTGGCATGAGGAGGAGAGACATGAAGTAGGTGGGGAGATTTGCCAAAGTGCTTTTGATGAGAGTGAGCTTGCCTCCCTTAGAGAGGAGCTGACCCTTCCAACCAGCCAGCTTGCTGAAAAACCTCGCCACAACAGGGTCCCAAACCCCAGTGGAACGCATAGGGGCACCCAGCGGAAGTCCCAGATAAACCAAGGGAAGACATCCCACTCTGCAACCTAACGTGCTAGCTAACATGTCCAGCCCCTGCATCAACCCAACCGGAGTAATACTACTTTTAGAGAGATTGATCCGCAAACCTGACACAGCTTCAAAGCACACAAGGATACATCTCACAAAACGAAGCTGACGCGCCGAAGGGTCACAGAATATAATGGTGTCGTCTGCAAACAGAAGGTGGGAGATAGTGACCCCACCACCTCTTCTGTCCCCTAAATCGAAGCCTTTGATAAGGCCAATCTCATCGGCCCGGAACAAAAAACGGCTCAAAGCCTCCATAACTATCACAAAGAGAAATGGGGAGAGAGGGTCCCCTTGTCTCAAACCTCTAGAGGAGCGAAAGAAACCTGCCGGGGAGCCATTGACAAGAATCGAAAAAGAGACTGTAGAAATACACGAACGGATCCACTTTCTCCACTTGCTCCCAAATCCCATCTTAGTCAGCATGCTCATCAAGAAGCTCCAGTTGACGTGATCAAAAGCCTTTTCAATGTCCAACTTGCAAGCAATCCCTTTCCTTTTCTGCTTTAACCTAGAATCAATGCATTCATTGGCAATGAGAGCCGCATCTAGGATATGACGACCTTCCACAAAAGCAGACTGGCTGGAAGAGATGATACTACCCATAACCTTCTTCAGCCTTAAAGAAAGGACCTTTGCTATCAGTTTGTAAACACTGCTAACAAGACTAATAGGATGGAAGTCCTTGATGCAACTGGCGCCATTCTTTTTAGGAATGAGAGCTATGAATGAAGCATTGAGACTTTTCTCAAAGCTCCCTTCCCTATGAAAGGCCTCAAAGACTGCCATAATATCCACTTTTAGGACATCCCAGCATTTTTTGAAGAAAGCCATTGTAAACCCGTCTGGACCTGGGGCTTTATCCCCATTACAAGCATCCAAGGCTTTCACAACCTCTTCCTCCAAGAATGGAATCTCCAAGTTTGAGGAATCCTCCCCGTTCAATCTATCCAAGCACATATCATCCACCCTCGGTCTCCATCTATGCGGCTCTGAATAAAGATTAGAGAAGAAATCAACAATTCCTCTCCTAACGGGACCATCCTCCGAAAGAACATGATCATCAATAACAATGGAGGAAATCTTATTCTTTCTATAATGAGAAGAGGCCGTCCTGTGAAAAAATTTTGTGTTGCGATCACCTTCTTTAAGCCAAATAGCCCGAGATTTTTGCCTCCAAGAGATTTCCTCCCTCTTGAGGATTTGCCCAAGCTGGCCCTTAAGCTCTTCTCTTTCATTCCTTCTCGCATCAGAGAGAGGGCCTAATTGATCCTCCCTGTCCAACTCCATCAGTTTATTCAATAGATTCTGCTTTCTGATCTGAACTATACCAAAGACCTCATGGTTCCACTTCTTCAGATCTTCTTTGAGAAGCTTCAGTTTTCTAGCAATCCGAAAGCTTGGAGATCCAGAAACATCGTAGGAGTCCCACCAATTCCTCACCAAGTCCACAAAGCTGTCTGATTCAAGCCACATGTTTTCGAATCTGAATGGACTTTTACCTGCACTAAAACCCCCACAGTGCAGCATAATGGGGTGGTGATCAGAGCAAGGCCGTGGGAGGCACTTTTGAGAGATACCCGAAAAAACATCTTCCCAGTTATTTGAGATTAGGAATCTGTCCAAGCGGGACATAGCCGTCTGATGGCCTCCTCTAGACCAAGTGAAATTCCCTCCCTCTAGCTGTAAGTCCACCAAACTCTGAGAATTTATGAACTCATTGAAACCCCTCATTGTTGAAGTTAGCCTTCCGCCCCCTCGTCTCTCGACCGGATACCGCACTGCGTTGAAGTCCCCTCCAATGCACCAAGGAACCTGCCAAGAAGAAATCATCAACTGCAGCTCCGCCCAAAACGCACCCCTGATACCATCAACCACTGGACCATAGACACCACAAAAACCCCACTCAAAGGAATTGGAAGCCAATTTAAACTTGCAAGAGATGGAGAATTCACCCACTTTATGCTCAATATCAGTGATCAAGCGGGAGTCCCAAGCAACCAAAATACCTCCAGCAGTGTTGTGAGCATCCAGAGCAATCCATTTGATCCATCTTGAACCCCAAATGGAATGGACTAAGCTTCGTGAAACCTTGTCCAGCTTGGTTTCCTGAAGACAAATGACTGCAGGTTGCCATTCCTTCAACATACCTTTGATGACTAAACGTTTATCAGGATCATTCAATCCCCTCACATTCCAGGATAAGATTTTTAGAGACATAATACAAGAGATTAGGCTGTTTCCACATCTTCCCCAAAGACAACCATCTCCTTGCTGCCCCCATAATTGACCGAGCAAGATAACTCTTTCAATACCCTTCTCAGCTTCCTAGCCGATTTGTCCTCCTTTGTCTGCCCCGAGGCCTTGCCAGAGCATGACCTTGATAACGAATTACTCTCAATTATTTCTCTGAATAAATCCTGCAAACGATCCTCAAAACCTGCACAAGTGACTCCCAGGAGCTTTCTAACTTTGGCCATTTTCCGGAGCACCCAATCATCCGAGCGTTGATGGTGATGACATAGAAGATCTGCCCTTTGTGTTTCCTGGAGCAGATTGGAGACATCAGAATGTTCGGCTGGGAAAACTACCGCCAATGGGTTATAATTCTCAGGATTTTCGAAGGCTTCCTGATCTCGCAGCACCATTGCGCCCCCCTGATCACCTGTCAGAAGTTTCATACTCTGAAATGAAGCAGATTCATCATCAGCAGAGAATGAGCAACCTGCACCCGGGCTATGATGCATCTGTTCTGAGCTAAAGTTGCTTTCCAGATATCGAAGGAATTCGCACTCGTCTGCCATACTACTCAGTTCAGTCTCATGCCCATCCGAACTGTCCTCCGCCTGTGCAGGTTGTTTCCCAGGACGTCCTGGTCGCTGCTCTGTTTCTGTGTCAAGGGCTGCTTCATCGCTGCTCTGTTCCTGCGGCAATGTTGAGTGTTCTGTATGGAGAGCATGGGACTGGACGTGGTGATCGGCAAGAGAATGTCCCGGGCTTGTCTCGGTTAAAACTGATTGGGCCCCTAGAATTTTCCCACTCCTTTGGGCCAGGTTGAGACTTCCATTTGCCAGCCCTTTGATAACAGTCAGAATTGGTTGGCCCCTTTTTTTTCTAGCAGCCCATCTCTTCTTGCCTTGGCCCAAACCATGCAGCCCAATCTGGGAGGTATTGGGGAGGCCCTGATCTTGGCCCGATCTATGCGGCCCATCACGATTAATAACAGACCCTAGAGTATTGGGCTGACCCCTTCCATATATGGTGGCCCGTCTCTTGTTAACATGGCCCAAAGTGTGCGGCCCAGAAAAGGTGTTAATGGAGAGACCATGAGACTGGCCCAACTGCTGCAGCCCAACTGACCGATTAAAACGGTGGCCCTTAAAGCCCCGTCTCTTCATTTTGGTTGCCATTGAATCTAGAAGCTTCCTGTTTTGCGTCCTGTGCTGCGTCCAACTGCCCTCCAGAGAAGATGGGATATCCATACCTACTACTGTCGTGGTGTCACCATCTGGCCGTCGCCGAACGTCCATGTCAGGGAGACGAACTCTAGTGGCAGGTCGTCGCAGCCCGTTTTCAGGAGATCGTGTTCTCGCCTCCAGTTGTCGCATCCCCGTGTCAGTACTGCCCCTCACGATCGAACGCGCCTTTGGCGCGTGAGCTCGCCGCGCTGCCTTGGTCTTGATCTCCGAGAACATTGCGACTTCCGGCCGTCGGGGCTCTGCTACGACACACCTCGGACCAGTCTCCGACCAGACCGGGATTGTGAAGGACCAGTTTCCGCACTTGATTGAGACGGAAGCCGGAACCTCTTCCGGTCGGCTGCAAATCAAGATTCTCGCCCATCTCAGATGCCGGCGATCGGCGGTGTCGTTGTCCACTGCCACAAACTGGCCGATCCTGTTCCCCAATGCCCTGAACACCTCCGAGCTCCACAAGAAGACCGGAACTCCCATTAGACGAACCCATATGAGGCTGTCAGATTCCTGTCCCGAGCAGCAACCCCACGGCGTCCAAGGCTGCAACGTCGCTGGCAGTCCTTCCAAAGACCAAGTAGTGCTGTGGATTCTATTGGCCTCCTTTTCCGACGGGAGTTCGAAGAGGAACCAGGTTCCATTAAGATCGAGAACCCTCAAACCTGCTTGGATTCCCCATTTTCGGCGAGCCCAAGTTTCGACCTTGCTTCTGTCTGGGACTGGGGTGCCTAGATCACCGAATCTGCCGATCAGACATTGCCTGAGAAAATTAAGGCGACTTTCGCACGACCCCAAATGGACCACCAGATCTTCGCGAGCTTGTGCTGGGTTCGAATCCACCATAACTGGATCCGCAGGCCATTCTACAATTCTGCTAACCTTTAGGTAAGATTCTTTATGGTTATTGGTGATTTCTGGTTTAGATAGACCCAAGGTTCTGAATAGTTGTGAGTAGATTAACCATCCTCCTCCCGACGGATTTTCCGGTAAAAAAACAGAATGGATTCCCTTCGACGTACGGCCTTCGATCCTAATAAAATTCCCTCTCTGGTTTGATCCTTTCCAAAGAGTAAAGCTTCTGTTACGACCATGTATACCGATCGGGAAAACTATTCGTCTACTTCCTTTCGAAAAAGCTTCCAGAGTTTGACAAATCCAAACCAACTCCCATCGTCGTATCCATAATTTCCGGACTACCCCTTTGCCTCGTTCAATGATCTGGAAAAGTTCTCCAGACGGATCCACGTCGTGAATAATATCAAAAGATTTGTCCCCAATCTGAGCAAACATCATGAATCATTCGTCCAAAGCGGACCTTCGCTGGTGTTTTTTGCAACATAAAGTACTACTATCGAGATATAGTTTACAATGGGTGTAGTGGAAAACCTACCCCACTGATTTTTTTTTCAAAAGATTAAGGTTAATAAAGTTTCTAAACTTGTCCTCCCTAGTTATAGATTATATGAAATGTTTTTAAAATATGAGAGATAACTCTTTGCTTGAGGTTTGCTTAATGTGTTTGAAAATTTTTCAATAAGATTAATCTTACAATTTTGAATGAAACTCAAAAAAGTTTCAATAATTTATTCTTTTTGTTGTTTTCTTTTGATTTTTTTAGGTAATATGATATATTGATTTGTTTATCTTATATTTGGTCAAAATGTGAAGAATAAGTAATTTTATTGTTAAATTTCATGCAAAGAGAAGATGAAGAATAAAAAAAAAATTAAGAGAAATATTTTTACATTGTTCATATTAGTAAAATTATAAACGAATATTCTATTATAATTTCACAAATGTAGAAGATGAAGATATACTAAAATTTTCATTAATTTTTTGTTCATTTCATGGGCAGTTAGTTAAATTACCATAATACCCTGGTAGTCCCAGCACCAAAAGGTAGTAGGGAGCAGCATATTCCGGCACTGTTTTGGAAAACCACACAATAAAATCTCTAGACATCATACAAAAGCATGGTCTTCGCAGAAACCCTAAATTACCTTTAAATTGAAGACCTCCTTATCTTGCTTGCCACTACTCTCTCTCCCTCTCTCCCTGTGCAGAAACACGACCGTTTGTGTCACGGCAGGGGGTAAGGCTTCTTTGGTGTCTGGTTGATCAGATTTTATATAATATTAAAGAGAAAAATCTCTGCGAAAGCCATGGCTTTGGTGAGTTCTATCTTTCTCCTACAATGTGTTTTTTTTCCCGTTTGTTTCAGAATTTGTTATATTTCGATCTACATGTGAATTGAGTTTGCAAGCTCATAGATTGTAACATGTATTACGTATAAGTATATATGTAAGGGGTCACTCTCTAATCAATGTGGGTCACAAGTATTTTGAAATACACAATATAAACTAACAATATGTATGTCAGTGTCTATTCTGATGTAAGTTTTGACAAGTATGCTTAATTCGTCGAGGGATAAAAGGGCCTTCTATGAAATTGGAGTTTAACTGGTGTCTTGGCGTAGTTGGTACTTAGGGTCTCACCAAGTTCAAATCTTATTTCTTTTTGAAAAGCAAAATGAAGAAGAAATGAAGTTATTTGATTTAATTGGTGAAGGGCATGCTCTCTTGCTCAGGAATAGTTAAGTGAGATCCTGCGAAATGATACCTTCTCATGGTTGAAACATAATAGATTAAGTTTAGAAAAAAATGTTTTTGTTTGATTACTTAAACTTTCATCTATTCGTTTGGGAGTAAGATTTTTATATGATTTGGGCATGTAAATTACTATGGAAATCAAATCAGAAAATTTATAAACTTGAGCTGAATGAGCCAAGTGCAGCCTTCATTTTTTATCCAACTTTGTACTTTTGCTGAAATTTTTATCCTTTGAAAAACTCAGTTCTTTTAGTACCACATTAATTGAAGGATATGTGCATGGTTATTATTATAATCGTGTGGTCTACTCTGCAGGTTTTGCATGCTGGAAAGACAAACAAAAATGCTTTCAAGGCACTAATTGCTGCAGAATACACTGGTGTCAAAGTTGAACTAGTCAGGGATTTCGAGATGGGTGTATCAAATAAAGCCCCCGAGTTTCTCAAGATGAATCCTATCGGAAAGGTCTGTTGTAATGATATGGGGAAAAGAAATATTGCTAGAGATATGATTTCACATTTCTTCCTTTCCCTGAAAGTAATTTTTATTTTTTTTATGTAGGTTCCAGTGCTTGAAACACCTGATGGCCCCATATTTGAGAGTAACGCAATTGCACGCTATGGTGAGGCTACATCTTAAAATTTTCATTAGATCTCTGGAAACATAATCAATTTTGTATTAATTTATTATTTTATTACTTGCTGCAGTTACTCGCTTGAAGGCCGATAACCCCCTTTTTGGCTCTTCCCTAATCGAATATGTAAGGCATTGGGTTTTCAGTTCTACCACTTATATTTTCTTTCCCGATGTTAATCAATGTCTTTGGTCACCATTTGTTATGCTCTCTCTGCAGGAACAAGCTTTCACTGTGATCCTTAATATCCTTATTTTTTTTCTGTAACTTTCGGCAGGCCCACATTGAGCAGTGGATTGATTTTGCATCTATGGAAGTTGATGCCAATATAGCACGTTGGTTTTATCCTCGACTTGGTCTTACTGTATACCTTCCTCCGGTACGCCGAACTACTTTCTTTTATTCAAATCCTCTGTATATATTTGTTTCTTTATACCTAGCATTTGAAAATCTTGGCAACAATAACTCAATCATTACTATTCTGCAATTGTGCACAAAGGTGGAGGAAGCTGCAATTTCTGCATTGAAGAGAGCACTTAGTGCTTTGAACACCCATCTTGCTTCCAACACTTACTTGGTTGGACATTCGGTGACACTGGCTGATATTATTATGACATGCAACTTGGGTATGGGGTTTAGCAAGATCTTGACTAAGAGCTTCACCTCTGAATTCCCACATGTAGAGAGATACTTCTGGACCATGGTTAACCAGCCAAATATCCACAAAATTCTGGGTGAGGTGAAACAGGCAGAATCTGTCCCACCTGTTCAGTCAGCAAAGAAGCCTTCACAGCCAAAGCAACCTGCAAATCCTAAGGCCAAGGATGAGTCCAAAAAAGAGGCCAAAAAAGAAGTGGCGAAGCCTAAAGCTGAAGAGGCTGGTGAGGAGGAAGAAGAGGCACCCAAGCCGAAGCCAAAGAATCCTCTTGATCTTCTGCCTCCTAGTAAGATGATACTCGATGAGTGGAAGAGGCTTTACTCCAACACTAAGACTAACTTCCGAGAGGTTGCCATTAAAGGTAAATGATGGAAATTGCTTCATTTTACTTTGCAGTTTGCACACATCAAAATATCTTATCATTACTTCTCGTTATAGATAAAAATGTGTGGCCAATGTGTGGTAGATGTTATTTTGGACTATAGTACCTTAGTCATTGGTTGATCTCAAATTGCCAGTGTATATATTTCTTTTATTTGCATGTGGCAACACCATATCTAAAATGCATTTCATTATCCACAGTCACATTGTCTTTTCTCACCTCTCCATTTTTTACACAGCTTCCCTAATGTTTTTAAATTTTTTGGACAATTTACTAATATACTTTATCATGGATTGCAATAAAGGCGTGTACAAATGTTGGATCATCAAATGTCACTGGAAGAAAAAAAACATTGAATTCTAGTGTGAATAATGAAGAATTTTCATTTATTTATTTACTCTTTTCATTAAATCATCCAATTCTTATTATTTTCCCATCTTCTCAACTTAAGTTGCAGTTTGGCCACTTAATTATGGGTGAATTCTATCTTGATATAGGACTTTAAATTAGCCATTACAGAATTATTTGAACCTGATGGTGGCAATTTGATTTGTCCCAACAAGGAAAGAAGAGGGTGTGGGAGAGGGATGATATGCAGGCTTATTTTGTTCCTGAGTTAATTTTATTTTAAGTATTAACTATGGTTGAAACCCTAAACAGGAGGCTAATAATTTCTCTATATCTAAGACTCAAGAGTTATGGATTTTGTTTGGGCTTGACCACTTGATGGACCCACAAAAAAATAACTTTTGAGTTAATTGAAGTCATATTGTAGATTAGGTTTTACCATGTTGACATATGAAAGGAATTGATTCCTCCAGTTTAAATTGGTTGTCTGTTCAGGATTTCAATTTAACATATGTAATTACTGTACTGCAAAACTATGTAATTCAAGATCTTTTTAAAGAATATTTTGATCCGTTATTTTTGGGATTTTTGTTGCTGTATTGATTAATTCTTTCAGTCTCATAGATCATATATGTACTTTTGTTTGTGTGCATGCGTGATTTCATCTATTGATAGATAAGACACGGATGCACATTTACACTCTTCAACCAAGGTTTGAACCCTGCACCATCCCTTTCTAGATAAGGCACGCATGCACATTAACAACTGTTGTTTCATTAGTCATGTATGCTTGTTCGCTGACATTTAATGCTGTATTGAGACATTTTATAGCTTCGCAAAGCATATTATTAGTAAATCATTATTGAAATTTTTTGGTAGCACCATGTACTTGGGTTTTCCCTTATATGCTTCTTTAGCTGATTGCTTTATATTATATGTATGTATGTATGTATATCAAGGTTGTCGAAACCTGAACACTGAATCATGGTGTTAAATAATGGCTGTGACGTTACGTATCGGTTTTTTGATCCTCCGATATTGATACTGGTCAATATATTTGTGTAACTAAAATTTACAGTCGTATTGACCAATATTGTTACATATCGGTTGGTATTGCAGTTACAAGACTGTTATGGCCGTTATAGGACTGTTACATTTGTTTTATGTTTTTTTTTTTAATTTTTCAATTTTCCTTAATTTTTAATTATATTTTTTTCTACAGAATTCTTATGATTTATGTTTTTATAAGATTTATATATAAGAGGGATACTTAACAAAATAATCGTAAAAAAAACTAAAATGGGTTACCAAAACATTCGGATCAATACGAACTCGAAAAGGCCTTGGCCTTAAAAATTTTAATTTTTTTTATTCCATAACTAATCAAGGAAATTGATTTCATAACTAATCAACTAAATTGAAAATAATAAAATATCTTTTTAAGTATTATTTATAAGAAAAATATTTTTTAAGGTGTTAAAAAATTAAAAATAATAGTAAAAAATATTAAAATGTGATAATTGTTGTCAAAATGTGTATTAGTGACTTTTAGAAGATTTATTAGTGTTTGAAAAAAATTCACGGTTGCAATTTTCGATTTACGTTACGAATGACCATATACTTCTGATATTATTACACCGTGACCACAATTGAGTTGTATCCCATGACTGTGATTTAAATCCATGCAAACAATTTATCTATATTTTTATAAATATATACCTACCAATAGGTATACATTTATATATGAATTGTTAAAAATTATATAAATAAAATTGGGATTCTGGATAGTCCGATCAATAGTTTTAAAAGCTCAGCATATTACAATTCAAACAAAAGCCTAAAAGACCAGCCCAAAGGCCCAGCCCAAGGAGTCCTTATCTATATAGAATCAGAGAGATGCCCTCATGTGAAAACTGAAGAGAGGAGGAGGGGGTGTCACGTGAAAATAAAAAAAGAATAGAGGGGGAGGGGGGTGTCACGTGAAAACTAAAGAGAGGGGGAGTGTTTCAAGAATGTTCTTCAATGTCGAAGAGAGGGGGAGGGGGGATGAAGCGTCGCAACGCAAAGAGGAGAGGGGGGGGGGGTGGTGGTGAGAGATTGTCGATAGTCGAAACAGAATTAGAGAGATTTCCGGTGGTAGAGAGATCTTGATGATGGAGGAGGAGGAGATGAAGAATCATCATACTTGGTCGATAGATGACGAGGATCGGTTCAGATCGATACTCTTTCTTTGATCCTTCAAATTTTTTGTTCATTTTCTGTCCAGGTATGTTCCAATTGTTGATTTCTTTTCTCTTCCCTCTCTCTCTATACTATCTTTGTTCCTGAAACAAAAAAATAAAAAATTTCTGTGTGGCTTCTCAAATTGCTTGTATCGGATGATACATGTGATACCAAACATATTGCACGATACAACCTTTGTATTGGACGATACAGTGCAGAAACGATATGAAAGCACAAGTCGTATTGATTTATAGTTGTATTGTGATGTATCGATCGCGTATCATACGTTTTTAATAAATATGATGTGTGTGTATATATTTATATATTATGGATTATGGATGGATGGAGAATGACTGTCCAATTTAATCCACAAATTATGTTGCATCACCTTCTCCATTTAGGCATTGGACCATTTAGAATGTTAAAATTATTTGAGTCTTGAGTTGTTAATTCCTGGTACAAATCAGTGTCAAGAATATCTTATTCTATTTATTTAACTATTTAATTCAGGGTGTTTGTGTCACTATTGATAGTAGTTTGGATAATGGTATTGAATCCTTTAATTCCTACCATGACTTCAGACATCGACTGGCATCATTTATTACCTAGAGGCAGCAGGCGATGCCATCACATTCCTGAGCACTAGATATTATCATTGAAAACTAATCACAATCTATCCTTACCAGGACAGTCATAATTAGGAGCAACTGATTTCATAGCCTTCTTGCCGCAGTCCTGCAGTTAGACTGCCCTATCTCTTCTGTGTGAAAAAGTGCACATTGATTTGGCCTCTTGCTGCCATCCTTCTATTTAGTCGTATCATTGTAGTTATTTATTACCTGCCCCTCAATTCTGTCCCCTGAAGTACATCTGCAGCATTATAGAACACTAACTTTCCAAGTTAGAAAAGCGAGACTATGACTTTTGGACAGTCACTGAATGTTGTTGACATAGGCATGGGCTGTACAACATAGCAAACTCCAAAATTAAAGACACGAGGATATGGTGTGTCTATGTATATGTATGTATTGTTTATTCTTTATTGCTATGCTACAATTCCTTCTATATATCCTTTAGGCTATGTTTGTTTTATGGATTGGATAAGGGTGGATTAACTCTCGCTTTTACTAATAGTGATAGGATTAGTAATTTCAACCCTCCCCTTCCCTTCCCTCCCCTCCCTTCCCTTCCCCTCTCACTATTTTATCTATGCTATGGGTTATTATTTACTAACGGTACTTTTAGTGAGCCCCCTTTTTTTTTTTTCCAAACACCGGCTTCACAAGGTCATTGAGACTAATTTATCCAATCCAATCTCCTCCCCAAGCCAGCAAACAAACATAGCCTTATAGTATACATAAACATTTTGGCTATATATGGTTTGCAAATTTAGTCAAGTAAAGGAAAGGATAATGTTAAGGAAACAGTGTTGTCAAAGGTGACTGCATTGCTTCTCCCATCCTTGTGCTCTGCTGTAGCTTTGGGACTTGAGAGCCAGGAAGGGTTATCCTTTTTTTCACCTTTTTCTTTTTCATTTTTGTTTTTAACATATCACAATATGTTTTTGTGAAGACCCTTTTGCCCTTCTTTAAATGGCTTTAGAGCCTTTAAAAGAAAGGATATTCTTGTCTTTTCAAACTCCAATTTTTACTGCTGAGATCAGGTGTTTTGCTTATTTAAAGTCCTCAAATTGGGGGACACTCCACTTGTGTCGCAGGTGTATCAAAACTTGTGTTCGTGTCGACATTTGTGTACACATTGCTGGCCTGTAGTAGGTCATGTCCTACAAATCATAGGCTTGATATGTGGAAAATTTGCATCCAATATTTAGATGTCAATGTATGAACATGGTGGTCAACTTTTAACTCTGATTAGTTGGCTAGTTATGCATTACTCTTTTATTATAAAAAAATGAAAAATAGGATTTTTATGCTTTCATCTCTGGCAAATGACATCATTTATATTTTGCTTTTTTGGTTTGCAGGATTTTGGGACATGTATGATCCTGAGGGATACTCACTTTGGTTTTGTGATTACAAGTACAATGATGAAAATACTGTTTCATTTGTGACTTTGAACAAAGTAAGTGGTTTCCTGCAACGTATGGATCTGGTTCGTAAGTATGCATTTGGGAAGATGCTGGTGATTGGTTCAGAGCCACCGTACAAGGTGAAGGGTTTGTGGCTATTCCGTGGTGAAGAGATTCCGCAATTTGTAATTGACGAGTGTTACGACATGGAACTATATGAGTGGAAGAAGGTGGACCTTTCAGATGATGTTCAGAAGGAGCGTGTTAACCAGATGATTGAAGATCATGAGCCGTTTGAGGGCGAGGCCCTATTGGATGCGAAATGCTTCAAGTGATCATATGAAATCTGTCCTGACTAAGAAAGGAATTGTAGTTTGAGAGTCAAGTCTACCTCATTTTTGTCCTCCTGAAGTTTTCATACTGCATTTATTTCAAAATTAGACTGCTTTTCTATATTTTCATGCAGTAGATTTTGTCTTTGCTGCAGTGTTTTGTTCTCGTGACACTGTATTTGGATGTACTCTTACATTTGATTGAGATATATTTCTGTTAGATGTTTGCTTGCAAGTCAATGGATTTGGTGTTGGATTATTGATTAGTAAAATACTGTTGAGCATAGTAGTTATAGGCAACTGCCTAAGGTCATCAAGATTGCCTTAGATGAATCCCCGTGGTGAGCTGGGTCACTGCATAGCTTAGTGGTCATCTCTCTCCCTCCCTCCCTCCCTGTTTAAGCAAAAAGGCCCATGCGTACTGTATTAAAGCATTACTAAAGGCCGTAATCTAGTTCCTCTATTCTTCAATTTTTTTCTGCATCAAACAATAGAAGTTCCTTATTCTTTCAGCTGATGGGTATCAATTCATTATTGTTATTACACCACTAGTTTTAATCTTTGATGCTGTATTCTTTGATCAGTGGAACTTTTGTTCTTCATTTTTTGTCAATAAATCAAAAAGAGAGATTAGAAGACTATCGGCTTGGTTCCGATGATAGTCGTTTTGATGATAAAATTAGTAAAACTGAAAGGAAGATTGTAACTGAAAATAATTGAGAAAGTGTAATTGAAAAGCGTATTTTAGAGTTCAATTTATAGGTTGCAGATTTCTCAAATTGAGTAGGATTTGGAGTCGTAAAAATAGGGATTTGATTGATATCCAAAGATGTCAAATACCATGTTGATCTCTGCACCCTGTAGAAACAGGGATCGAAAGATATCCAAGAATGACAGTTTCTTTATCGCGTTTTGCTTCCCTACCTCCAGGTCGGTGGGGCATACGAGGCAGTGACAAGCTCAGAATCCCTTTATGCGTGTGCTCAGTATCTCTTGTTCTGAAGGCGAGACCAGAAGTTATGCGGGACTCTGAGCAAGAAGGTTCTGAATTCTATATGTCTGTCTATTCTGAATGAGAAAGCCTTGGTTGGTTTGTATGCATTGGTACTCTGTGTGTACATGTGTCATGTGGGGGCTGGTCTGTCTTTTTCTGGTATATCAGCTACTCTCCCTTGAGCCTTAGTTTAGCACATCTCGTGACTGAGGTTGAGGGTTACTGAAGGGTCACGTGTTGTATCCACGCGTCATGCCGCTTCACTTTTTGTGATGACCTTTGATGTGGCATTTATTGCGCTAACCGTCATTTGGGCTTTCGAGGCCATCATTCCTCCAACCGTCACAACGGTTCGGAGTGATGGACCCTCATTATTTAGCCCTTTATAAAAGGGGAAGAAGAGGGATGTGTATGCCCTTCCTTCATCATTTCCATTGCTTCAAAAAAGTACTCTGCCATATAATAGAGTGAAAAAAAGAGTGAAGAGATCGTTGCTGTGAG
The DNA here is from genome assembly GCA_008638375.1 of Nyssa sinensis. Taxonomy (NCBI): domain Eukaryota; kingdom Viridiplantae; phylum Streptophyta; class Magnoliopsida; order Cornales; family Nyssaceae; genus Nyssa; species Nyssa sinensis. The sequence continues at coordinate 35,454,580 of CM018038.1, forward strand.
AAGCTTTTTTCTCCAATCAAGTTTCAGGTTTGGTTTGCCTTTAACCGTTCTATTTGTTCTTCTTATCCCTTTTCCTTCTTCTTTTTCCCTCTGTTTTCATAATGTCGGCCTCCGATGCCATGTCAGGCATAGGTTATGGCACAAGAAGCTTTTCTAAGACGACTGTGCCATCTCAAATTCATGTTATAGGCAGTAGTTCCTCCGGGGACACTAAAAATAGAATAGTCGAATACCCTTCTAGTCCGAAACTTAGGATTTTAGATGTATTCATTGAACCTAGGAATGTAATGGGGGAAACCTCTGGTAGGCCTATCCCAAAGGAAGGAAGGAGAAAGTGCCACTACTCAGGACATGTTAGGTGATCTGAGGGTTGCTTTTGACTTCCCGCAAAATGTAACTTGTAGAGCGTCTGGTTCCCTGGATCGCCCTACTAACATTGGTCGGGGTGAAATTTGCGCCTATCTCGAGTGGTTCAACATCTGTCCTGCCAACCTCAACATTAATAGTTGGAGGCATTTGTTAGGGTTTATAGTTTTAGGGCATCTGAATGCTGTCGAAGTAGATCTTGAGCTGATCTGTAGTAATATGGATCTGAAGTTTTTGAGGTCGGAGGGTTTATTTTATATGTCATTTGACAAGGGGGTTCAGATCCCTCTCCTCAGTACCCACTTCCAACAAGACTTAGAAAACTACGAGGGCCAGACCTCGAGTTTCCCCCGGAGTACCAAATTAAGGGTGAGACCCCCTATTGATATATTTTTGCTTCTATTTTTGCTTTATCTCTTTCTGTTGTCTGATTTTTGTGTTTTGTGTCTTCTATGCAGATAAAAGGGGCTTGGAAGAGGTCAATCTTCACCATTGACCTTCAGGAAAAATGCCGAAGGCTCCTTCAGACCAACAACCGTGCTCACACCACCATTCTTTCTCCCGAGCATCTAATGGAAGCCGGTTTGACAAAAAATAAGGCCGACAATCTGAAGAAGTCCTTGATGTCCAATTAGGCACCATGGAAAAAGAAGAAGACGGTGGGGGAGACTTCTTCCCTTGCCGACCTGCCTCTCCAAGTGAAGAGGAGAAGGCTCCTCTCTAACTCTCCAAACCGGACGCCGTCTGAAGATATGAGGTAGTCTCCTACTTTTGGGCCTACCCTGCCCCCTGTCCCCTACAGTCTCTACCAAGAAAAGGGGGAAGGGGAAGGCTACCGCTGCTACTGTTGTTGTGCCTGATGACTCCGGCTACTTAGCCACGAAGAAGGCTTTTGACGAGTCTTAGGCTTCAGGCCCAAGCAAATATAAAGGTCTGAAGGCGGATAAGATCGCCAAGGACCTGCTGACCTTCTAGTTGAGGGTAATTTAGAACTCATCTCTTTTCTATTTATGTTCTGAAGCTTTGCCCATTCTGACCTGTTTGTTTCCCTGTTTTCAGACTATGCACGGCCTTGTCGCCATTGTAGAGTCCTCGATGGATTTGGAGTTGATTGATAACCTCCAATCCGAGCTGAATGAGGCTAGGCTGCTGCTAGGGACAGCCTAGTCCACTGCCTTTGCAGCCGAGGAGAAGTTGAAGGAGACTGTGAACTCTTACTCTATCCTAGAGGTCTGACCGGGATTTTTTTGCGCTGAAGTTGGAAGACCTTCAAAAGAGGTTTGAAGACTTCCAGTTTGCCTCTCTTAAGAAAATCCAAGATGTTGTCAATTCTGCTAGAGCTCAAACTGAGGCTTACATGAAGGTTGAGGTCGAGGATATGGGTGGAAAGTTGATTGAGCACGGGTACCGCACCTTTAGAGCCAAGCTCCTCGTAAAGTACCCAGACCTTGATCTGACCGGAATTGACGACATTGAAGTCCTTCTTGGTGAGGTCGGGCAGTAGGACGATAATGATGAGGTAGCGCCTCCCGACTTTCCTCTGGCTGACGCATCAAAGCAAGCTGATATGGATGCAGTGTGCTGAATTTGAGGAGAAAGAAGAAGAAGAAGAAGAAGAAGAAGAAGAAGAGACTGATCTTGTAGAGCGAGTTCTCCCTCATTTCTGATGCTCTAGAGGCTTCCAGACCAGTAGTAGACTAGGAAATTTTGTATTTTGCTTTATTTCTTTGTAACTTTCCCACGTTTGGGCCAAGTATCAATGAAATTGATTTCTTTAGAACTTTTATGTTTTGCCTTTTCATTTCAAAGCATTATTTATCAATAGAATCGCCAGCGTAGTCATACTTTAGATGTTGATATGTTGCTTGTCATGATGTACCGAGCTTTCATGCTTGCAATGAACTCTAGTACTTTAAACAAATCTTGTCTTCAAATCATCATAGCTTTGCAAAACTTTAAGTATGATCTTCATAACTTGTAATTAAACCAAGTATGAACTAATAATTGACTTCCGAGCAAAATAACTTGCAATTGGACCAAGTGCAGATCCTGAGAACTTGCGATTGACTCAAGACCTTCACCACTTTGCAATTAAATCAAGTGTAAAGACTTTGAATTTGAATTGAAATCTTCAACACCTTGCAATCTAGTATTGATCTTCAAGTGTAACAATCAAACCAACACTTTGCAATTAAAGCCGGTGGTGACCTTCAGAAACAGTGATTAAAACAAGATCTTTTGACAGAGATATTCAAAACTTGAGGTTAAGTCAATGTCTCCATAACTTGTAGTTAAATCAAGTTTTAGCCCCAAAAAGAACGGAAGGCTGTAATAAGTTGAGTAGCCAGTGCCTCTGATGCTTTGATCGTTCTCTCGAATGCAAAGTGGACCAGGCCTATAGCTTTTGTAATGGATACGAGGCCTTCTCAGGGGTCATTGAAATAGACCAGACCTGTAACACTTGCAATGGTTGCAAAGGTTTTTAGGAGTCTGTTCATTGAGATGGACCAAACCTTCAGCACTTGTAACAGATACAAGGCCTTTTAGGGGTTAGTGAAATGGACCAGACCTGTATAACTTGCAATGGTGGCAAGGTTTTTAGGAGTTTGTACATTGAGATGGACCAAGCCTTCAAGCACTTGTATCAGATATAAGACCTTTCAAGGGTCAATGAAATGGACCTAGACTTGTAACACTTGCAATGGTTGCAAGGTTTTTGGGGGTCTGTACATTGAGATGGACTAAGCCTTCAGCACTTGTATCGGATACAAGGCCCTTTCACGGGTCAATGAAATGAACTAGACCTGTAACACTTGCAATGGTTGCAAGGTTTTTAGAAGTCTGTTCATTGAGATGGACCAAACCTTCAGCACTTGTAACAGATATAAGGCCTTTCAAGGGTCAGTGAAATGGACCAGACCTGTAACACTTGCAATGGTTGCAAGGTTTTTAGGGGTCTGTTCATTGAGATGGACCAAGCTTTCAGCACTTGTAACGGATACAAGGCCTTCCAAGGGTCAATAAAATAGATCAGACTTGTAACACTTGCAATAGTTGCAAGGTTTTTAGGGGTCTATACATTGAGATGGACCAAGCCTTCAAGATTTGTATCAGATACAAGGCTTTTCAAGGGGTTAGTGAAATGGACCAGACTTGTAACACTTGCAATGGTTGTAGATTTTTAGGAAGTCTGTACATTGAAAAAGGAGCACTGAAAAGTAGAAAAAAAGTCCTTTTATTGATAATATTTTTGTAAGTGCTCAACATTCTAAGGCCAGGGTACAGGCTTCCTAGTTACATCTTCCAACCAAAACGTTGTGGGCCTGACGACCTTGGTTACCTTGTAAGGCCCTTCCCAGTTAGGGGAGAGCTTTCCCATGGTGGGATCTTTAGTGTTTGGGAACACTCTCCTTAGAACAAGGTCCCTAACTTAGAAGTGGATAGGTTCGTAGCCCTGGCTGAGGTTCCTGGCCATCCTTTGTTGGTATGCTTCAGTCCTGATTCGGGCTTGTTCACGTTTCTCCTCAAGCAGATCAAAGTTTTCTATGAGATGATGGTCGTTAGTTTCCTAGTCAAAGGCATTCGTCCTCAAGGTTGGCATGCCAATTTTGATAGGAATAACTGCCTCTAAACCGTATGTAAGTGAGAATGGTGTCTCTGCAGTTGGTGTCCTTCTGGTAGTACAGTAGGCCCAGAGCACTCCAGGGAGTTCCTCGACCCATCTTCCCTTGGCTTCTTCCAACCTCTTCTTTATGGAGTCAAGAATTGTCCAATTGGCCATGGTGACCTCAACTTGCCCATTGGCTTGGGGATGCCCTGGTGAGAAGAAGTGGTGACTGATGTAAAGGTCTTCACAGAACTTCTTGAACACTTGTTCAGCAAACTATGTACCATTGTCTAAGATGATGACGTGAGGTATGCCGAACCTATAGATTATGTTTTACATGTGAAGTTCTTCACTTCCACTTCTGTGATTTGAGTTAGAGGCTCGGCTTCTACCTACTTAGAGAAGTAATCAATGGCGACCAACAAATAACTTTTGTTTGGGGAGGCTTTTGGTAATGGCCCTACGATGTCCATCCCCCATTAAGCAAAAAGCCATGGGCTGGCGATAGGGATGAATTCTTGGTGGGGTTGGTGCTGATATGAAGCAAATCGTTGGCACTTGTCGTATTTTTGGACATACTCTTTGGCTTGCTTTAGCATGTTGGGCCAGTAGTAGCCCTGAGTCAGAGCTCGATAGGTTATGGTTCTGCTACCATTATGGTTGTCGCAGATTCCTTCGTGTATCTCAGCTAGTACATATTGAGATTCCTTTGGAGATAGGCACCGCAAGAGGGGCTACGTGTAGGATCTTCGATAAAGCTTCCCATTTAAGATTAGGTACCGAGCTGCCTTGATTTGAATCCTTCGGGCTTGGTTCTTGTCTTTTGGGAGTGATCCTTCTTTTATGTACTAGACGATGGGAGTTATCCAGTTTTGTGTCTGTCTTGAAATATGGGGGGATTGTACCTCTTCGATGCTTGGCTTTAGTTGGAAAGAGACTTTTACAGTCGAATCCCCCTCCGGTTTGCGATGAGAAGCCATATTTGCCAAGGCGTTGGCCCTGGAGTTTTGACCTTTTTCAATTTTCTGAATGGTGAACTTATGGAAGGAGTGTTTTAATGATCCCACCAATTCTGAATATCGGATCATTTTGTTATCCTTAGTGGAGAATTTTCTCGAAACTTGGCTTACCATAAGTTGGGAGTCAGAGTATGCTTCGAGATTCTGGGCTTCGCACTTTAAGGCCAGCTTCATCCCAAGGATGAGAGCTTTGTATTCAATTTCAGTTGTTAGAGGCTTTGAACCCTAAACTGATGGCCTTCTCACTTATGAGCTCATCGGGGGACTAAAGTACTAAGCCGATGCCCGAACCTCTATCGGTGGATGATCCGTCGGTATAAAGTTACCATGCCGAGGTATTCATATCGGCTTATGCCTTAGCATGCAGCGCTAGAGTGAATTCTGCAACAAAATCTAGTCAGTGCTTGCCCTTTGATGGAGGTCCGTGGTACATATGATATACCAAATTCCCTTAACTATATAGACCATTTAACCAGTCGTTCTGAGACTTCAGGTTTGTGTAATTCTGAGTTTAAGGGATAGGCGATAAGGACCTCAATAGGATGCGCTTGAAAGTAAGGCCTGAGCTTCCGAGCAGAGGTTATCAGAGTGAAGGCCAATTTCTCAATCTCAGAGTACCTCATCTCGGCATCCAGGAGTGCCTTGCTTATATAAAAAAAATGGGCCTTTGAACTCTTTTGTCCTGTCTGGTTAGTGCAGAACTGACTGGCGTTTTCAGAAACTGGAAGATGCAAGAGCAGTTTTTCTCCCTAGACTGGCTTTGAAAGGAGCTTAGGGGGACGCGTGCTTTAATTCTTGAAAGGATTTTTCGCACTCTAGGGTCCATTCTAGGGCCTTACTCCCCCTTAAGACTTTGAAGAACGAAAGGCATCGATCGGTAGACTTGGAGATGAATCGGTTCAGAGCCGCAATCCTTCTGTTCAAGCCTTAAATGTCTTTCTTGGTCTTCGGTGACTCTAGTTCAATTAAAGCTCTTATTTGCGTGGGGTCTGCCTTTATACCCTTTTGAGAAACTAAAATACCTAAGAACTTTCCTTTAGTGACCCCGAAGGTACACTTTAAGGGGTTCAACTTCATCTTGTGTTGCCTCAGGATGTTAAATGTCTGGTTGAGATGCTGGATGTGGCTATTCTTCTGTAGGCTTTTAACCAGCATGTCATATATATAGACTTCTATCGTGTCACCGATCAGGGGGCCGAACATTCTGTTCACCAGACGTTGATACGTAACTCCGACATTCTTCAAACCGAACGACATCACTTTATAGCAATAGAGACCTTGTTCGGATGTGAAGGCTATCTTTTTCTGGTCTATAAGGTACATCTAGATCTGATTATATCCAGGGTAAGCGTTCATGAAGCTCATGAGTTTGTGCCCAGCACTCGCATCAACTAGTCGGTCAATCTTTGGAAGGGGAAAACTGTCTTTGGGGTAGGCTTTGTTAAGGTCTGTGTAGTCAACGCAAACCCTCCACTTGTCGTTCTTCTTCTTAACAAGGACGATGTTGGCGAGCCATTCTGGATAGAACACCTCTTTTATTATTTTGGCATCCAACAGGCTCTGGACTTCTTCGTTGATGATCCTATGGTGCTCTAGAGCAAATGTCCTCCTTTTTTGCCTTATGGGAGGGTGATCTGGATCAGTCATTAGCTTGTAGGAGATAAGGCTAGGGTCTATCCCTTTATATCCTTGGTTTTCCAAGCGAATACTGAGAGGTTGTTCTTTAAAAACTCCACTATCTCCCTCTGCTCGGAAGGGGATAGATTTGAATCGATCTGCAAGTACCATCTTCCCCTTTTAGGACTAAAAAGTACCTTGATAGGATCTTCCATTGGCTTGGCTCTGCTATCCCTTCTTTTGGGGCTCACTGATTCATCAATTTTGGAGGGGCACTCCTCCGTCTCATGAAGGTGGGAAAGGGCAAGACTACCTCCTTCATAAGAATGCTGTGATTGCTATTTGGGGGCCTTCTCTTTTAGCGCGAGAGTGTGGCACTTTCAGGCAGTTGGCTAGCAGCTTCTGATGGAGTAGACTATGTTGTTATGCACAGTACTTCAGGCACTAATGGAGGGTCAAGGTGACCGCTCTCATTTGATGGAGCCAAGGTCTCCCGATGATAACGTTGTAAGGGGACTTGAAATCCAGAACCATGTATTCAGAGATCAAGGTATTCTGTCCGTCCCCTTTTCCCGTCGTGGTCGATAGGTTAATTTTACCCAGCGGAATGCTGAGTTTCCCATCAAACCTTGCCATTACTGCGGTGGTGGTCTTGATGTCATTGGGGTTAAGCTTCATGTGCTTGAGAGGCTCATAGAATAGCACATTGGTGGAACTTCCTATGTCTACCAAGACCCTTCTGATCTCAAAATTGGCAATTTTGAGCGAGATAACGAGGGCGTCGCTGTAGGGATAGTGCACCGCTGCAAGATCCAGCTTTGAAAACTGGTTTTGAGGCATCGACTTCAGCCTCTTCTCAATTACAGAGATCTGGAGGATGTTAGGTGTTGTCTTAGCCTCCCGAGCGTACCACTTTCTTGCGCGGTTAGACATTCTTGTAATTGAGTTATCAGCGTGGAGGACAAAGATGACTTGGTTGTCCTATTATGGTGGCTCGTTTCGGACCTCCCTCTATTCTGGCCACTTCAGATCTTCACGGATCTGTACCTGTCGAAGTATATGAGTAAGGGAGGCGCTCAGAGGAGTGAACGTGCCATACCTCCTAGCGTTAGGGTTATTCTCAGCTCTGGGTGCCATCTTTCTGTTAGGACTTCTGACCCTCCTTTTAGTTGCGCTGGAGTCTCTCTTATGATTGTCATTTTGAGCCTACTCTTTAGCTTTTCAGGAGGTTATCTTTGTATCTTCTAGGTTTATATTCTAACGTGCCCGCTCTATAAGCGCTGCCATGTCAGCAGGAGGATTCTTTGTTAAAGAATCTTGAAAATGCCTCGACCCTAGGCCAGAGGTGAGAGCTGCTACCAAGAAGCTTGGGCTGCAATCTATTATCTCTGTGAGCTCGGGATTGAAGCCAGTGATCGCCTTTAGCCTACTTTATGTTCAGTAGGAACTCTGGCCCCTCTCTCAATCTTCTGCTAGTCAGGAATCGGTCGAGGAACCGCCTGCTGAGCTCGTAAAAATTGATGATAGACTCTTGAGGAAGGTTGTGGAACCACTTTAGAGTAGTGCCTTTGATGCTGGTTACAAAGGTCCAACACATGAAGGCGTCAGCAGCCCTATGTAGCGCTATGGTGTGTTGATAGTGAGAGAGATGGTCCCCGGTATCTTCGGACCTATTGTACAGAGTGAACTTTGGGATAACAAATTTCTTTGGCGGCTCCTCTGCCAATATGGTAGGAGAAAATGGCGTGGAGAACCTTCTGAGCAGCTTCGCTAGTTCATCCTTCTCTAGAGGGATGCAGGTTCCTTTGGTGATGATGGTTTGATCCATGGAATCCGTTACTTCCTCTATCCTTTGTGGAGCCTTAGGCTGAGCCGGTTGTTGTTGGCCTTGTCTTACAGCCTCTGTCCCTATATGGAGGGGACGATTCTGTTTAGTAATAGGGGGAGGACGTTGGTTTCCTTAGACCGGGGGAATCGGTGCCCGTTGAGGCTTGAAATTCATGCAGCACTGGGTTGGCCCCTGAAGTTACTGGAGTTGGGACCCTGGTCCTACTCTGATAATGAACAGTAGAGTTAAAGGCTAGCATCCCCTTCCCTACTACGGTGGATGGCTGGGGATCACCCCCTATATGAGTGGTGCCATGGGGGTGCACCGGCTGCACATTGGGAGTCTCTGTGGGAGGTCATCCACCCATAGTGGTGCAGGAGGCTGAACCCCTTCATCAGCTGCATTGGTGGGAGGATGAGTGGGATTGTTTTGCTGGTTCTGGGTCAACAGCGCCAAAGTTCGAGAGATGTCAAGGAGTTGTTCCTGCATCTGATCGGACTGCCGTCAGACCCAATCAAGTTGTTGTTGTACAGGATCGGGTGCTTGTCCCCTTCCTCTTTCAGCCGGAAGCTAGCTTTCGGGGGTTGTGAGTATTTTTTCTCAGACAAAGATTGAGAGCCAAAGTCTTTTAGTGAGAAAAGACAAGAAAGCTATCGTTGTTGGAGAAGAAATTTAGTAAGAAACAATTTTCGTTTCCCACAGACAGCGCCAAACTAATGCTACACTTTTTGATTCAGTGGGACTTCCGCTCTTCGTCTTCTATCAAGAATTCAAAAAGGGAGATCAGAGGGCCACCTAGTTGGCTCTGGTGGTATCCGCTCCGATGATAAAGTTAGTAAAATTGAAAGGAATACTGTAATTAAAAATAATTGAGAAAGCATAATTAAAAAATGCACCTTAGGGTTCAATTTATAGGCTGCGGGTCTCTCAAGTTGAGTAGGATTTGGAGTCGCAAAAATAGGGATTTGATTGATATCCGAAAATAGCAATTACTATGTTAACCTCTGCACCCTGTAGAAATAGGGATTGAAAGATATCCAAGAATGGCACTTTCCTTATTGCGTTCTGCTTCTCTATCTCCAGGTCAGTGGGGCATACGAGGCGGTGACCAACTCGGGACCCCTTTATGTGTGTGCTCAGTATCTCCTATTCTGAAGGCGAGACCAGAAGTTATGTGGGATTCCGAGCAAGGAGGTTCTGAACTCTGTATGTCTGTCTGTTCTAGATGGGAAAGCCTTGATTAGTCTGTATGCATAGATACTCAGCGTATATACGTGTCATGTGGGGGTTCATCTATCTTTTTCTGGTATATCAATTTCATTTCGAATAATTTCTAATCAGTTACAGATTTTGGTTAGCACCAACAACTTCAACACGTCTGTAAACAAGTACCCTTTTCATGGATTTCAGTCTATCTGTCGGTGGTTTTGAGTATTTTTTCACCAAATCTCTTTGATCTGGTTTCATAGTATTGGTTAATTAATTGAGAGGTCCTTTGTGAGAAATTTGTAATTTAAGAGGGATTTTTTAATCTCTTTGTTGTAAATGCAATATAAGGACTTTTATATCTATGAAGCTTTTCACTTGGTTCTTTTTTTTGGCTGCTTCATTGTATCACTGCTGTATTCACAGGTCTGGTTTGGATTATTTTGGGTACTGTTTGATAAATAATTTCTTTTAAGATACTTTTAGTACCTTTTTTTTAAAAAAAAATTTAAATTTGCTTCTGTGCTTAAAAACAATAAATATGAAACAAAAGTAAATTTGGTTATCATCTCTTAAATGTAAAATAAACTAATTACTAATTCTTTTAAAAATACTCCTATTCTTACTAAATTTCATGGAAGTCTTAAATCTAATAGAAGTTCTAAGAAGAACAATGTTCAATAATTGAATGTAGGACAACTTATGATAGCTTCTCCTGGGCTACATTTACATAGGAATTTATTTGTTTCTACTTGCTTTAGATGTGTCAAAGGACATGTGGTGCAAGAATGTTTGAAACCTAGAAAGAAAAAGGTATTCAAGCGATGCAACTGAAAGAGTTCAAAAAAGAACTAAATGTGAATTTACAGTTATTATCATTAAATCTTGTGTAATTACTTGGTGAGTCAAACTCATCTTTTAATGTTAGTAAGAATTCCTCTCCTAAGAAGAAAATTACTAGTCGGACCGAATATGTTCCATCTCAACCCATGACACTTCTAATTTCTTACAAGTTAGAGAAGTTTGAGTTAGGAAAGATGTTTAAGGAACCTTCACCCCATATGTTTTTTTCTTTCTTTGGAAAGCTACATTCCTTTCTTATTTGATAGGTATAAGATTCGTAAATCAGGGTCCTTGAGTTTTAATGCTAATTATTTGAATCTTATGAATTGCTTTTAAATATTTTTAATTAGATTTTTTTTCTTAATTAGTTTTATTTGAGTTTTAGAAAATCAAAATACAAACGTATTTTTTGTTTTATTACAAAATGTATCTTGGGTCTAAATGATATCTTGATTTGATTTGTTGAGTGAACCTACGATAAATGAGAAGTTTTGAAGTAGACTAAATCACTCATACAATTTAAATGGTGTTTGGTTAATTACTGAGATAATCTATTAAAATACTTAAGACAATTATACATTGTTGATTTTAGATTTCCTACTTAGCTTTAAATTTTCTGATTTTTACATTAAATCTAAAATTTAAGATGGTAGTAATTAGATCTTAAAAATAAATGAACGTTGATTATAAAATATTTTGTTAAGACAACTTGAATTGCTTGGTTCAATGTGCTGGATGAACTTAATGTATATATTTGCTTTCACAAAATTGGACTATTTATCCGACTGAAGTCTTGACTTATGTGAAAAGGTTGTAATACAAAGAAATATTTTCAATAAAAAATTTCAAAAAAATCACATTTATTAACGAACTTTTTCTAAGGTTTTTAATCATTACATTGATTTCTATTTTTACTGACAAACTACAAATACAACTCCTCTAGTCAATTTTTTTCAAAATGACCAAATTACTTTTTTCAATTTTTTTTTGCGTCTTTTTAATTTTCAACATTTTTAACTTGTTTTTTTACATTTTAAAATAAATATTAGTTAAAATGTTAAATTTATTTTTCTATAAAATAAAAATAAGTTATTTACCTTAAATTTATTTTTATATAAGATGAAAAAATTCTTAAAATAAGAAAATTGGTCAAAAATGAAAAAATACAAAAAATAAATTGCAAAAATGCAAAAAAAAAAAACATAACTTGGGTACTTTTGTCATTTTGAAAAAAAGTGACTAAAGGGGTATTTATAATTTGCTAGTAAAAATAGGGGAGATTAGTGTAATTCTTAAAAATTTCGGAGGAGTTCAGTGTAAGTTATCCTATTATTTATTATGGTTGGTGTGTTTTTTTTATTGAAGAATTCAAAATAAAAAATGTATAGGTTAGTGTTTCGAGGCATTGTATAAAATGATTGATTGGTTCAATCTAACTATCTTGGTCTTGAAATACGTGTTAATTTTATCTAGTTCAAAATCCAAGATCCATAAGTGTAGAACTTCATTGAATAAGTTTAAACATAATATGAACTCATCGAGTGATGAAACTGTTTTTGGGTATTTAATTTAATCAGTAGTGTGTAACTTTACAAATTATTATTTTTTCTGCTAAATTCCCTTTTCGAATGTTCAAATGAAAGCTAGGTTTGTTCAAACGAAAATGGAAGTCGTATTCGAATGGAAGGGGCATTCAAATGAACACAAAAGAAGTGTCTAAATAGAAGCATCAATTGTTTTCGAATGCATAAAGGGAAATTGGGTTTTAAGAAATCTAAAGGTGATTTTTGTGAATTCACCTCAATTGAAATCTCTTTCTGATTTTTCTTGAGTTCCCTGTGAGTGTTTGAGCTTTTTGAGTGTTCCATTGTATTTTTGATGCTGTAGCTTTTTGACCCGTCATGCCCCACGCTCTCTAGTTGTATCGAGTCTAAAAAAGAAAAGAGTCAATGTGCCACCAGGAAGGGCTCCGGTGGTAGCCTCTCCGATGGTTAAGTTAGTTAGAGTATAAGAAAATGGTCTTTTTTTTTCAATCATTCACTAAAAAATCCCCCCTTTTACGTACCTCATGGGTTTATATTTATATGCTAACTGTTTGTCAGGGTGGGTAGGAGTTGGTGATCCTAGGGCATGGATTCACTGTCGCCTGACGGCGGTAATTATGATTGTCCTCACCCACTCTTCTGCCACCCTTTGCTTTCGTGTTTTTCAGTGCTACCTGCTCCTTTGACTTTTACACGTTACCATTTGTCCTGCCGTTACGAGGTCGGTAGAGCTGCACGACGACGAATGGTTCCGTAGCCCGATGTGATGAGATCGGTGCTCGGGTAATTGATGCTAAGGAGGTCGGTAGACCGAAACCATGTCGGTATGGATAGCAGATCTTTCAACCTGCACAATATAACTTAGACACGTGTCAGATTCCTATTTGAGGATATATTTTAGGCGTATCAGCTACTCCCCCCCCGAGCCTTAGTTCTGAAGACTCGTCCAGAGCTCAGACTAGGGTTCCGAAAAGGTCACGTGCTCAGCAGTTAATGTGTCATTTCGTATCTCGAGGGGTTATGCGTTTTAATATTTAACATATCTTTTAGTATATCGAGAGGACGACAACCATTTTTTGGCTTGTTTAATACGTGTGCCGCTGTTTCAACAACCGATGCCATCCATTATGTAGACGCCGTTTGGTTCTCGAGGCATTAAATGATGCCTTTACCGCCTCTTATAAATAGTGGGATTGATCATCCGTTTTCCCAGTTTTTCCATTTTCAAATATCCTCAAGTATCTTCCAAGTACTCATGGGCGATTCACGGTGACTAAGAGCGATTTCTGGCCGCCGTCGCTCGTCTCTTTCTTTCTTCTACTGGTAATTTTCTTTCTGCTTCTTTTTTCCTTCCCCGTTCTTATTTTTATTTTAACCTGTGGCTATGTCCAATTCGGATGGTGTAGAGGTTAGGACAGAGTCGGAGATGGTGGGTGGACCCTCTCCCGCTTCACTTTCTTCTTCTTCCTCTGGGCTTGTCTGAGAGTCTAGTGATAGGGAGGCCAGTTCATCTGGCTAGACGCAAACGGAGGAGGGGTCGAGTGCCATGACTAAGGGAGTGCTTAGAGCTATTAGAAAACAGTATAGGTTCCCAGAAAACGTGACTTGGAGGGTCCCTAGGTCCTCGGAACGCCTCTCCGACATAAGAAGGGGAGAGATTTGTGCCTATCTCGAATGGTTCGACCTAGGCGTGCTTTTTCCTTTCCATCCCCTGATCGTAGAGTTTTTCACCTATTTCAATATCTGTCCCGTTGATCTCAATGTTAATAGCTGGAGGCAGCTTCTGGCCTTTATAGTTTTAGGTTGTCTGAATGGGGTTCAGGTAGACTTGAACCTCATTCGTAGTCAAATGGATATGAAGTACCTCAATTTGGAGGGACTTTACTACACATGTTTCGATAAGAGGTTCAGACCTCTAACCTCGGTACCCTCTTCCAACAAAACCTGGAAGAAGTGGTACTTCTTCGTAGGGGGAGGCTGGGAGCGTGAAGGTTTTGAGGACCATCTAAGCCTCTTTCCACGACATACCGGTCCGAAGAGTGAGTATTTAGACCTGTGTAACCTGTTCTTTGACTTATTTTCTCTATTTTGGTTATCTAACTCCAGCTTCATCTCATGTTTCTTTTGCAGACAAAAAGAAGTGGAGGAGGCCATCTTTTAGCGATGAGCTTGCTGAGAAGTACCACCGCCGCCTCCTACAGCCCACCAACTTACAGCCACCAACTGTCCTCACTATCAGATCCTTTCACCTCATAATCTTATGGCGGCAGAGGTGACAAAAGAAGAAGCTGTGGTGTACAAGAAGGATGTGTTAGCAGGCTTTGTCCCGAGTTCGAAGGAAAAGACGAAGATGAATGCTTCATCTTCTTCAACTGCAGCTCCTCTTGTCCAGAAGAGGAGAAGGATTATTTCTAGAGCCAATCGCGAGGCTCGCCAAGCTCGGTCTTCCGAGACCACCCAACCCTCCCAGGTTCAGGCCTTGAAATTCGATGCCACCCCTCGTCCCCAAGAGTCATGGCCTATCGAGGCTGGAGAGACCCCGAGAGTGCAGGCGTCAAGCCCTCTACCCCTGAGCACTTTTTCGGAAGGACCGAATTCAATCCCTCTAAATCCGGCTGATGCAGCCTAAGGGTCTGAAGCCATGAAGTCCGCTTTGAAGGCAGCCCTTCCTCCAGGCTTTCAAGGCAAGAACTCGAGGCAGATGATTGCTGACCTCATGTTGGGCCACGCAAGGGTAATACCTCTGTAGCCATAGCTTCTTGTCATCTTATTTACTTGCTTTAGTTTTTCTAACTCCCTACTTTATTGTGCGTAGGGTCTTCGGGCGATGGGCGTCCTCATGGATCGCTTTGACCAATCTGAGGAGGCTAACGACCTATAGGCCAAGTTAAAGACAACTCAGACCGAACTCCGTGTCGCCCGGTCCAGTCTCAAGTTAGTTGAATCCGAGCTCAACGCTGCCTAGTCCATACTGAAGGAGGCTAGTTCCGAGCTGGAGACCGCACGTGCTGAGCTCAAGGTATCCCGAGTTGACGTGAAGGCCTTGGAGACTAAATGTGGGGCTCTCAACGAGCAGTATTTAGAGGCGAAGCGTGGGGTGGAGTCCTTGTTGACTCAGAGAAGCAAGCTCCGCCAAGACCTGGATGATCTGAAGAACAAGCTTAAGGAGATTGAGGTGGTTGAAGCTCGAAAAATTGAGGAGGCTCGAGCTGAGGCCTGGGCGGCCACTAAGGCGGGGCTGATGGGTCTGGCTACTTCCATGGGGAGAGAGCTTGTCGACTCCGGCTATATGTTTTGCAAGAAGAAGATCCAAAGGCTATATCTAGACTTGGACATCTCCAGCTTGGATGATGTGGAGGTCGACGAGTCGGTGCCGAACTCCCCTACTCAGCCATCCTAGGAAGGCTTCGTTGAAGACGCTGTTCCTATAGCATTCGTTCCCCCTACTAATCCCTGATAGATCTTTGTGTATTTTTTTTTGTATTATTGTAAACCTCAGCCCATATGGGCCTTATTTAATGAACGTGCAATTCATCCTTATACTGATCCGTAACACTTTAGCTTTTTCAATTATGCTTGTCCTTGATTCAGATCCGAATGAATCGTCCCTCGTCGGGGGCCCGAAGTGAAAACACTTTGACAATTATTAGAACAAGACTTCTCGCCAGAACTTGCATTTAATAATTAACAAGACAGTAAATTTTTAGATTTAACCAATGATAAGGGTTCAGAGACTGAACATTTGATTGAAAATACGTTAAAGTGCTGAACCTTATAATAGAGTCGTGGGTGCAGAAGCGACTTCTTGAGACAAAATAAACAGGTTTTAGTAAACATTCTGAGCTGATAACTGGTGAATCTTTAGAAAGCTCCTCGGATCCTGAGGTCCGACACTTGGGATCAGGTCTGAAGACCTTTGTATTGAGACCTTGCCTACAGTGCTCTCGCTCGTAGGGCCTTTTTATATGGACCAGGTCTAGAGGCCTGTGCATTTAGACCTTGCCTATAGCGCTTTTGCTCGTAGGGGCCTTTTTATATGGACCATGTCTGAAGACCTATGCATTTAGACCTTGCCTATAGCGCTCTTGCTCGTAGGGGTCTTTTATATGGACCACGTCTGTAGACCCGTGCATTGAGACCTTGCCTACAATGCTCTTGCACGTAGGGGTCTTTTATATGGACCAGGTCTGTAGACCCGTGCATTGAGACCTTGCTTACAGCGCTCTTGCTCGTAGGGGTCTTTTATATGGACTAGGTATGTAGACCTGTGCATTGAGACCTTGCCTACAGCGCTCTTGCTCGTAGGGGCCTTTTATATATTTGGGAAACATATTCTCAACAAGGAGAAGTTTTATTGATAGAACTTTCTTAGATGCTCAATATTCCAAGGCCTTGGCACTGGTTTCCCATACATATCTTCTAACCAATAGGTCATAGGCCTGATGATCTTGACAACTTTATAAGGCCCTTCCCAGTTCAGGGATAGCTTTCCCATGGTGGGATCTTTAGTATTAGGGAAGACTCTTTTTAGAACCAGATCACCGAGCTCCAGGGTCATGGGATTCACTTTCTAATTGAAGCTTTTGGCGACCCTTCACCGATATTCCTCAGCCCTTATCCCAGCTTGGTCTCTTTTTCCTTCTAGCAGGTCAAGATTTTCAGCCTATTGGAGGTTGTTGGCATCCTGGTCGAAGACTTCTGTTCTTAGTATTGGCATGCCGATTTCCACAAGAATGATGGCCTCGGTACCGTATGCGAGTGAGAACGGCGTCTCTGCCGTTGACGTTCTTCTCGTGGTTCGGTATGCCCAGAGTACTCCTGGTAGTTCCTTAAACCACCTTCTTTTGGCCTGATCCAATTTTTTTTGATGGCGTCAAGGATGGTTCGATTGGTGACCTCTGCCTGCCCATTTGCCTAGGGGTGCCTGGGCGAGGAAAAGTGGTGGCTAATGTGCAGGTCGGTGCAGAATTTCCTGAATACTTTCCTGATAAATTGAGTACCGTTGTCCGAGATGATAACGCGAGGAACACCAAGCCTGCAAACAATATTTTTCCACGTAAAATTTTTTACCTCTGCCTCGGTAATGTGAGTTAGGGGTTCCACTTTTGCCCATTTGAAAAAATAATCAATGGCGACAAGAAAATATTTTCTATTTTGCGGTGCCTTTGGTAGCGGGCCCACGATATCCATCCCCCATTGCGCAAAAGGCCATGGACTTGCGATGAGGGTGAGTTCTTGATGTGGCTGGTGTTGGTATGATGCGAAGCGTTGACATTTATCACACTTCTTTACGTACTTTTTGGCGTGTTCGAGCATGCGAGGCCAGTAATAGACATGAGTTAAAGCTCGATGTGCAATCGTTCTGCTTCCATTGTGGTTTCCACATATCCCTTCGTGGATTTCGACTAGGACATATTCTGGCTCTTCGAGAGATAGGCATCTCAGGAGCGACTGGGTATAGGACCTGCGGTAGAGTTTTTCATTTAAAATAAGGTACCGTGCTGACCTGATCTGTATACTTTGAGCGTGGTTCTTGTCCTCCGGCAGCTTCCCTTCTTGTAAGTATTGGAAGATAGGGATCCTCCAATCCTTAGGCTATTCTGCACAGCAGATGGGATGGATCCTCTAGATGCTTGGTTCTGCCTGGGAAGATGCTGACTTTGAAATCTTCGTTAGGTTCCCAGTGAGAAGCCATGTTTACCAAGGCATCGGCTTGGGTGTTCTGACTTCTTTCCATTTTATGGATAGTGAATTTGGAGAATGATTTCTCCAAGGAGGTCACCACCTCCGCGTATCTGATCATCCAGTCATCTTTGGTTGTGAATTCGCCAAGTACCTGACCCACTACTAGCTGTGAGTCAGAGAATGCTTCAAGGTTGCAAGCATCGCAGTCTAATGCCAGCCTCATCCCGAGGATTAACGCTTCATATTCAGCTTCATTGTTAGAGGCTCTGAAGTTCAGGGTGATCACCTTTTCTGTTGTCACACCATCTGGAGATCGGAGTACGATACCTACTCCAGAACCCTTGTCGGTGGAGGAACCATCGACATACAGCTGCCATACCATCGCATTGCATCCGTGTTTGCTAAGAGGTTACCTTCTAAAGATGGAGTGAATTCTATGACGAAGTCCACCAGGGCTTGGGCTTTAATGGTGGTCCTAAGTGTGTAAGATGTATCAAATTCTCCTAACTCCACAAACTACTTTATCAGTCGTCCGGAAGTGTCAGGTTTGTGCAAGACCACTTTTAGGGGGTAGCAGGTCGGGACCACAATTGCGTGAGCTTGGAAATAAAGCTGAAGCTTTCGGGCGGACACTATCAAGGCGAATGCCAACTTTTCCACCTCAGGGTACCTTTTTTCTGATCCGATGAGTGCTTTGCTGATGTAGAATACAGGCTTCTAACATCCTTGTTCTTCTCTAATAAGCGTAGAACTTATTGCGTTCTCAGATATGACGAGGTATAGGTAGAGCTTTTCCCCCTACACGGGCTTGGATAAAAGTTCTGGTGATGCCATGTATTGCTTCAGTTCTAAAAAAGCTTTGTCGCATTCTAGGGTCCATTCAAGGGCCTTACTCCCCCTCAGAGCTTTGAAGAAAGGAAGGAAACGATTAGTGGATCTAGAGATGAACCTGTTCAATGCCTGGATCTCTTTTTTGGACCTCGGAGGCTCCAATTCTACCAAAGCTTTGATTTGCAAGGGGTCTGCCTCTATTCCTCTCTGCAAAATCAGGAAACTGAGGAACTTGCCTTTGCTGACCCCAAAGGTGCATTTTGAAGGATTCAACTTCATTTTGTGCTTTTTGAGTATGTTGAAAGTCTGCTTCAAATGCTCAACGTGCTCGCTTTTCTTCCGAATTTTGACTAACATTTCATCTATGTAGACCTCCATGGTGCTACCGAACAAAGGCCCGAACATTCTGTTTACCAATCGTTGGTATGTGGCTCCTGCGTTTTTCAATCCGAAGGGCATCACCTTATAACAGTAAAAACCTCACTCTGAGATGAAGGATGTCTTTTCCTGGTCTGGGGGATGCATTTGGATCTGATTATATTCAGAGTATGCATCCATGAAGCTCATTAACTCATGACCCGCCGTGGCGTCGACCAACTGGTCGATTCTAGGCAACGGGAAGTTATCTTTGGGACACGCCTTGTTAAGGTCGGTATAGTCGACGCAGACCCGCTATTTTCCATTCTTTTTTTTGGCAAGGATGGTGTTGGCGAGCCACTCCGGATAGAACACTTCTCTTATCATGTTGGCATCCAACAATCTCTAGACTTCCTCATTGATTACCTTGTGCCTTTTTGGGGTGAAGGTCCTTTGCTTCTGTCTGACCGGGGGGTAAATCGGGTCGGTCATCAATTTGTGGCAGATGGGAGAGGGGTCTATTCCCTCCATATCCTTGGTTTCCCATGTGAAGACTGATAAGTTATCTTTCAGGAACTCGGTCATCTCCTCTCGTTCTGACTAGGACAAGTTAACATTGAGCTGTAAGTAACGCCCTTCTCCTTCGGTGCTCACCAATACTCTAATGGGTTCCTAGATCGACGTTGCCATGCTGTCTCTCCATCTAGGGCTCAATGGTTTGTCGATTTCGGTGGGGCTCTCGGTGCTCTTCCCTGGACCGAAGGCCTGCCGAGGTCTCTGTAATTGCTATTTTGGCTTGTTCCCTTTTAATGCCATAACGTAGCATTCCCGGGACATTGACTAGGCACCTTTGACCGTGTAAAATTTCTCGTTGTGAACATATTTGAGACACTGATGAAGGGTGGAAGTGACTGCCCCCATCTGATGAAGCCATGGCCTCCCGATGATAATGTTGTACACAGATCTGGAATCTACGACCATATACTCAGATATGAGGGTTTTCTGACCATCCCCCTCCCCAATAGTGGTTGGCAGGTCGATTCCTCCAATTGGTGAACTCAGATTGCCGTCAAATCCCGTCATTACTACTATGGTGGTCTTTAGGTCAGCGGAGTCGAGCTTCAACTGCCTAAAAGGTTCATAAAATAGGATGTTTTTAGAACATCCTGTGTCCACCAAAAGTCTTCTAATGTCAAAGTTTTCCACCTTTAGCGAGATGACGAGGGCGTTACTGTAGGTATAATGCACGCCGAGAAGGTCCTGATCCGAAAACTGGATATTTGGCAGGGGTTTCTGTCTCTTTTCAATTGTTAAGATCTGGTAGGGGTATAGCTCTACCTTTGCCTCTCTGACATATCGCTTCTTTGCTCAGTTGGACATCCCAACTAACGAATTGTCGGCATGGAGGACAAGAATAACCAGATTGTTTTGGCGGGGTTGCTCGTCGTGAGCTTCCCCCTGCTTGGCACCTTGACCTTGCCTCTGTGGCTGGGGCCTCTACTCTTGTTTGGGTTGGGGCCTCTAGTTTTGCGGATTCTGCCCTTCATCACGCTGAACAAACTCTCCGAGGCGTCCCCTCTGGATCAACTGCTTGATTTCTTGTTGGAGGTGTATGCATGTCTCAGTAGTGTGTCCATGATCCCTATGAAAATCAAAGTACTTACTTCGATTTCGAGAATCAGGATGACTGTGCAGAGGCTCTGGGCATCTTAGGTTTTTGCTCATTCTAACCTGATGGTAGACTTGAGCGAGGGAGGTATTCAGAGATGTGAGTGCTCCGAAAGTTCCGGTGTTGAAGTTATTTCGGGACCTCGGTGCCATCCTCACCTCGGGACTTCTTGGCCTTTTTTAGGAGCTGTTCGGTGCATGCTTTTAGGTAATTTTCGCTTTCTAAGTCTGCTCATTGGCCTTGCGGAAGGATGCCCTTGTGTCCTCTAAATTTATGTACCTCCGTGCTCTCTCCATAAGTGAGGCCAAGTCGGTAGGAGGATTCTTTGTCAGGGAGTCATGGAATCGGCCAGGTCCTAGTCCGACATGGAGGGCCACTGCCAAGAAACCCAGAGTGCAGTCCATTATTTCTGTGAGTTCGGCATTAAATCTTGCAATGTACTGCCGTAATGTTTCCTCCTTCTATTGTTTGGTCGAGAGGAGGAATTCAGGACCCTTTCTGAGTCTCCTACTAGTCAAGAACCGATCGAGGAATCTCCTACTGAGCTCATAGAAGTTTGGGACCGATTCTTGAGGGAGGCTATGGAACTACCTCAAAGCTACACCCTTGAGGCTTGTCACGAAAGTACGGCATAGGAACGCGTCGGTCGCTCCGTGGAGGGCCATAGTGTGTTGATAGTGGGAAAGATGGTCTCCCGAATCCTCTATCCCGTCATAAGGCATGAACTTTGGGACGACGAACTTCCTTGGGCGTTCCTCCGCCAGTATTGCCGAGGCGAATGGACTAGTGAATCTGCCAAGCAACCTTGCTACCTCGTCCTGCTTGGGGGGAATGTTGCCCTCCCTTGCTAGGGCCGTCGGTTCTACCTAGTCCACCACCTTTTCTGCCCTTGATGGTACCCTAGATGGGGCTGAATTGTGTTATGCTGACATGATAGCCTCGGGTCCCACGTGCAAGGGAGCTCTTGGCTGGGAGCAGCGTGATCGGACTGCCTCTGAAGTGGGACTGACGCTTGTTGCGGCTGGAAAATCGGTTACGCATGGTTAGCCCGTGAGTTTGCGGGCCTCAAGATTCTTGTTCCTGTATGACAATGAGTAGTTGGATAAAGATTTGGCATCCCCCCCCCCAAGGCCATTTGATGGGTGGGGGCTGTTTCTTGCATGACCGTTGGCTTTTGGGCACGATGGTTGGGTGATGGGATCCTTGCCTCCCCTATGCTCTCCCCTTAGGGTCAGCACGGGCCACGTTCCTCCCTCAGGGACATTCGGGGGATGATAGTTAAGGTGATCCAGTGGGTTCTGCATCAAAGACGCCAGGACCTGAGAAATGGCTGATAGCTATGCCTGTATCTGGTCGAGTTGTCGCTGTTGTCGCTGCTGCACAGGATTGGGGGTTTCCCCTTCTTGCTTTCCAATCGGTGGTTGGCTTCGAGATACTTGTCTTGGACGGAGAGTAGAAGCCATAACGGAGTTGTTTCAAAAGGAATGGAAAGGAAAGGAAAGAACGATTTTCGTTCCCACAGACAGCGCCAAGCTGATGCTGCAGCTTTTTGACTCGTCACGCCCCACACTCTCCGGTCGTATCAAGTCTGAAAAAGAAAATAGTTAATGTGCCACCGGGAAGGGCTCCGGTGGTAGCTTTTCCAATGGTTAAATTAGTTAGAGTATAAGAAAATGGTCTTTTTTTCAATCATTCACCAAAAAATCCCCCCTTTTACGTACCTCATTGGTTTATATTTATATGCTGTCTGTTTTTCAGGGTGGGTAGGAGTTGGTGATCCCAGGGCATGGGTTCACTGTCGCCTGACGGCGGTAATTATGACTGTCCTCACCCACTCTTCTACCACCCTCTGCTTTCTTGTTTTTCAGTGCTACCTGCTCCTTTGAATTTTACACGTTACCATTTGTCCCCCCGCTACGAGGTTGGCAGAGCTGTACGACGACGAACAGTTCGGTAGCTCGATGTGATGAGATCGGTGCGCAGGTAGTTGATGCGAAGGAGGTCGGTAGACCGAAACCATGTCGGTATGGATAACAGATCTTTCAACCTACATAATATAACTTAGACACGTGTCAGATTCCTATTTAAGGATATATTTTAGGCGTGTCAATTTCCTAGAGCATTCTTTTCATATTTAACTGTACTTTTTTCTTACACTTAATCATGATTTTTTCATACACCCTACTTGTTTTGGTATTTTGAAGGCCAGAGGTGGCCATGACCGTCGCATACATCCACAGATGGACATGAGACCCGTTCCATTGGGATTTCGATCTCTTGAGCAGTATGACTCATTTATCCGCAGCGTCAGGGATAGGTCGATGACCATAGAGTGTGAGTTTGATCTCACTACCTTCACGGGTGATCAATGATTTATATTGTGGTTCAATGTGGTTGGAAAAGCTAGCTAATAGTATTGGGCACAACAAGGAAGGACGTTGTTAGATCCTTCTATTGAGGAATTGCTAACTATGATGGGCACACATACACCATAATTTATTGGGTAAATTACACGGACACTCCTAGTGGTTTATTTGATTTTCACTTAACTCCCCTATACTTTAAAAGTGAACAAACACACTCATGATTTTGAAATTAAAATACATCTCCCCTTGAAATAGTGTGTTTGTTCAATTTTCAAAATCACACAAGTGTGTTTGTTCATTTTTTAAGTATAAGGGGTTAAGTGAAAATCGGGTAAACATAAGAGAGGGTGTCCATGTAATTTACCATAATTTCTTATATAGGAGCTCGTAGGATAGAGATCCCTCCAGCTCCCGTGGCTAAGACTTTTAGATTACTTAGGGACCAAGAGGTACCACCTAGGGTGTTTTCTTTCCTCTTTAAGTCTTTAGAAGAGGTTGCATTTTACATGATGCGGGTGGTTGATATCTGTTAATAGTTCATGGAACTAGTGATAAGTTAGAAAGTGAGTCATATAAAGAACAAGTGTTCCACGTCAAAGAGCAAGGGTTCTCAAGTTGAAATGGTTGGAAAAGAGTAAAGATAATCTAGAAACTGAGATAGATTCTTTTGGAGTATGAGGTGCATGGTTTGAGTGTTGATCAAGATCACTATGAAAATGTGATGACAATGACACAAGACCCTAGGTACTCCTTAGTGGTTGAGGGTTAAGGTATGAACATTGTAGATAGTACAATGTTAGGGATCTTATCAGTATTTTTGTTCATAATGACATGAGGAAGCTATTTATAGTAGTCTCAAATGAATTAGCTAAGGGGTGATGTCATTCGGGACAAACTAGTCACGTGAGGATGCCTAAGAGTGAATCGAGTGGGATGTGAGCGGACAAGTATCTTAAGTAATCCTGACTTGTCTTTTCAAAAATGTTGTGGGCATTCCATTAGTCATATATTGCTGCCATTTTTTGGTGCTAGACATTAATTACGTATGTTGGGTGGTAATTTTAAATTTAAAAGTTGACCTAGCAATGAGTCATTGGGTAGAGTCTAAGGATTTTTATCGATTAATGAAGGGTTGTGCCATTTTTATAAAAGGATTATACCATTTTTTACAGAGGTAATTATTACTTGTTTATATCACATATAAAAGGCCTTTTATTTCCTTGCATTTTTTAACTTTGGGTATTTGCTTTCACGTTTACACTAGTGCTTAGGCGATTTTAATCTTTTTGTGCTTTGAAGTTTTCATGAAGATTTTCTAATTTCTTTGAAGGTCTTCAACTTTTTTGGTATTTTGGAGAACTTGTTCTACCAAAGTTTGAAGATTTCGAGGAATACTTCGCAAGATTCTTAAAGTTTAAAATCGTTGTTTAAGGATTCTTGTACTTTACTATCACAATGGTGGCTGAAATCCTAATGGTTGATTGGAAAACCGCCTCCATATCCTTCTAAGGAGGAAAGGAGATCCACCCCTTTTATGGGAGTTATAGACGAAAAGTTGGGAAACCTAGCTATTTTGGCACAAATTGAAAAAATATAAAGATGCTTAAGGCTATGATTGTGCTTCCTCAAATGCAGGAGTCCTAAGAAGTTGAATCGACTCATCCACCTTAGTTGTTAAGATGACTGAGAACAATGAAAACAATGCTCAAGTCTAGGAGGTGGCTAAAAGCAGCCATGTTTCTCAATTTCTTCCAAGTTGCCAAATTTACTCGACTTGGCCTAGTTTAGGATCATAACATTAATAACTCCTAAGTTGGTGTTAGAGTGATTGTGGCTTCTAGGACTATAACTAATCTTTTACCATTTCAATATGGAGTCTAAGAGCCTCATTAAGTTCGAGAATTTGATGATTTTGTTAGAGAGATGGTAGTGGATAATATTGTAGAGATGACCCAGACTTCTAGGGTAATGACTATTCCTTGCCAAGCTATAGGTGAGGTTCGGGAGCCCTCTCTAAACTTCAGATATTCCTGAATTTGAAATAAAATCTCTAGCTATTTTAGAAAGAGAAAATACCAAGATTCCTTTGAATAGACCAAGTGTTGAGGATGAGTTGCCTTCTAATCACAATACTATTTTAGGAGACATTAGAAATGTAGAGCATACATTTGGGAGGGTGACAATAGAGAAAACTCGAGATGTTTTTTAGTTTGATGATGGAATTGAGAACCTTAAGGTTTCTCCTTTATCTTCTTTGGTAAAATTGAGTATTGGTGGTTTTGAAAAGCCTATTTCAATGGTTTCGGGTAAATCGAGTATTGGTGGTTTTGAATAGTCTATTTCAAGTGTTTCAATTAACCTAGATAACTAGATAGGAATTGTTGAACTAAATGATAAGTCGATTATTTTTAGATATAAATTTAATACTAGATTCCAAAGCATAATATGACCAAGTGTTATATAAAAGATATTTACCATTCAAAATATTAAGCATAATATAGAGAGAGTAAGAACATAACATAAAGTCTTATGTGGAAAACCCTTTTGTGGAATAAAACCCGAACCTATGAAAAAAAATTCACTATGAATTCAAACTATACAAAGATACACCAGGCCTCAATAAACTAACCTCACTACAGTCTGTCATAGTTTTATGTTGTTAGTCAACATTCATAGTCCTTTCAATTGTGATCTTCCGTACTGTCGATTGTGTCTTCACTAGCGATTCACTTCAAAACAACCACTTCTACCACGAATTTGACATCCACAAATCAACACTTTACTATGTCTAAGGGCAGAACCAGGAAAAAAATAAATGGGGGGATAGAAAATATTTGGAGAAAATTTAAGTGGAAAAATTTTGGATTGGCCAAAATTTTGGAGTGAGAAATGAGAGAAATGATGGGATTAAGATGGGTAAAGATTGGTTTGGGCCAAAATTTTGGGTTAGGCTATATATATTTAAAAATTCCAAAATTTAGATGTGTACATATTTTATTTCTAGAGTTTGGGTTGGGCTATAGCTTAGGCCGGCCTACTAACGATTCTATTCTTGACCGTGTCGTGCTAACAAGTGGACTTAAGACTCAATCCTAGGACAGAATTGGCAATATAAACATAATAAGAGGCAAATTTTATAATTATGTCTAACTCAAATTTCCTAACAATCTCCTCGTTTGGCAATTTCATGACAAAATATAAAAATAAATTTTTACTATATTGATTCATTACATTTTGTCAAACCAAAAATAAAAAAGATAATGACTTATATCTATAAGGGGTGAAGTTTTTTGGCTTTTTCACAACACAACTAAACAAACATACCATGAGTAGAATGTGTGTTATAATAAATACCAAATACCAAATACCAAATAATTACTCTCTCTTGTATTAAAGCAGATTTTTTTAAAAACCAACCATATCTCCCTTTGTAAATGTTTGTAAAATTTATGATCTCCCCATTTTTGTCATAATGTGGCAAAGGTAAGTATTAGAGGGAGAGATACTAAGGTGGATTATACTAAGACAATCAATACGATATCATAGTAAAACAAGTATTTAGAAAGACATATCATATAAAAACCTATTATAATAGACAAAGATAAAAGGCTAAAAATTACGTTGTATATAAGTATTGACAGAAAAAATAGTGCCCTATATATGTCCAAAATATGTATAGAGGATTTAGATACACCAAATGATAAAGACATAACAAATGAAATATCTAATCCTAAATCAAGGATCATGATAACTACTATGAACGATCTCGAGATTGTGCCTCATTGGTAGCATCATTTGTAGCACAGTCATCATTGGAACCATGATCTATAGTGTCAATATCTTTATTTCCATAAGGATCGTAAAATGCACTTTTTGGATCAAATTAAGTAACTAAGCGAAGTGCCCCTATCTGTTCCTGAACATTGTGTAATTGATGATCTTAAGTAATTAATCACTAATCTATATATGAGAAAAGAGATGTGATCTGCTCAATGATTTGGGTAAATCCTGTCTATATCATCCAAGGTCTTTAAGGTTGTGTAGGCAGTGATGTGGATGGTCCTACTTGTGATGATGATGATGGCTCAACAACAACAATAGCAATAACAGCACCAACAAGATGAGGAGGTGGAGGAAGATCCCTATATTTAATATATATTTGACCCATATTACATCGAATCATAATGCGTGTGATACGAGTCATTTAGATCAACTCACTACCTACAAGTTGAAAACTGTAGTGGTTTTTAATGATCCAAGTGAGAAAGATAGGAAATCCTAGACTCACTAGATGTTCCACCTAAACTATATCGTACATAAGATGATATTTCAGGGTAGGAAGATCAATCACTATGCTAGTCCCTATGGTATAAAGAAGATGTGCCATCTTTGGTGTAAGCCGAGAGGTATGACTTGTAAGAAAGATAGAGCAGGTCACAAACCGATTTAGATACCTAATCTGCTTAGTCAAAGTAGCAGAAGTAATCTAAGTGGGTGAAAAACCCTTTTTTCCTTTCATAAAATAAGCTACTTCATCTAAGGTATAAACCCAAAAGGAAAAACCGTATCTGGGTCCTCCGTGTGCCTATGAATTCTTATAGATCGTGCTATGATATCAAGAGAAATCATAATCCTAAGACCATCTATATATGATACTAGAGTGTGTATGTGAATACCTTAACTCTATATGCCATGATAAAAAGGAATGTACCATGTCATCCCATGCAGGTCTAGTGATTGCTAGGTAGTCCAATCACTCTCTCTGTTGTAATATGATGATAAACTATTGATCTTTAGTGAATGAATCCACGTCAATAACTCTTTCCATTGTAATAGCTCGGTGTATAATACTTGAAATGAAGTCCGAGTAATGCTGGAAGGATCAAAATTCAACAAGGGGCAAAGGAGGCTCTCATTTGGGACAAACATGCCTACTATGGCCACTGACTGCCATGAGGACCACTAACATGATCAAGATGTTTGAAAACAATATTGTGAATAATTGGAACAAAAAAGTGTGCTAAGAGGTTAAAAAAACACTAGTGTGGGCTAGGGACTCATTTAAGAAGGCTAGAGAGGTTTTGGATTCACTCAGAGAAATGAAAATTGACCCTTCAATGGCTTTTATCGCGTTCTGGCCCACTTGTGTTTGGACAAAGAGGCCTACATCGTTCGTTTGGAAAAATAACTTTATAACCTCTAATTGATTAACAATATTTTTTTGGCGCATGTTCTTTGCCACTTTTTTTTCTAAGGGGTCATGGAAACTCATGCGATCCTTAATTGAATGGTGAATCATCATTGTCAAGGTTAGCTGATCTAGTGGTATAACTTTGTGTTGTTGCTCGAGTAGATAGACTAACGGAATCTCCAATTCCATCAACATCCTCTATGAAACCACTTATCTTCCTTTGCTTAATCTTTTTCTTCTTTTCTTCATGTTCTTTAGTATAGGGAAACCATTTTTCACTATCTTTATGAAGTAACCAACAACCATCCAACTTAAATGGTGCCCTTAAGAGTCAAAATACACTTATTTTGTAGCCCCAATCTATAAATAACAAATAAGAATTAAATTAAGTAGTCACATTTTAGTTAAAATGAAAGGAGTAAAAAAAAATGAACTAATTAACTCGCTGAGTTTTCAATGTTATAGCCGTTTGTTGTGGTGTTATCCACCATTTACAAAAATCTAGAATATTTGTTGAGATGTGACTGAATGCTTGACCAAAGGTTCATCGAACTTGAGATGATTTTATATATTCAACTACCCATGGCGTGACTAAACTCATACAAAATTCGATCCCATAACTTTTACCTTGGTTAATTTGTACCTGTGACTACATCTTTCGAGACGCGCAACCAAACTTGACATAGTTTCATCTTATTCCTCAGTCAAGTTAGGATTCCTTTTCCTTCTGCTACACTTGAGCATTCTTTTCTTTTGCATTGGTGAATGTTGTGAATTACTAGATTAGGAAGGTTGATGAGAAGGGAATTGGGATTTTCCATTAAAAGATTGAGGATTTAATTGGGGGGTATTATGGATTGAATGAGTATTGTTGTGAAAACAATTGAAAATCAAATTATGGAGGTGGTTGAGAGTTGTACTATTAGTTGAATCAAGTGTTAAAAATGGATGTTAAGGATTCGTGATGAGAGGTTTTAGAAATTAAGGAATGTTGAGCTTGGAGTATTGGTGAGTTAAACTTGATTTTATAGGAATGGGATCAATGACCATTTTCTTTACCTCTCGATGGACATTTGTTTTTGGTTTAAAACTATAGTGAAAAGATGAATTCTTATAAGTGAACATTTAAAATTCATTTCAGTTGAAAATATTCCCTATAAATGGGCATTTTTTTTGTCGTGGCTAACCAAAAGACTGGTCACAATTAACTTATATTTTAGTCACTCACACAAGCTGTGTATTTATTAGAGACCATTTTATCTTCTCTTCTCAACACATGACATAAGTTTTTGGGTTAACACTTCTAATATTGTACTTTTATGGTCTGAAGGCTTCCTCTCCAAATTGCTTGTTAAGAACTCGAGGTTAGAGGGCTACTGAGAAGCCTCCGGTGGTAGCCACTCCGATGATAAAATTAGTGAAGAAACAAAATACAGTAATTCAAGAGAAGAATTGAACATGAATTGAATGTGTACCATATGGTTATATTTATAGGTTGTAGATCTCCCAAGTTGAGTAGGATTAGGAGCTATGAAAGTAGGGATTTGAAGATATACATAGATAGTAGTTTCCATGTAAAACTTTATTTTCTTATTCTAAGGTCGGTAGTCCATGAAAGGTGGTGATTAGCTCAGAACATCCTGTCTTTATTTTTTTTCACGCTAGTAGGTCGGGAGAGGTATACCTTAGTGGTCTGTATAATGAAGATCCCTTTGGAGACATGTGTCATGCCCTGAGTAGTGTGGTCAAATCATAGTATATCAGCCACTCCCCCCCGAGCCTCAGTTCAGTGGATCACATCCCGAATTGAGGTTAAGGTTTTTGTAGAGCCATGCACAAAATGTCATCAGTGTGCCATTCCCAATTTCGAGGAGGTAGCCATTGATGTGACATTTATTGTGTTGGTGTCGGTTAGGAAAACGAGGTCATTATTGCCTTAACTGCCATGTTAGTTTAGAAGTGGCACCCTAATGATGACTTCCATTGGGGGCTGTATAAAAGGAGGCCAAAACATCATTTCGTCCCCTTTTATACTTCTACATTTTGATTGAAAAAGAAGCAAGTTTGAGGTGATTTTCGGTCTGCCAAAGAGTTTCTCCGATTAAGACTTCGGCCAGGTTTGGTTCTAAGAGCGTTTGTTCTTACTTAACTCTGTACTCTTCTTCTATTCTTCTACCTTTCTTGTTGTTATTTCAAAAATGTCTACTTCGAACACCAAGTCGAGTACTAGCCATGAGCTCATAGAACCATTAGGAGTTGAGAACTAAGTAGAATTGGGTCTTGAGGTCAGTACCTTATCAGAGAGCCCAGAAGATGAACCCCGTGGCAGCCCTGCCTCTAGCTCGGGGGTTATGATAGTTGAGGCCCATATTGAGACTAGGAACAGAGAGGCTAGAACCTTAGGTAGAACCCATAAGAGAGAAGAGGGAAAGAGTGCCATAACTCAGAATATGATAGATACTCTAAGGGTTACGTAAGATTTCCCTCATAATGTGTTCTGTTGGGTTCCAGGCCCCATAGACCGTCCTTCTAATATTTATAATGGCGAGATATGTGCCTATCTCGAATGGTTTGAGGTAGGAATACATTTCCCTTTCCACCGTATTATCAGGGAATTTTTTTTGATGGTTTAATGTGTGCCCTGTTGATCTTAACATCAATAACTAAAGGTAGTTAACTGCCTTTATAGTCCTAGGTCACCTGAAAGAGGTAGAGGTAGACGTTATTTTGATTCGTAGCAACATGGACATGAAGTACATAAAGTCGGAGGGCGTGTATTACATATCCTTTGATAAAGGGTTCAGACTCCTCACCTTTGTACCATTTTCTAATAAGACTTGGAATAAGTGATACTTCTTTGTAAATGGGGGTTGGGAGTATAAAGACTTCGAGAAACGAGCCACCGTCTTCCCGAGAAAAACTGGTTTCAAGAGTGAGATTATCTTTCTATATAACTTGCTATTCCTTTATTATTATTATTTTTTCAATCTTTCTGACTGATTCTGCTTTAGAGATACCGTGAAAATAAGATTTCTTAAAAGATGTCTATCTTTACAAAAGACTTCTAGGACAAGTACAGACAACTCCTCCGAACTAAGGATCGCTCCCATGAGGCTATTCTAACACCAAAACATTTGATGGACGCTAGTCTAGTGAAAGAGAAGAACAAGGGGCTAAAGAAGTCAATCTTCACTGGATGGAAGCCAGGGAAAAAAAAGAGTTGTAGAAACCTCAACCTCAACAAAGCATACAACTCTAGAGAAGAAAAAAAGGTTATTGTTTGACTTCCCCAAATGGACAGTCTCTGAAGAGCTCGCTCGCTTTCTTGCTCGAGAAGTTCTTCCCTTTCCAGCCCTCGTAGTGTAGAAACGGAAAAGATGGAAGGGGAAAATTGGGCCTGCTCCCCTTGTGCCTGAGGATTTGGCCCAAGTGCAATAAAGAATGTTGGGTTCGTAACCACAGCAGAAGCGATTCAAAAATCTATTTGGATCTTTTTCTTTACATGAATCATACAATCTTGAAAAGAGAGGCTAGAATTACCTTATTCTTGATAATTTGATTGTTGAAGAAGACTTCTTGAAGAGATTGATGCAATCTTCCTTTTCTAACTCCTCTAGGTCTTCTCCTCTTTTCTCTTAGGCAAACCGTATCGCAGAAAAGTGGGCTGCCTCTTATTTTTGTCTAGGACAAAAACTTATGATAAACGGCTCCTTAAATATCATATATATAGGGTTTAATTAGGGCAAGAGAAGGGATCTAGTGGGTCCTACTAAGTTAGCTTCCAATTAATCAATTAAATCTTAATTATCTCATAATTAATTTCAATTAACTCCACTATATAATTGAAATTGCACTCCAACTTAGTAGAATAGAATAAACCCATATACACTAAATTTTTGCAGTTGGCCCCTCTACATGGATATTAATAATCAGGATTCCATATTATACTGTCAAATTAATCCTCTAATTATTTTAAGAACCTAATTCAATAATTATTAATCACTTACAATTGGTCATCATTTTAATAAAAAAAATTATTAAAAAGACCAGATACGGATTTCAGTGATTAACCCATTGAATTAGCACAAAGGTGATATCCATTTATCTAATATATAGAGTGTAGATTCTATCTTGAGAATATGTGTTCCCACAGTCTAAATAATAGCTTCCCAAGATACCGAGGTGTTGATCTAAAAAACCTCACTCATTGGTAACTCAAAGTCATCATTATTCAGAACTTGAGTTCACTCTCTTCTCAAGATTAAGAGCTTACTGTGAATAGTGAATAAGAAATCTATTAAAGGCGACAGTTCTAAATGATCGTTTCTTATAGTGATCTAGTTCAGTGTATTCCCAATACACCAATACAATAACTTAGAGTCCACTATTCTGATGGTTGAGATAGACCACCTTATCACATAAAGATTAACTGTATTACAACTTTACAGATAAGATGCTCAGTCATATCAATAGTCGCGAACAATTCTAGAATTGTCTATATAAGAAGTTCATATCTCCTGTGTATCCATTATGGACTGACGACCATAATGGATAGCCTTAAGGACTCAGAGAAGATTGAAAACCTTCAATCCGAG
The DNA here is from genome assembly GCA_008638375.1 of Nyssa sinensis. Taxonomy (NCBI): domain Eukaryota; kingdom Viridiplantae; phylum Streptophyta; class Magnoliopsida; order Cornales; family Nyssaceae; genus Nyssa; species Nyssa sinensis. Next base: position 35,487,304 of record CM018038.1, read on the forward strand.
TTTGATGAGGTCAAGCTTCAATTGAGGACTGCAAGGTTGGCAACAGCTACTGCTGACAGGAAGTTGAAGGAGGCTATCAACGCATACTCCATCTTAGAGTCAGGCTACCTTGGTCTCAGAGTTGAAGGGTCTGAAAAAGAAGTTTGTGGACTTCGAAGCTGCTATTGCCAAGAAAATTCATGACAATGTTGAGGCCGTGAGAATTTAGACCAAGAAGAATCTGGCGGCCAAAATTCAAGAGATGGGGGGAGAACTTGTTTTGCATGGGTACAAAACTTTTTGGAGGAAACTCCGAAAGATGTATCCCAACTTAAAAAATAGGAAGAAGAAAGAGAACATTATCAATTTTTTTTTTCTCATGTTTTCTTTACCTATATCTATTTCAGTTTCATGCTTATTTTTAAAGATTGAAGAGGGTGGACTACAACATAATTTATTTTGTTTGATAACAACATTTTTATGGGCAAATTTTTTTATGGTGGCCTCTATTGTTTTAACAATACATTAGATCTCATAAAATATTATATTAAAATTGATGCTGCACTTTTTGGCCCACGTGAGATCCAAGCTCGGCTCCCTGCGAAACACTCGAAACAGAAGATCAGAGGACCACCGGGTTGGCTCCGGCGGTAGCCGCTCCGATGCTTAAGTCAATAAATTGAATTGAAAGACTCGTAATGAAAGCCAAAATAATGAGCATGAAAATTAAGCGTACCTTTAGGGTTGAATTTATAGGCAAACGTCTCTCCCAGTTTGATTAGGATTTGGAGCCATGAATATAGGGATTGGATCTCTGGAGATATCAGTTACCTTGTTGAATATGGTAACTCATTGTGGCAGTTGCCTTGTTGGAAATAGTTTCCTCATTCCCTGCTCGGAGCTTAGTGATCACTGACTTTCCGTAATGTAGGCTTGCATCTATATATATTTAGTTTTGTAGGAGAGCTACCTTGCTTTGATACTGTGAGCTCGGTTTATTTGGACTATGCCTTTTGATTGACCGAGCATGAAGTATATGACCGAGCATGAACCGAATGACCGAACATAACTTATGCGACCGAGCATGATCTGGATGACCGAGCACAGATTATAAGGCCGGATATGAGCTAAGCGACTGAGCATAAGCTATATGGCCGAGCATGGGCTGTATTATTGGTCCTGAGCCGATCTTGTAGTTACACGTGTCATGCAGTGGTTGGTGCGTCACATAGTGGTATATCAGTTACTCCCCCCCCCCCCAAGCCTTAGTTTGAGCTCGGTGCGTAACTAAGGTTTCATATGCGTCCGAGAAGTCATGCGTTCTGTCGTCTCGTTTCTCGAGACGTCCGTTGGTACATCATTTATTGCGCAGTCGGTTCTTGGGTTTCTCACGTCATTATTGTTGCGATACTGTCGCGACGGTTCGTCTGGGCAGCAATTACTCTCTGGATGCGTATAAAAGGGGGAAAGAGCCTTGTACGACTCTTTTTACCATCTTCTACTCTGCGAAGTGAGATATACATCCGACATTGTCGAACCAGCAAGCTACCTTGTGAAGAATCCCATCCATTCGAAGTCCCTTACTTTGATTCAGGTTCGGTTTTAGTATTTTCGTTCATCTTTTCACTTTCTCTTCCTCTCCTTTTGGTTATTTTGAAATGTCGACTTCTTCGGCATCTTCTGATGTTGGTAATGGGTCGGGGAGCCTCCCGGAAGCTCCTTCCTTGTCACAAACCCTAATTAGGGGTAGCACTTCCTCGGGGACTGAATCGGAGGAGACTCACTCTAGTCCCTCAGTTAGAATAGTTGATGCCTTCTCGGAGTCTAGGGATAGAGAGGGTGAAGTCTCGGGTCGGTCTTCTCAGATAGAGAGTACTGTAACATCCTCTTGGTTGGAGGTTATTAGGGAGAAGTATGAGATTCCTCCAAATGTCACCCTTAGGGCTCCTGATGACTTTGACTACCCTTGGGAAGTTCAGGATGGGGAAATTTGTGTTTACACTGCTTGGTTTGAGATGGGGCTACACCTTCCTTTCCCTAAACTGCTTAGGGATTTTTTCTGTTGGTTCAACCTCTGCTCGGCCGATCTGCTCTTGAATAGTTGGAGGCATCTGTTAGGGTTTATGGCCTTAGGTCGCCTGAATGGTGTTGAGGTCTCTTTAGACTTGATCCGTAGTAAAATGGATCTTAAATATAGGAAGGCGGAGGGCCTCTACTATATGTCATTTGACAAGGGCTTCCGTCCTTTGACTTTCGTGCCGTCCTCCAACAAATTTTGGAAGGATCGGTTCTTTTTTGTTGGTGGACAATGGGAGGTGACCGACCCTGAGGACCAGTTCTCCACGTTCCCCCGGAGTACGGGGTTTATGGGTGAGACACCCTTTTCTTCTGTAATTTTGCTTTGTGCCTGTTCTTTGTGTATCTGACTAACCTTTGTTCCAAACTCTTTTGTGTAGCCAAGAGCGTCAAGAAGAGGCCGCACTTCACCCCTGTTTTGAAAGACCAATACAAGAGACTCCTCCAGACTTCCAACAGGGATTACCGAGCCATTCTTCATCCAGGCACTACAATGCCTCCCAAGGATAAGGGTGTTGTTGATAACGTCCTCAAATCCCTTGCTGGCAAATGGGGGTCGTCACAGAAGAAGAGGGTGGCGAGCCAGCCTCCTCCCTCTGCATCTTCCTCAAAGAGGACGAGGATGACTAACCCGTCCTCTTCGGCGCCTCCCAAGAAGGGGGCCGTCTCCTCTGCTTCTCCCTCTTCCCGGCCTCCTCTGAAGGGAGTTGTGATCAGGGAACCCTCCTCTGCTCCCCAAAAGGGGGTGGTGATCAGGGAACCCTCTTCTGCCCCTCAGAGGGGTACGGCGGTGCTAAGGCCTATCCCCTCTTCGGCCCAAAACTCTCAACAGAGGGGTAAGGCCAAAGTAGGTACTGAGATGCCTGATGGATACAAGGCCGTCCATCAAGTTATTGAGGATTTCTGGGCGGAGGCCCCTCGGACGGATTCCCCTTCCTGCAGTACTAGGAAGGGTACTGAGAGGACAGTGATTGGTGCCATGAGGGCCCATTTGAAGGTAACGACCGATCTTTCTTTTTTGGCATTTTTCTTTCTTCTTCTCCTTACTGATGTGCTTTTTATTTTATTTTTGCAGACTTTGCATAGTTTGGCCGCTCTAATGGAGGCCACAGTTGACCTTCAGGCCGTGGAAAGGTTGGAAGAGGAGCTAGATGAAACTCGATTTCAGCTTGGTACGGCTCAATCTCGGGCCACTGCAGCCGAGGACGATCTGAAGGAGGCGAGGAATTGCCTCTCAATTATGGAGTCCGAAAGGGATTCTGTTAAACTTGAGAGGGATTCTTTACGATCTGAACGAGACTCCCTTCTTCAGGACCTGACCAAGCTGAAGGAGGATAACAGTGCTCTTCAGTCTTCAATTGTTCAGAAGGTTGATGAGGCCAAGGTTGAGACCGAGGCCAAGGTTGAGACCGAGGCCAGGTTGAAGACCGAGCTGGAGAAAATGGGAGATACTATTGCGCAGCTCGGTTATGACAACTTCAGGTCCAAGCTTCTCGCCAAGTACCCGGATATTGATCTGTCGGGGATTGACGATGATGATGAGGACGAAGGTGGTGATCAGGACGACGGATCTGCAAGCCCTCTAGTTTAGGGAAACCTTTTTGTTAATCCTGTCTCATCATGTTTGTAACCGAGCTTGCATTATCAATGAAAATGTCTTCTCTTCAGTTTCTGTCTCTATCTTTCTTTGGTTGTTTGGCATTCTTTGAGTTCTGCTCTAAAAAATGTATTAATGCTTTGTTGTGTGTAACCGAACCTCGGTCTTAGATGTTTGTGGTATGACATAAGTAAACCTGCTCGGTTTACGAAGTACTGTCTTTATCGACCATGGGTTGTCTCCAGAACTAAATTATGGTAATCCTGAAGTAATGTGTAGTTATAACAGACTTGTGCCGAACTCTTGATTTTGGAGAGGTTTTTGAATCATGGATTTTCTTTAAGAAAGATAACTTGAATAATAATCGATCAATCTGATCACTAATCAACCATTGTAAAAACTGGTATAAGGCAGTTATCTTGACCTCTTAGAACAAAGCCCGAGCTTGATTGCTGAGTACAGTCGGTATGGCTGAGCACTTTAAAGATTATTCTTACCTGTTTATAACTTCTGACACAGTGCCTTTGTGCGCTTGTAATGAAACATCAGCTTCATCTACCAAGATAGACCAGACTCGTCGTCTGTACATTGAGATAGACCTGAGTCTGTGCACTTGAGATGGACCAGACCTCAGAGGTCTGTACACTTGAGATGGACCAGAACTGAAGTCTGTACATTGAGATGGACCAGACCTGAGTCTGTGCATTTGAGATGGACCAGACCTTTAGCCTGTACATTTGAGATGGACCAGACCTTTAGCCTGTACATTTGAGATGGACCAGACTTGAAGTCTGTACATTTGAGATGGACCAGACCTGAAGTCTGTACATTTGAGATGGACCAGACCTGAAGTCTGTACATTTGAGGTGCTTCACAAAATATGTTAAAATAAAAGAAAGTACTTTATTGATAATATTTTCATAAATGTTCCATGTTCCAAGGCCTGGGGACAGGTTTCCCATCCATGCTTTCTAACCAATAAGTGGTCGGTCTAACTGTCTTGGTGATTCTGTAGGGGCCTTCCCAGTTCGGTGATAACTTCCCCATGGTGGGGTCCTTGGTGTTCTGGAAAACCCTTCTTAGGACGAGATCCCCAACTTGGAAACTGGCAGCTTTGAGGCCAATTTTTGAGCGGTTAACCATCCTGCGCTGATATGCTTCTATTTTGATTACGGCCTGCTCTCTCCTTTCCTCGAGCAAATCCAAATTTTCTGCTAGTTGTTGGTCGTTGGTCTCTTCGTTGAAAGCCTCAGTCCTTAGGGTCGGCATGCCGATCTCAACAGGGATTACTGCCTCAGTTCCGTAGGTGAGGGAGAAGGGAGTTTCTGATGTCGGAGTTCTTCTGGTTGTCCGGTAGGCCCAGAGTGCCCTAGGGAGTTCCTCGATCCATCTCCCTTTAGCTTCCTCTAATCTTTTCTTGAGAGCGTCCAGGATAGTTCGGTTGGTGACCTCGGCCTGCCCGTTTGCCTGAGGATGACCAGGGGAGGAAAAGTGCTGTTTGATGTTTAGGTCTTAGCAGAATTTCTTGAATATTTTTCCAGTGAACTGTGTGCCATTATCTGAGACGATCACATGAGGAATGCCGAACCTGTAGACTATATTTTTCCAAGTAAAACTCTGTATCTCCTTTTCAGTGATGCGAGTCAGTGGTTCTGCTTCGGCCCATTTTGAGAAGTAGTCAACAGCCACCAGTAGGTATCTCCTGTTCGGTTTGGCTTTAGGCAACGGTCCTATGATGTCCATTCCCCACTGCGCAAAGGGCCATGGGCTAGTAATGGGGATGAGCTCATGTTGCGGCTGATGCTGATAAGGGGCGAACCTCTGGCACTTGTCACACTTTCGAGTATATTCCTTTGCTTCCTTCAGCATCCCAGGCCAGTAGTAGCCTTGGGTTAGAGCTCGGTGGGCTATGGTTCTCCCTCCGTTGTGATTTCCACAGATTCCTTCATGGATTTCTACCAAGACGTACTAAGACTCTTCAGGTGCTAGGCATTTTAACAATGGCTGAGTGTAAGACCTTCGGTAGAGCTTTCCGTTAAGGACAAGATACCGAGCTGCTCTGATGCGGATTCTTTTTGCATTATTTCTGTCTTCTGGGAGAAGTCCTTCTTCCAGGTACTGGAGTATAGGAGTCATCCAGTTCTGAGGCTGTTCTGTGACTTGGGCGGCTTGGATCTCCTCGGTGCTAGGCCTCGGCTGGTGAGAGAATTTTATCGTTGACTCCACCCCCGCTTTCATGTGAGATGCCATGTTTGCTAAGGCATCGGCTCTGCTGTTCTGTCCTCTTTCTATTTTTTGGATTGAGAATGCTCGGAAGGAATGTTTTAGTAAGTTGACTAGCTCCGAATATCGAAGCATTCTTTCATCCTTGACGGCATACTCTCCTTGAACTTGGCTAACCACCAGTTGGGAGTCAGAAAATACCTCGAGGTTCTGTACCTCGCACTCCTGAGCTAGCTTCATCCCTAAGATAAGGGCCTCATATTCCGCTTCGTTGTTGGAGGCTCTGAACCCCAAGCTAATTGACCTTTCGGTTGTAAGTCCATCAGGAGAGTGTAGTACTAGCCCCGCTCCGGCACCTCGGTCAGTGGATGATCCATCAGTATACAACTTCCACGTTCCCACATCGTCTGAGACTTGAGCTTTGCCTAGTAGTACGGGAGTGAATTCTGCGACGAAGTCTGCCAAGGCTTGCCCTTTAATTGAGACTCGTGGAATGTAGGACAAATCGAACTCCCCCAGTTCCACTGACCACTTGACCAACCGTCCTGATACTTCTGGTTTTCTCAGGACTATTTTCAGTGGGTAGGCAGTCGGAATTTCTATGGGATGTGCTTGGAAGTAAGGTCTCAGCTTCCGTGCAGATACTATGAGAGCAAGGGCTAGCTTCTCAATTTCGGGGTACCTCTTTTCTGTGTCTAGTAATGCCTTGCTGACATAGAAGATAGGCCTCTGCATGCTCCTGTCTTGCCTGACCAATACCGAACTGACAGCGTTCTCAGAGACTGCGAGATAGAGAAGCAGCCTTTCTCCTTGGATCGGTTTTGATAAGAGCTCGGGCGAAGCCAAGTATCTTTTGAGTTCCTGAAAGGATTTTTCACACTCGTCAGTCCATTGCAAAGATTTGTTACCTTTCAGAGCCTTGAAGAAGGGTAGACACCGATCCGTGGATTTGGAGATGAATCTGCTGAGAGCTGCTATCCGGCCGTTCAGAGCTTGAATGTCCTTCCGGGTCTTTGGGGATTTGAGTCCGATCAGAGCCCCGATCTGAGTCGGGTCTGCTTCTATACCTCTTTGAGAGACTATGTACCCAAGGAATTTCCCTTTTGTTACACCAAAGGTGCACTTTGAGGGATTGAGCTTCATTTTATATTGTCTGAGAATATCGAAGGTTTGTGCTAGGTGCTGGAGATGACTGCTCTTCCTTAGGCTCTTGACCAGCATATCATCGATATAAACTTCCATAGTGCTGCCGATCAAGGAGCTGAACATTTTATTAACAAGACGTTGGTAGGTAGCTCCAGCATTTTTTAGTCCGAACGGCATCACTCTATAGCAATAGAGACCTCGTTCGGTGATGAATGAAGTCTTCTCTTGATCGGGAGGATGCATCTGTATTTGATTGTACCCAGAATAAGCATCCATGAAGCTCATGAGCTCGTGCCCTGCAGTTGCATCGACTAACTGATCTATTCGTGGAAGAGGGAAGCTATCCTTCGGGCATGCTTTGTTGAGATCTGTGTAGTCAACACAGACTCTCCATTTACCATTCTTCTTCTTGACCAGAACAGTGTTGGCCAACCAATCAGGATAAAATACCTCTCGTATCATGTTGGCGTTGAGCAACCTTTGAACTTCGTCGTTGATGACCTGATGCCGCTCTGGAGCGAGAGGCCTTCTCTTTTGTCCTACTGGTGGATGATCTGGATCCACCATTAGTCTGTGCGTAATCAGGTCGGGATCTATCCCTTCCATGTCGCTTGTCTCCCAGGCGAATACGGAGAGGTTTTTCTTCAAAAACTTGACCAGCTCATCCTGCTCTGCATGTGTCAGGTCGGGACCTATCTGTAGGTAACGTCCTTGATCCTCTGAGCTGACCAGGACTTTAATAGGCTCCCCTATAGGCTTGGCTCTGCTATCCCTTCCTCTGGGGCTCAATGGTTCTTCAATCTTGGAGGGACAGTCTTCTGCCTCGTGACAGCAAGGGTAGATTGCATCCTTGCACACACGGGTGTGCAGTAATTGCTATTTGGGGGCCTTAGCTTTGAGTGCGAGGGCGTGGCACTCTCGGGAGGTCGGTTGGCATCCTTTGATGGAGTAGACTGTCTGATTGTGAACGTATTTTAAGCATTGGTGGAGAGTTGAGGTGACCGCTCCCATCTCATGTAGCCAGGGCCTCCCAATTATGACGTTGTAGGGAGATTTGGCTTTTATGACCATGTACTCGGCTATCGTGGTCTTCTGTCCGTCCCCTTCACCCGCAGTGGTGGCCAGATCGACCCTTCCTAGTGGAGTGTTAGTGTTTCCGTCGAAGCCCATCATGATTATGCCCGTGGGCTTAATGTCATTGGGGTCGAGCTTCATATGCTTGAAAGGGTCGTAGAACAGTATATTGGTCGAGCACCCAGTGTCGACGAGAACTCTCCGGATATCGAAGTTGGCGATCTTAAGGGAGATAACCAGGGCATCGCTGTGAGGACAATGAACTCCCATAAGGTCATGATCCGTAAATTGGATTTCTGGCAAGGGCTTTAACCTTTTCTCCAAGTTAGCGACCTGCATGACGTTGGGAGCAGACCTGGCCTCCCGAGCATATCGTTTCCTTGACCTGTTAGAGGTGCCTGTTGCAGGGGAATTTGCGTGTAGAACATAGATCACCTGATTGTTCTGTCGTGGGGGTTCGTTCCTGCCTTCTTTCTGTTCTTGCCTCTGGTCGGTTTTTCTCTGCTGGGGTCGTTCGTCACGGGGGTTCTGTCCTCCGTCCTGCTTGACGAACTCTTGCAGCCTTCCTCTCCTTATTAGCTGCTCAATCTCATGCTTGAGAGCTTTGCAGGTATTGGTTGTGTGCCCTCGGTCCTTGTGAAAATCACAATATTTGGTCTGATCTCGATAGCTGGGGTCTCCTTTCAAAGGCTCCGGCCATCTCAGATTTTCTCGAGATCTTACTTGCTTCAATATGTTGTACGGAGAGGCGTTTAGAGGAGTAAAGTGGTTGAATTCCCTCAGCCCAGAATTGAAGGAGGTTCTGGGGGCCCCCCTTTTTTCTGGGCTCCTGACTCTCTTCCTGGCCGAGCTGGTGTCCTTCTTTTGGTCGTCCTTCCTTTGACTATCTTTCTTGTGATCGTCTTTCTGAGCTTGCTCTTTGACCTTTCTAGAGGTGTCCCTGGCTTCCTCCAGGTTGATGTACTTCCTTGCACGGTCCATGAGCGCCGCCATGTCCGCAGGGGGATTTTTGGTCAGGGAGTCTCTAAAGCCTCCTTGAGCAAGTCCAGCGGCTAGAGCAGCCACTAGGAAACCGGGGCTGCAGTCTGTTTCCTCGGTGAGCTCGGCGTTGAAACGTGCAATATACCCCCTGAGCGATTCTTCCCTTGTTTGCTTTATGTTCAGAAGGAATTCCGGACCCTTTCTTAGCCTCCTGCTAGTCATGAATCTGTCCAAGAACCTTCTGCCGAGCTCATAAAAGCTAGATACTGAGTTCGGCGGGAGGTGGTGGAACCACTTCAGGGCGGTACCATTGAGGCTGGTCACGAACGTTCTGCATAAGAAGGCATCAGAAGTACCGTGCAAAGCCATGGTGTGCTGGTAGTGGGAGAGGTGGTCCCCCGGGTCCCCAGTCCCATCATAAGGGGTGAATTTAGGGACGATAAATTTCTTGGGTCTTTCCTCGGCCATGATAGCATTGGTGAACGGGGTGGCCGACCTCCCGAGCAATCTGGCCAGCTCGTCCTATTCTGGATACTGGGCCCCCCTTATGATGGCAGTACGGTCTATTGATTCAGCAACTTCTTCGGCTCTTACTGACCCCCTTGGTAGGACGGGCTGCTGCGAGGCAGGTCTCACGACCTCAGGGCCTATATGGGTAGGCTGATCTTGGCCCACTACTGGGGGGTTGTTTTGATTCTCTGGTACTGGTGGTACAGAAACCACTCGAGGAGGTGATCCTTGTGGAACGTAGTTTACTCCCGAGGCCCCAGGAATGGGGAGTCGGGTAGTACTTCGATAATGGACCTCCGGGACAAAGGCGGGAACCCCTCGACCGGCTGCCGTCGACGGCTGGGGGTCTACATGAATACCGGCAGCCGCAGGAGGCTGCTCCTGTTGAGTGTTTGTGACAACGGGTGGATTTTGAGGATTGGTTTCATGATTCTGGGTGAACATTGCCAGGGTCCTGGACATGGTCAAGAGCTGTTCCCGTAGCAACTGGTTCTGCCGCCTAGTTTCGATCAGTTCTTCCTGTACAGGATTATTCACTCGCCCTCTTCCTCGTCCGGCAGTTGGTTGAGGATGAGGGTTTTGAGTGTTCTTCCTGGGTCGCAAGTTGGGAGCCGTGATCCCTCTGATAAACGGAAGATGAGCTTAGATTGAGTAGAGCACTTGGTGATTGTCCTTCCCACAGACGGCGCCAAACTGATGCTGCACTTTTTGGCCCACGTGAGATCCAAGCTCGGCTCCCTGCGAAACACTCGAAACAGAAGATCAGAGGACCATCGGGTTGGCTCCGGCGGTAGCCGCTCCGATGCTTAAGTCAATAAATTGAATTGAAAGACTCGTAATGAAAGCCAAAATAATGAGCATGAAAATTAAGCGTACCTTTAGGGTTGAATTTATAGGCAAACGTCTCTCCTAGTTTGATTAGGATTTGGAGCCATGAATATAGGGATTGGATCTCTGGAGATATCAGTTACCTTGTTGAATATGGTAACTCATTGTGGCAGTTGCCTTGTTGGAAATAGTTTCCTCATTCCCTGCTCGGAGCTTAGTGATCACTGACTTTCCGTAATGTAGGCTTGCATCTGTATATATTTAGTTTTGTAGGAGAGCTACCTTGCTTTGATACTGTGAGCTCGGTTTATTTGGACTATGCCTTTTGATTGACCGAGCATGAAGTATATGACCGAGCATGAACCGAATGACCGAACATAACTTATGCGACCGAGCATGATCTGGATGACCGAGCACAGATTATAAGGCCGGATATGAGCTAAGCGACTGAGCATAAGCTATATGGCCAAGCATGGGCTGTATTATTGGTCCTGAGCCGATCTTGTAATTACACGTGTCATGCAGTGGTTGGTGCGTCACATAGTGGTTGGTGCGTCACATAGTGGTATATCAAAAATCATAAAAATCATGACAGATATGATAAGCTCTTAAAATAATTTTTCAATCTTACTAATAATACAAGAAGAAGAAGAAGAAGAAGAAGGCCACCCAAAGCTGCACACACAGCCGGATATCTCGAAAAGGGGAAATAGAAAAGAAAAAAAAAGAGTAAAGATTAATTTACTGGCTCAAAAGAAGAAATCAACAACTTTATTTGCTGTTGATTGGCCCTACTTCCAGAGTCTGCCATTTCTCTCTCCCAAATAAGAAAAACGCAGCTAGCTAAAGCCACTTTTCTAATGTTTGCTTTGGAGACTCGAGCATTTAAAGTTAGCGATTGCAACATCTCTTTGGGTCGTAAAAATTTTCGGTGTTTCCGAGTGAGATGATGTGTCAAACTACATATTTCGAGATAATTTCATCAGTCAACCACCCTCCAATGAGTGGGAGCTCTAAGGGCATGAGAAAAATAAATGAACAATATTCACTGACATTGTAAGCATTTATCCTCATTGCAGTTGATGAGTTTGTGACATTCTTCCTTTCATTAGCAACCCTATGCTACATTTGGTACGCTTGAATAGAATAAGATAAAAATAAAATAACATCAGAAATAAAATAAAGTAGTAATAGAATGAGAATAATTACTCCATTCTTTTGTTTGGCTGAATATCTAATAATGGAATGATAATTACATTCTTGTGTTTTGTTTGAACCATCAAATTATTGGAATGAAGTTAATATTAAGTTAGATATTCAAAATACTTGTATAAATTCAACCTACATTTTTATTATTGGAAAAAAAAAATTATTGGCAAAAAAAAAAAAAATTCAACCTACATGTTTTTTATTGGCAAAAAAAAAAAAAAATTCAACTTGTATTTTTTTTATTGGAAAAACAAAATAAAAACAAAATTTTTGATAAGAAATGGAATGAGCATTCCGTGACTTTTGGTAAGAAATGACGATTTCAGTTTCTTTGAAAATAATTATTCAATTTGGAATGACCATTCTGAACTAAAAAGTCTAGACATATACCAGAATAAAATAACATCAAAAATACATATTTCATTCCTACTTTTGTTTCGACCTACCAAACATAGCCTAAGATAAGCTGTCTTTGGATCAAGGTTTTAAAAACCGGACCGGACCGGTTCACCGGTTCAACCGTCGACCGGTCCAAGGAATGGTCCGGTCGAACCCCAAAAACCGTTCCAACGCCAAAACCGGGCTTAAAAGGCAAAACCGTCCGAACCGGGCGGTTCAACCGGTGAACCGGTCGACCCGTCACTGGGTCACCGGTTCGGACCGGTTCGCCTCTTCCTATATATAAAAAAAAAAAACCCACGGAATGGCCCTAATTTCTCTATTCTCACTTTCTCAGATCTCAGATCTGAGATTTCTCTCAGTTCCCATTTTCGGATTTTCCCTTTCTCTTCATCTCATCGCTTGAAGTCTTGAACTGTTCGGACTCCCACCGCACGGCGACGGCGACGGCTACCGCACGGCGACAGTGACTCGCGTGATGATGGTGGCGATGCGATGGTGCGATGGAAGCGATGGAAGCGACGGGCGGTGCGATGGAACTGTTCGGATTTTCCCTTTCTCTGTTTCGGGTGATGATGGTGGTGGTGCGATGGTGCGATGGAAGCGACGGGCGGTGGTGATTGTGGGAGAGGATGGTTACGGTGGAGGTGCGGTGGCTGTGGGTTCGGCTGGGGTCGTGGTGAAGGCGCGGGGGTTATGGACTGTGGTGGTGGTGCGGCTGGGGTGGTGGTGATGGTTCGGCTGTGGTGGTGATGGTGCGGCGGTGGTGGTGAAGGTGCGGTGGTGATGCACTGATGATTATGGAGTGATTGGAGTGTGGTTTTATTTTTTTTTGTTGAAGTTTTATATATTAAAAAAATTCATATTTTGTAAAAAAAATTTATATAATTTTTAGTAATTTTTGTATAATTTTTAAAATTTAAAATATTAATAATATATATTATTAAATTTATTAATTACATAATTATGACATCACGGTTTGATTCCGGTTGACCCGACGGTTGAACCGGTAACCCGTAACCCGGACAATTTTCCGGTTCGATGAACGGTCCGGTTTTGAAAACATTGCTTTGGATGGCCCCGTTTGGGTTGCAACGTTGGGCCGCGCTTCTGGAACGCATCAGCCTGCAACGTTGGGCCGCGCTTCTGGAACGCATCAGCCAGCAACACTTCCAGCTGCCTACTTTTTCATCACCCCAGGTCGTTTTCCATTCAATTATACAAAATTGCCATCAATCCACCAAACGTCAGGCTTTTCTCTTTACATATTATATTTTATATTAAACTAAATAATATAATATCTAATATTAAAAAAATAATATTATATTATATTTGAAAATACAATTGATATCTATATTTAATATAAAAATAAATAAGTACTTATTTTATTATTATATATTTTTTTAATAACTAATTATAAAATATAATACATTGCAAAATACACAATTTATATATACATGAACAAAAAAGACAATTTATACTGAAATCGAATTTTTTCACCGTTCATCCAAACACTATATATTTAAGCATATTTTAAATACATTCATTCACATAGATAACTTTTCTCATATTATACTTTTTCACCATTCATCTAAACAATCACATAAAAAAATGATTTGAGATAACTTTATGTCACCAAACAATCTCATACATCATTTTGACCTCTCAAATCTTCCCAAATTGACTTCGAGATATTTTGGAAGAGCTTCATCTTAATATTTTATAATGACATAATAATTTATTGAGTGTTTGATTAAAATTATTTATAAGTGATTCTAGAACATAAAAGTCTTCTTTAGCCTTTATATTATTAGATAGTATTTGTTAACTTGTTTAAAATGTAATAAATAAGTAAATAATTTATACTAAATTAAAATAAATAATTATATGTGATGTTATACTTTTTGGCTAGTGTGAACTTCAAACTCTGCTTCCTGAAGAACACTCGAAAAGAAGATCAGAGGGCCACCGGATTGGCTCCGGCGGTAGCCGCTCCGATGCTTAAGTCAATAAAACTGAATTGAAAGACTGTAATGTAAGCCAAAGAATGAGCATGAAGAATAAGAGACCCACCTTAAGGTTTTATTTATAGGCTAGAGATTTCCTTAGTTGATTAGGACTTTGAGCTATGAATATAGGGATTTGATCATCGGAGAATGGCAGTTACTATGTTGGATACTGCGCTTGAGAGATATCTATGAGTGGCAGTTTTCTTGTTGAAGACTGTTTCCTTATTCTTTACTTGGTAGGGAGTTTAGGCGGTGATGTACTCTGAACCAGGGAGAGTGCTCTGAAGGCCTTGTGCTCTGGCCTGTGAGTTCTGGAGGATAAGGGGACAAGTCTGCTCTAGATGTCTGACTATGCTCTGTATGGACGAGCTATGTCTGGTCTGCAGTCATACGTGTCACATGAAGATTGATCTATCACTTTGTGGTATATCAATATGAATATTAAATACTATATAACATAATAATTAATTTTTAACTATATTTTATATATGATATAATTAATTATATATTTACTTAATATATATTGAATATAATATATTATCTATATTATATGAAAAGTATAAATGTATAATTATGTTCAGATATAATATATTGTGTGTGTGTGTGTGTGTGTGTATATATATATATATATATATATATATAAAATAAAGCAAAGAACGAAAGTCACGAACGCTGAAAAGTCAAAAAAAACTTTTTTGTAATATAATGGAACTTGAGGGCCAAGTCATAAAACAAAAGAAATTACCTCACCAACGTTGCTCCTCCCAGCTAATGAGAAACGCTAATTTAGCTCTTTTCCCGCCCATTTCTATTGTGCCAACGCTCCGCGAAACATGCAAAATCAACACACGATACTCTTTCAACGAGATTCTAACTAACGCAATGCTCAGTCAAACTCATCTATGGTGTTGAATTTCCCTAAAAATGTCATATCTCAAATCCCATTCTGTACAAATTAGGACGGGACCGTTCAGTTAATACATCACTCACATTTGCATTATTAATGTTGCGAATAATGTAACCAATCGAAAGTCAATTTTTACTCATTTCAAGTCGCTTACATTTTTATAATCAATCATCGGCAACAAAGTTACTTAGGTTATATTTTTTTTATGAATGTAATACATACTTGATAGAGCTTTACATTACTTCTACATTATTCAAACTTTATAATAACGTGAGCCCAGTTACATATATACACTTGGTCAACTAACAAATTCTATAACCATGCTAGCCATTCCATACATTGATGTCTCTAAGTCATCACCCAAGTTCTGGAGCCTTTCTTCATATAAGATATTGAGACATCTCTGGTTGCTCCTCTACAGGCATCATCTATACTTAGAATTTTACAATCACATCTTATTGTCTTTCCTTCCTCTGGATTACACCTAAAATATTCATGGATAAACTCATATGAGTTTTGTGAAAAGCTCGTGAGTAACGTTAGTGGCCCTATCGTGAGTTTTGGGGAAACTTGAACATACATTTTCATGGATAGCATTTAAAAGCATTCATAAATTACTGGCATTCTTTAAACATTCTTGAAAGGTTTAGTTATTGCAAAGATACATCAAATCATGCAATGTTATGCCAATAAGTAAGTTTTGCAAATCTAAACACATCATAACAATTCCTTTACTATATGCAATCATATAAAAATAATTTATGCCATCATGACAGTTATACAAGACAAGGGGACTTGCAGTAATTTAAAGGTCATGCCTTACAATGCCTTACTAAATTCAGACTCCCGACCGAGTTGTACCATAAAGACTTACTAGAAGTCTACTGAATTTTTACCCTTGACAGGGTTCATGTAGGTGCCATGCCATAGTGCCCCAAGTGAAGCATGACTATGTCTAGTAAGAGTGTCATGCCATAGTGCCCCAGGCGAAATAAGACTATGTCAAGTAACGGTGTCATGTAAGATGGCATTTAAAACATGTTTACAAAACGTTAACTTTAGCTATCCATATTTTAAGAACATTTATGATGCAACTAAAAGCATCGTGATGTTCAAAACACAGTACTTGTTTCATCATCAAATAATGTTTGCATTTGATTAATAAAATAGTATACAAAAATGCACTTTAACAAAATAACACCAATTCAAGGTACTAGGTTACTCACCTGTGGTATAGAGTCCACAATTACAATCTTACCATCTTGCTTTACCATTCATCTCATCTTCGTTTCCTTGTTAGTGATCCTAAGTCATGGATCAACAGAATGATATTTTATTAGCACTTATCATAGTTTAAATTATCTCTTTACTTAATGCTAGTTTCTTCTTGAACTTAGTCTTCCTATTAAAGATTTTCTTGAACTTTCTAATTAGGGTTCCTAATGCTTCTTAGTTCTTCTTGTAGCTTACTTTAGCCCTTAGAGACATTTTGGTCATTTTACCTTTTTTATATCCTTTATTGTTCGACACTCTGTTTGTTTATTCACACTTCATTTTTAGTCTAGAAAGTCTTTAAAATATTGGTATGGGTCCCTCTTTACATTTTAAACTCTTCTGGTGACTTCATCAAGAATTTTATTTTTCCCAAATGGATATCACCGTTGGGTTCGAAGCATCAAAGATACTAAATTTAGCATCTTCCGAATATTAATTAGCCTTTCTATGACTTACTTTAGGTCTAAGGGCATTTTCATAATTTTACATTTCTATGTGGGACAAATTTCAGGTTCCTGGATGCTCAATTTGACCTCACAATTAGGTCTAGAGCGTCTAACAATATTGGGTATGCCCATTTTCTATATTTTCCAATTCACCTAGTAGCCTGTATATCACAAATGGCAGTTTGAAAATTATTTATTTTTACGTATCTGTATTTTTAGTACCTTATTTTATGAAATGGACCACTCCATTGAGTCCGGAACGTTGAAAAACGTTAGGGTAGCTACATTGTGGTCATTAGGGTTCATTTGGTAGCTTAATTAATTATTTAGGACACATTTGGAATTAATCTAGTTTGTTCGTTCATATATTTTCGAGACCAATTTTCTAAATCGGACTTCGCCATTGAATTCAAAATGCCTAAAAATGCTGAAAATGCCTATTCTCGCATTTCAATTGGCTTTCATTACATTACATTTAGGTCTAGGGGTAAAATAGTAATTTTACTTAATTTTAAGGGATATTAAAATAATTATTAATTATTTTGTTGGGCCTTTCATAATTTTCATATGTTGCTAGGTTCAAATTATAATTAAGGAAAGTTTCAATTTATTTCAGTTTGGCCCCAAACCCGCTGGTTCATTTTTATTATAAGTTGACTAGTGTGGTCACATTTTAAGTGAACCAACTCCATAACCCTTTAAATTGACTGGTCCAAGCCGATCTAGTACGTTAGCCTTGTGTCATAAAAAAGACGCCGTTACACTTACAGTTTTAATTAAATCTCATGTGTTAAAACAACATTGTCCTACTAAAATTAAGACTCGTTTGCACGCGGGTTAGCCTCGGCCTGTCAGCAGCCCGACCCATGACCCAAGCACTATTTATCATTGTCTCCGCTAAAATGATACTATTTTCACGTGAGTTAGATCGTATAAACCTTGTGGGATAGTTCCTAACCAAAAGGAAAAAAGAATATTGAAAGAAACTAAGAATAATAGTGAAGATACGGCCATTGAGGAGATTTGATGCTTGATTTGAGTATCATTTGACTCTACATGAAAAACCAAGTAGGTTAAGATCAAGAACCAAGAAAAATGCATGTCAGAACACGTAGAAACTACGAACCATAGTGGTTCGCCGAAAATTGTGACCATTGCTTTCCTTGGATTCTAGACTTGTTTAATCCCTCCAATCAGTTGTTTCGTGAGTTAAAACCTGTGTAGAGGGCTTTAGGATTAAAAGCCATGTGAAAAAGATTGAAAACGGTAATTTTTTTATGTACTAGTGCTGGAAATGGTGATCAGCGCTGGTGAGTTGACCGGTCAGCTGGGTTGATGTAACACCCACCTCTAGCAAAACAAAAAATTTGGCGCAATGTGTTGAAAATTACAACAATAAAATAATATTTTAACTTTTTAGACACTGAGTAGCCACATGACCTAAACTAGGATTAGAAACTAACGTGAGCCAGTAGAGGGTCATAATCGTAGTTAAACCAACACACAAGTAGGGTCAAATCAAAACTAACCCAAGGTCAACTTAACCTAACCTAGGTTGATGAGACCAACAATTAAGTGATCAATACATTATTAACTCAAGAATGGGGCAAAATATTAAATCAAATATTGAGAATTATTAAAGAAATAAATTATTTAATAATTATAGGAAAATAGAGGAAATACAAAATCAAGATATCTAATATATTATAGACAACAGGTATGAAATGTGAGGAACAAGTATATATTTCACATATATATACACACACATACAAATATATATATATATATATCAAATATATAGAAATATACATACAAGTATACCTACACATATACACGCAAATTTTAACTTTTTGGACACTGTGTAGCCACATGACCTAAACTAGGATTAGAAACTAACGCGAGCCAATAGAGGGTCATAATCGCAGTTAAGTCAACAAACAAGTAGGGTCAAATCAAAACTAACCCGAGGTCAACTTAACCTAACCTAGGTTAATGAGACCAACAATTAAGTGATCAATACATCACTATCTCAAGAATGGGGCAAAATATTAAATCAAATATTGAGAATTGTTAAATAAATAGATTATTCAATAATTATAGGAAAATAGAGGAAATACAAAATCAAGATATCTAATATATTATAGACAACAAGTATGACATGTGAGGAACGAGTATATATTTCACATATCAAGTATACCTACACATACAAGCAAATATATATAGATATATATATATATATACATGCATATATGCAAAAGTACACATGTATATACTTTTATATATACATACAAAGAACAAAATGATATATATTTATATATGTATATAAACACATGCAGAAATACACAAAATAGTGTGTGAACAAGAGAGGAATATGTGGGTGCGTGTGAGGGTGGTTTGTGTGTATGTGTGTGTGTATGCCATGTGTGTGTGTGTGTTTGATTGGAAAGAAGAATGGTAACCTTTCCTTAGTATTGAAGTAGGAGGGAGACTTGTTAAAGAAGCCATGAAGGATGGTGGATCCCTTGCAAGCTGCAACAACTCTGGAAGGCTACGTGCAGTGGTTTAAAAAGAGTAAGAGAAATAGAAAAATGGAGAAAAACTGAAAAACGGAGAAGATGGGAGAGAGGTTGAGCCTAGAAGATTTAAAGGTCATCACAAAGGGGGAAGAATGGACATGAAACAGTGTGAAGAAAAAGATGCATTAAAAAGAGCAGTGTCTAAAAAGATAAAAAATCGAGGAGACAAAAATCAGTTAACAAGTTTCAAGCCAGTAAAAAATTTGTTCTCTTTGATTTCTTTTGATATATTTAGTTGTGATATGAATTTATAGTAAGGAATAGAGTTAAATAACACAGCGAAAGCTATAAAACCCTAAGGAACTGCCATGGATAAACTTTCAAAAATTGGGTCATCTAAAAACTTAAGATTCACCTCTATGGAACCATGGGGTTGAGTAGAGTATGGAATAACACGAATCTGGAAAGAAAAACTAAAAGAAATGGTCAAGAAACCACTCTGAAAACGAGAGTTACAATATAGGTTGAATAAAACCTAATTGAGGTATTGAGCTTAGTTTCCTTCGTTTGATGAATGAGGAATTGTTCTATATGGTTACAGAAGTCAAGTAGGATGAAAATATGACAAAAACCACATTAGAGACTCAACGAAATAGAAAAAGAAAAACGTCACTTGGAAATTGGGGTTTGTCCGATGCCACCTGCAACTGGTCGTTCTATAACCTTAAACTGGTTTAAATCCTATTTTGATGCTAGAATTCAAATCCTGAGTGAAAATGGAATCGAAAAAAATCAGAGTAGACACAAGAAAACTACTGTCGTTGGAGAAGGCAAATAGCGTCAGCAAGGAATTCTATAGACTAGTCAAGTCGGGTCGGGTTGGTTCGACCCATTAAAACTGGATTGTAATTTAAATCAAACATCGTCATTTTCATTAAATGAGGCTAACGTCTTGATGACGTTTTGGACCGGCTGGTTCCTGATCAAATCAGACCGGCTTACTTAAGGGGAGACTAAGCTGGATGATTTTAGTTAATAAACTTCCTGAAATTAGAATTTAACCCCCAAAGTTTAAATAAATAATGGAATAACCCCAAAAATTAATTAAAAAGTATTTTTAAATCCTTTTAAAATTAAGAAAATTTATTAAAATGCCCTTAAGCCAAAGCTTGGTGAAACGAATGCCAAATAAAATGTAAGAAGAGTCTAACCTAACGTTTTTGGACGTGCCGGACTCAATGAAGGAGTTCGATTTATAAAATTAGACCTCAAAAAACATGAATAACAAATTGGGATAATTTTAATTATGTCCTAATGAATTAATTAAACATCCTAATGCATTAATTAAGCTACAAATTGAACTTTGATGACTGTGAAAATACCTACCTTAACATTTTTTAACGTTCCAGACTCAACGGTGGAGTCCGTTTCATCAAACGAGGTATCAAAAATACAGATATCTAGAAATCTGAAATTCCCAAACTATCTTTAGTGTTGCACGGACTACTAAAAAGATAAAAAAAAATATAGGAAGGGGTATATTAACATTTTTGAACACTCTGACCCTAATGGTGAGATCTAATTAAGCACCTGGGTACCTGAACATGGTCCCGCATGAAAGTATAAAATTACAAAAATGCCCCTAAACTTAATATAAGCCACATATTAGCAAATTAAGATTTGAAAAAGCCTAAATTTATTATCTTTGAGATTTTGGACCCAACGGTGATGTCCATTTGAGCAAAATAGAACACCTAAACAACCCTAAAATAACGAATATGTCTTTAAGGCTTAATGAAGGTACTAGAAAAGTATAGAAAGTAAAAGAAACCTATATTAACATATATAGAAGTCTTGAAGTCTAAAAATGAGCTTCGTTTAACATACTTGGGGTACCTAAGACACGAGTTATGAATGGTAAAATTTACCTAACTACCCTTAAGGCTTAATTAAGAAATCAGATGAACTTAGAAAATAAAAAAGGGACTACCTTATAGTTAAAAAACCCTCTAAACTCAAAAATGAAGTCTATTAAAGTAAAGAGAGTACCGCACAATAGAAGACATGTAAAGAAAAAATGACCAAAATGTTCCTAAAGGCTAAAGTGAGCTACAGGATGAACAATGAAGTGTTAGGAACCGTAACTCAAGACCATGAGGAAATCCTAAACAGTAAGATTAAGTCTTGAAGAGACTAAGAACATTAAGTAAGCAAAGGATTAAGTTGAGATATGTTGTTATAACATGAAATTTTTTTTTTATTATTCTTTATTCTTGAAATTGTTAATTAATTATTATTATTACTATTATTATTATTATTATTATTATCATTATTAAGAATGTGATGTGTGTATTGTATGTGTACAATTATGTGTATGCTACATGTGCATGTATATACATATATTATATGCATATTTAAATTTGGAAAATATATATATATATATATATTTATTTGTGTATATATATATATGTATATAACAGTGCACAGTGCACTGTGTGTACAGTGTGTGCATGTGTGTGTACCGGTTGTGTGTGTGTGTGTGTGTGTGACCTTGAGTGTTACACACTCAAAGGGGTATGGGTGAGGTTGTGTGTGTGAGTAGGATTCAGGGAGTGGGAGAGTGCAGAAGTGGGCAGAGGGTGGTTGGTCTTGGAGAGAGAGAAAGAGAGAGAGAGAGAGAGAGAGAGAGAGAGAGAGAGAGAGAGATATAGAGAAATGAGGGTGTGTCTCGGGTGAGAAGAAAAGAGAAGGAAAGAAAGAGAAAGAAGAGAGAAACAGAGAGAGAGAGAGAGTTCTAGACTGTGAAGAAGGAGAGGAGGCTCGAGGAGGAACCAGAAAGGTGGAAGTGGGCACGGCTAGAGAGAGAAACGGCCAAGAAAAATTGTAAGTGGGTCACTTCTGTTTCAAATTTTTTTAAAGCATTTTAATTGATTTGAATTATAGGATCTTAGAGAGCATAATGTAGGGATCATTTTGCAAGAAGAATGAGAATGAATGGTTGAGAAACTAGGGAGAAATTCCTAGTTGCAGGTCTCGGCCATGGAGGTTGAACCTCAACATTTCATGTGTAAAACTTCCCTTAAACGATCCTAAAATAACCCTATGAAGTGCAGAAAGTGAATGGGATTGAATTGGGTTCAAAACCGTGGGGGAAAATGGGGGAAAAATGGGTGGCCGGAGAGTTGACCGAGGGTTTAACCCTCTATTTCGTAGAGTTGGAGAAGGTTTTGAGGGAAATGGGGGTTGGGGATGTGATCTACGTGAAAAAAGGGAGGAAATGGCATTTTGAAAATGGGGAAAACACGCCGGAGGTCGGTCGCCGGCGCCGGAGAAGGCGCCGGAACCCTACCGCTGCTTCACCGGAGAATCGGGGAAGAAGGTGGGGTGTCGGGTCGGTTCTCGGGTCGGATCCGGGTCTGGTTCGGGCGGGTACGGGTTGCCCCTGCCACGTGTCAGCCATTGTTTTAAATTAAATGAATTTGAACCTTTTAGAATTTGAACCTTTTAAATTTGAACCTTAACCTGAACTTTCAAAAATTACGAATTGACCCCCCAACTGTTAGAAATTACCCTTTGACCCACCTGATTAAATTATTAATAAAATATTAATTAAATTAATTAATTAATTATTTGATTTAATTAATTAAATATTCAAAAATATCCCGGAGTCCAAATGGGACAAGTCATAGGTGTATTTTGACTATCTCGACCATTCTGAGACCAATGGTGAGGTCCGTTTTACGAGGCAGGGTCCCGAAAAATAAAAGACCCGTAGTAACCCTTAAAATTACCAAAATGCCCCTAGATTGAAACACAGTCAAACGAACTCCGAATTAGGTAAACAAATAGTGGAATTTTATTATCTCGAACATTCCGGACTCAACCGTGGAGTCCGATTTGTGAAAAGAGGTCACGAAATGTAAGGACACGTGTAAAGTGCAAAATGACTGTTTTGCCCTTTTCAACCCAGGTGTCCGAATTGAGTTCTACGAAAACCTAGACTTACTTTCTTAAACGTTCTAAAACCAATGGTAGAGTCTAATTTAGCAGAATAGAAACCTACGAATTTAAAGACATAAAATTTGATGAATAGCATAAATTCAAACAACAATGGACTGAGTTGTAATTTCTACTTTTAGGGACACTGACAGGACAGGAGGAGGCGATCTGATCTCCTACATTTTCATCCGCCCGTTCAATTACATATAGTTCACGATCTTCTAGGGTTGATACCAACCCATCAGGTATGGTGTTTTGCTAGTGTTAGAAATGAAGTTAAGTTAGGAATATTTGTGAATGACTGAATGTCGTATGTGTTTATCTGTAATGCGTTTACCGTTTATTTGGAATTGGTTGTTCACATGCTTACATGTTACTTGTACCTTATGAATATTTAGTGAATGATGAATGTGACTCACGACATGTGTATATGTTGATTTTACGAGATATGATTGCATGTGGAATCAGTTAGGTGATTTATATATTATTGTCTCGAGCATGCTATATTGTGGAAACCATGTATCATTGAGATTGCATTGGCATATTGGCATATGATGAATCCTTTGAGAACATGGCGTGGGTAAGCACGTGGTGCTTTGCATTATGAGGGTGTAGATCCTGTGGTGAAAAACCCAAAATTGGCCATTGCATTGGTACTCCGTAGCCATCGGGGAGCACCCGTAAACGAGACATGGGTGTGGCATAGAGTTGTGCATGGGTGTGTCACGCATACTATTCATATATACTACTGCGATGCTTGAACGTCATTTAGAAATAAATGTACACTTTGCACATGCCACGCCTTAGCTTTATTTCTGGCATTAGCACTTCATCATACCAGCAGTTGAGCTGACCCATTCGTGGGCAACATTTTTCAGATGAGGACCCCCCAGCTGCTTGAGACCCAGTGATGCTTTGATAAGGGGAAACACTTGTTATATTTTGTCCATGAGACTTGTATATTGAAATGTAAGGGCTTAAGCCCGAATGACTCCTGAACGATGTATCTTATGTTATTTTGTGTATGGATGATGATGGACGCATGTTTATTGAATTTAATTACTTTTGTCCTTTTATTTATTTCACTTTCTGTCTCGTCAGTCGCGTCCCGGGTTCTTCGGGAATTTGGGGCGTGACATATGTACTAATATAGTACCAATGTGTTATGATCCGTGATTTAGGATCACTAACAAAGAAATAGAGATAAGACAAATGCTAAGGAAAGTCAAGAAAGCAAGTGATTGTGGACTCTGAACCACAGGTGAGTAACTCTGAACCATAGGTGAGTAACCTTGAACCTTTAAGTGGAGACGTTTTTCCATGAAATGCAGTCCTTTACAACTTTATAATTTTGCATATAGTCCTTTTCAACTTTATGACATATTTCAGACTATTATGTTAAATGTTTCAACTATATGATGATTTTAAGAATACTAAGATAAATGTTTGAATTGCATGCTTTTAAGTAGAATCTATTTAAATGTTATATAACATAGATAGCCTAAAGAATATATTTCAAGTATATTTTCAGTTTCTATATGCCCTACAGGCCCTGTCGAGGGTTAAGATTCGGTAGACTTCAGATAAGTCTATGTAAGCATGACTCGCCAAGAGTCTAGAACAAGAAATAGTACAGTGGGCCATGTAAGTCTAGAGCTTTAGATTACATACAATCGCCTAGGTGACTAATACAGGTCCACAAGGACATAACTTATAGTTGTTTGGCACAGAATGTTTTACAACTTCAATTCGTAGGTCACTATGTGACAACTTATGGTCCTAAGGGATAAAAGTTTCAAGAAAGTGTGGCATGCTTTATTTTCTCACAAGTATAAAATTTTATGACATGATGTTTATCTTGAAAAACTATCTGGCATAAACTTTTGCATGATTTCAAGTAACTTTCTTACAACTCTCAATTATATGTTTATGTTTTAAGAATGCCAGTAGCTTTCAATACAAATATTTTTATTATTACCTATGAAAGTTTATGAAATTGTCAAAGTTATGAAAAAGGGTTTCAAGAAACCCATGACAGGGAACCAGTGTTACTCATGAGCTTCTCAATAAGCTCACAAGATTTTATCCTGTATATTTTTCAAGAATAGCTAAGAAGTTATAGATCCAGATATTAGTAAGCTAAGATGAATAGAGACTCTAGCTAGAAGAGTATTAGTATCCCAATTATAAAGATAGCAATTTGAAGTGACAAATAGCAGATTGATTTGATAGTTGGAATAAAATAAAATATGATTGATGTTCATCAATGATGTATTAGTTTAGATACTCTTATGTAATGTAATGATGGGCTCATATTATTGTAACTCTGATGTTATGTTACCAATATAAAGTTAATGTATTGATGAAGTGCCTAACTGGCTAGCTATTATCCCTAATCTGTATAGGGTGGCATTTGGGATAGGATAAAATTGGTATCAGAGCATTAGGTTGGTTTTCTAAAAACCAAGTGAGACCAAGAAAATTGGTATTAGAGCAAAGGTTACCTAAGATGGGTAACACATGAGAGCAAGAGTTACCTAAAGTAGGTGACTTAGGTTATAATAGCCCAAGTAACCAGTAAGGTTAGAGTTACCCGAACCAAGGATAACCAAACATAGTTGGTAAAATAGAGCTTATGTTACCCTAACCTAAGCAACTGTCAGAAGTAGGTTTTCTAAGAATCCTTGAGAAACCGGAAACCATTAAAACTGTAGGTACGTGAAACCTAGGGAATGAGAGATGAGTTGATGAGACGTTTTGGATTTGAAATCCATAAGTCATTGATTGTGAGAAACACAAAGTGTAATTTGAAGTTTAGGACTTGATGATTACCATGGGAAATATTACAGCTCTACGAGGAATGATTTGTTAGGAACTCGGAGCATTTGGGGAATAAGATCGAATTGGAGCAATGAAATTAAAGTGATTATATAAATCACTCTTGGAGTCAATTAGATTACCCATTACAGATGGCTTATGGATGAAATAGGAAACTAGTGTTTTCACAAGCCGTAAGTAATTCTCTACTACAATCTCATTCTTAACAAGCTTGAAATTGAAAGGAAGTCTTATTAAGGATAGAAATATTGTATACACCAAATACATAAGAAATACAGATTTGTGGTGAATCTCTAGATAAAGGAAAGTTGAGAGGATAGTGGCACATGTTAAAATGTTGATAGATCCTTAATTACAGGTAAGGTAAGCCACCTTATTATGTAACTTTGGAGCTAAGAAACATATTTGGCATTCACTGTCTGATCAAAAAGCTAGAGTCTCTAATGGATAAGCTCAGTAAGGATAAAAGAAAGAGCAAATGAGATGTAACTTAGTGATTCAGTCATAATCACAGTAACGATGACGTAAGTAGATGAGTGATTTCTGTTACAAAGAGATGACTCCTAAAGTACAAGAACGAGTTTTGAGGAGCATAGTAGGGAATAGTCAAACTAAGTTAACACATTAAGAATAGAGAGATGTGAAGGATTCAGTAGTCAAGAGTCCATCACTAATAGTAGTAAATATAAAACTCTATCGTTAAAGATGATCTAAAGTGATCAGTAGATACTGGAATGAACCTCGCACAAAGCCATAAACTACGAACAGTAATGAAATGTAAGTCTTGTAAGAAATGGGGCACAACTAGCTCTGACCTAGATATACTACAAATTTGAGTATCTAAGACTCACAAATAGAGTCTATGAAAGACAATTGTTATCAACTGACATTTCCAAAAGTAATGCTATAAAAAGTCACGATTATGAAAAGAAAATAAGATAGATCATCATATAACTAGTGATTTTTGAAATCTAATGAGATCTGAGGATCGAATATGATTAAAGCCTACTATCAGGCAACACTCAAGTAAGCTAGTCGTGCAACAATGACAAGTAAAAGATCAATGCATCTAAAGAATCTCAAAAATTGTTATAAACCAAACAATTAAAGAAATGATTGATGATAGCAGAATTTATAGAACTTTAAGATTAGAGTTTATCAGAAATGAAACCCATCATGAACTACGAGGTTCAACAACGAACCAAGTATAACCTCAAATAAAAGATACTTGTAAGATAACTAATGACAGAATTTGAAAGATTAGTAGGAATTAGGTATTCCTATACCCTAAGAACCCCCAATAAGTATGCTAAGACTATGTGAAATAAGAAGCTAAATACACAACTATATTTCAACTCATGAGATGAATAGAAAGGCACAAATATGTAAGGTTTCAGCCAATGATAAGGAAGAAATGGAAGAACTAAGTTCATAAATCTTTTCAACCCGTGTAATGGCCATACGTAGAATCAAAATTACAAAATGAGTCCAGAGAAGGATTCATAACCAAGGAAGAAACTAGAAAGAACTAGTCAAAGAATTTGTCCTTAAAACATAACAAAGTATCGGGATAACCAAGTTGAACACTCTTTGAAAACATCGTAGTCTAGCCACAACTTTGGTTTCAAAGACTACTACTCAGAATAATCAAGAACTTGAAAATTGTAAGTAATAATGTAATCATGACTTACACTCCAGGATAAATGTAATAATTAGAAATGAAGTTTAATGAAATACAAAATTAAGTAGACTAAGCAAAACCTTAGTCCCCATTGAACTGAAAAGGGTGTTTGAATAAAGAAATTCGATATGCCCTAATAGTGGATATAGAGTATCCTAACCACACACTTGACTTTTGAGACTATTACAAATCAGATGACAACGAGTCAAGTAGTATCAGAATATGCAACGCAAGCATGCTAAAGTACAAGTACACCAACAATTTTCCTAATCAGATTAATTGAGTTTTGAGGACAAAACTCTTTCTAAAGAGGGGAAAATGTAACACCCACCTTCAACAAAATAAGCAATTAGGCACAATGTCTTGAAAATCACAACAATAAAATAATATTTTCAACTTTGTAGACACTGAGCAGCCACATGACCTAAACTAGGGTTAGAAACTAACCAAAGCTAGCAGAGTGTCATAACCCTAGTTAAATCAGCACACAAGTAGGGTCAAATCAAAACTAACCAGAGGTTAACTTAACCTAACCTAGGTTGATGAGACCAACATTTAAGTGATCAATATCACTAACTCAAGAATTGGGAAAAATATTACATCGAATATTGAGAATTATTTAATAATTATAGGAAAATAGAGTAAATACAAAATAAATATAGCTAATACATCATAGAAAATGGGTATGATATATGAGAAATGCGTATACATTTCACATATATATATACACACACACATACAAATATATATATATATATATCAAATACATAGAAATATACATATAAGTATACCAACACATAGAAGAATATATATATATATATATATACACATATATACGTAAAAGTACACATGTATATACTTGTATATACACATACAAAGAAAATATATATATATATATATGTATATAAACACATGCAGAAATACACACAATAGTGCGTAAACAAGAAAGAAATATGTGGGCACGTGTGAGAGAGGTGTGTGTGTGTGTGTGTGATTAGAAAGAAGAGTGGCAACCCTTCCTTAGTTTTGAAGTATGAGGGAAACTTGTTGAAAAATCCATGAAGGGCGGTGGATCCCCTGTAAGACGCAACAACTCTAGAAGTCTACGGACAATGGTTTAAAGAGAGGAAGAGAGAGAAACTAAAAAATAGAGAAGATAGGAGAGAGGATGAGCCTAGAAGATTTGAAAGTCATCACAAAAGGGGAAGAATAGACATGAAATAGTGAAGAAAAAGTTGCGTTAGAGATGGTAGTTTCTAGAGAGAGAAACAGTCGAGAGAGAAAATAGTTAACAAGCTT
Organism: Nyssa sinensis; assembly: GCA_008638375.1. Lineage (NCBI taxonomy): Eukaryota > Viridiplantae > Streptophyta > Magnoliopsida > Cornales > Nyssaceae > Nyssa > Nyssa sinensis. The sequence continues at coordinate 35,516,296 of CM018038.1, forward strand.
CAAATAGGTAAAAAAAACTATTCTCTTTGATTTCTTTTGATATATTTATTTGTGATATGAATTTATAGCAAGGAATGGAGTTAAATAGCACAACAAAAGCTATAAAACCTTAAGGAACTACCACGTATGAACTTTCAAAAACTAGGTCATATAAAAACTTGAGATTCACTTCTGTGGAACCATAGGGTTCAGTAGATTATGGAAAAACATGAATCTAGAAAGAAAAACCAAAACAAATGATCAAGATACCACTGAGAAAATGGGAGTTATAATCAAGGTTGAATAAAACCTAATTAAGGGATTGAGCTTAGTTTCCTTTGTTTAATGAATACGAAATTCTTCTATAACATTATGGAAGTCAAGTAGGATGAAAATACGACAAAAAAGACATAAAAAACTCAATGAAATAGGAAAAAAAAAAGGTCACCAAAAAATCGGGGTTTGTCAGAGGCGACCTGCAACTGGCCATTTGACGAAATTGTAGACACCTCATTTTGTGACCTTCAATTGGATAGGAATAATTAAGTAATTATGCCAAGAAACCTATTTCTAGTAGGACTCTTCCCGATAAAGCCCCACTCCCGTTAGGACTTTATTGCCAAAGTCCTAGTCTAAGTAGGACTCTTCCCGATAAAGTCCTACTCCTGTTAGGCTCTTCCGATAGAGTCTCACTCTTTTAGAAATCTTCTGCCAGAGTCCCAATTCAAGTAAAACCCTTCTCGACATAGTCCCACTAGTGTCAGGACTCTCTTGCTAGAGTCCTAGTCCTAGTAGGACTTTTCCCGATAGAGTTTCACTCTTATTAGGACTCTTCTGGTAGAGTCCCAGTCCAAGTAAGACTCTTTCTAACGAAGTTTCATTCCCATTAGGACTCTCCCAACGGAGTCCCAATCCTAATAGGCTCTTCCTAATAGAGTTGTACTCTCGTTAAGATTCTCTTGTCATATTCCACACCTAGTAGGACTCCTCTTGTTAAAGTCCCATTCATAGTAGGACTCTTCCTGTCAAAATCCCACATTGGTTAGGACTCTTTTACCCATCGGAGCGTGTTTCGATAATTTTGGCACTTTTTGCCCATAGAGGGCATTTTGATAATTTTGGCACAATTTCACCCTTATTAGGACTCTTTGGGCACTTGAGGACCATTTTAGTAATTTCCATATCAAATTACCCATCTGGGGGTAATTTGATAATTTTAGCCCTTTGGTAACAAATTATTAGTAATTTGGTCATTTCACTTGTCTTGTGGAAATCTAGAGATTCTACATCGAATTGGGGACAATTTAGTAATCTTGAGTGATAGTAGTTTATTTTGACGTAATTCAAACTTTTCATTTTTAGAAAAGATATTTTCTTTTTAAGATCCTTGTTTTTGAAAAGGATTTTCTCAAGTTCCTCATGCAATTCTTCAAAGGCATTTTCTAATTCCTCATAAGAAGAAGATGAGTCAAGGTTAGAGTTTACCTTATCTTCTCGGACCATAAGGTAAAAGTTAGCTACTTCTGGGTCACTTGATTCTTTTTTCGATTCATCCCATGTAGAACTTATTGCCTTCTTTTTGGTTCTCCTTCCTTCTCATTTGAGTTGAGGACACTCCGTCTTTATGTGTCTTGATTTAGGCACTCATAGCAAGTTGGGGGTTCTTTCTTACTTGATTCCCTTTTTTGCTGCTTTCAATTTTGTTACTTCCTTCTTAGGTAGTTGTTAAAATTTCTTGTGATGAATGCTACATCTTTATCACTTCTTTGATCATCATCATCTTCTTTTTTTTCACTTTTATGTGATGAAGATTTAAGAAAAAGATTTTTCTTTGGCTCGTTCTCCTCTTTATGGCTTCGTATGATGAACTCATGAGTCATGATAGATATGATGTGCTCATCAAAGCTTAGCTTGTTGAGATCATTTTCTTCTTGGATAATCGTCACATTAGCTTCCCATGTTTTTGGTAGAGACCTAAGGATCTCTCTCTACTCCACCAACTTTATTTTTTGATAATAAAAATGCTCTTTATATGATAGTCAATTCGGTCTTTCATGCGCGCACTAAGCACATAGAGTTGGATTTTTACTTTGTTAGAGAAAAATTGGTTATCGGTACTCTCGTCACATGCTATGTTCCCTCTCTATCTCAAGTGGCTGATGTTTTTACCAAAGCCTCGCCCAAGACTCATTTTCAAACACTATGCCTCAAGCTTGAAGTGTTGTCTCCTCTACTCTCCATCTTACAGGGAATGATAAGGATAAAACCATGAGAGCCGTGAGTTGTTAGAGTAGTTTGTGTGAGTTGTTGGAGTAGTTTATTACATGAGGTTTTTGATATACCGAGAACTTTGTTAAAGTTTTTGGTGAATATCATTGTATAGGATTATGATTAAGTTTTGTAAGGATTATATTTTATCTTTAATAACTAAGTTATAGCAATCCTAGTCAACATGGACTATTCATTGTATTCAATATTAATATAAATAATACACAATTGTGTAGCAGCCTCTCATGTTTTTAGTAAAGGCTATTTCCCTTTTTTAGAATCCTAGCAGTGATATTATTCACTCAACATTACTTTAGCTTTTACCAAGAACTTTTAAAAAAATTAATAATATTAGTAGAGTGAGTAAACATTTTTAGTATGGACTCACTAGCATTTATCTTAAATTGTTCATAATTATGAACTAACATACTAATGTTTTATTCTTTAACTTGATTTGTACCTTTGTTCATAATAAGTATGAACTAACATACAATTGGTCAAACTTTAAAAGATTAAAAAAAACATAAAATGGGTAGTTTTGTCATTTTGAACAAAAAAAAATTGACTAGAGAGGGTATCTGTATATTGTCAGGTAAAGTAGGAGAGGTCAGTGGAATTTCAAAAACCTCAAGAGAGGTCAGTATAATTGTCAAAAACCTCAGGAGAGGTCAGTGTAATTTATCCAAATATTAATTATTTTTCCAAGGTCCAAAAATAATTTCCCAAAAGTTCTGGAGTCAAAACATAAATATCAATAATTCTGGTTTATTGGTTTGGACAAAAACCCTATGGTCTGATGGTTCAATTAGTGAACCGCTTCAAAAGCTCCAAAAACCATCCGGTTCAAGACTATTTCAAGTGAACCAGCATAAAACACTTGAGAACTGGCCGGTCTGTGATGTCACCATTGCATCATCAAAACAACGTTATTCCACTTAAATTCCAAGGCCCAAAATGGCAGGGCTTCACTTAACTTTAGAACCCATTTATGTGCGAGCTAGCCCGAACATGCTTACGACTCATTGACCAACCCAGTCAAAGGTTAACTGGTCAACTGAATCACTTGCCGGGGCCTATCACCTTCTCCAGCAACACTTACTAGCGATCGTCATTTTTTGGCCACCGCTCCACGTTATTTCAAACTGTTTTCACCCAATAGCTCATTTTCAGTGTCATATCAGAGGTTGGTTTAGGTCTTGGCCGTCAAACAGGGATTTACAGTCGGTGCTCCGATGGAGCCTGACTTTTCGATGACAATTTCTCAAGCTTTTTTGATGCATTTCCAACCTATTTTTCACATTATTTTTGTTCCATTTTTATCCCAGAACATTAAGGGACAACTTCTCATTCATAAAATTGAAAGAATCGCGACCAAGTGGTTCCTATCAAAATTATTCACTATCGACTGTACGTGTAGTTTTCTCACTGGTCTCTTGACTATTTTTGTTGGTTCAACCTTCATTGTGTCCCATTTTTTACAATCTTTTGAGCCATGTCCCTAGTTTTAAGCTTTGTTCACATTGGGTTCAAAACCTAGTTTCACTATATTTTAGCCATAGTGTTTCTTTGGTTTTCTAAGTTCCGTTTCTTTCCCAATTTCAGCCATTTATAGTTATATTACATGCATGCAAGTTATAGGTTCCTAAAACATAAATTAGAGAGAAAATTTTCTCTCACCTCTATGGCGGCTTGAACTTCACTATTTGGTCTTTTCTTTGTGTCCTAATCAACTTCAGGGACCTATCATTGTTCATTCTAGCCTTTGTATGGAGCATGCGAGCTCCTCTTCCTTCATTTCTTCTTCCTCTCCCTTCTTTCTCTCTTTAGCATTTCAGGTAGGGGCTAAATCTTAGAGAACACAAAATTTCTTTGGGTTATATATTGCTGCATATTAGCATATGTATGAGAGGATTTGCGAGGATAAACTTGGCTTGACACATGGCCAAGAAATCTCTCTTTTAGCCAATCTTCAACACCTAGACCATGCCTTCTATTATCCCTTCACTGACTATATTTTCTTAAATTCCAGCCCATATAAATATGAATTTGTGTAGAGATTGGTGGAATTATATTGAACATTCCACTAGCTTCATTTACGTATAAATGTACCACACTTGGTTCTTTCATCTTGACTTTATATATTGATCATGTCTTTTTCTATTGTGATGTCTCTTAATCTCATTATGTCCCAATCACCAAACTTATGCATTATTTTACCTAGGGACCATAGTCTTAAAATGTGTGCACTTTGTGCACTAATTTACTCATAGTTGCCGATGTGTTAATTCTTAATTAACACTTTTTAGGGTTGTCCTAGAAAGAATATTGTTATCTAGTTTACGTAATTATGGAACACACGTGCCTTTGCTCTCTAATTCATGGTCAAATTGCTACAAATAATTCGACCATTTTTCATTTTAAGTTAATCTCTATTTCATTACCTTAATTACCCAATGATATTGGGTCAGGATGTTACAAAAAGTATTTTTGTGTGAGCAATGGTTCAATACTAATGGTTTCTAGTATTGGTGACGAGTGCGAGTCCCACTATTATAAGCATCCTAAGTGTTGTGCCAATTAGAGTAAATGCTTAGTAAGCTTCTAAAATTTTGTTTATTAATGTGTTTTTTGTTTTAGTGACTTTTGAATTAAGTGAAATCGTTCTCTTAAAATGCTTTCAAGTGATATGAATTTTATAAAATATTTTTTATAAGAAACTATTTTCTAAATTATTTGTGATATTCGCTTGACCAATTTCAATGTATATTGTGTTGTGTTACTTTTTTGAGCATGGCTCATATTTTTCCTATATATGGATAAATATTAACAGTGTTAGCTTCAAGCGCATTGAAGATCACTTGGAGACTAATTTAATATCAATTATTTATAGTCATGGTTTTCTTTTAGTTAGATTTCTTTAAAGTGTGTAGTAATTTAATTTTATTGGTTTTATTAAGTTATTGGGCTTTTGGAGATAGGTCATTTATTATTTTAGTGAATAGTGTATAGTCTTTTGAAATTTATTAGGAGTTTTAGAAATAATCTGATTTACTTATTAGTATGTTTCAAGAATGGAGATAATTTTTATTATAAAATTATTGATTAATGATATAGTAACACGACATGGAAATGTGGGAAGGAATCGAACACATTGAGTTCCTTATAAACCAAGTAACACGGGAATTACTCATCCAACAAGAAAAAAAAAAACTCTATAAAATTTGTAATTAAATATTATTGATAAAATACTTAACTGCAAAGATCTATTACATTATATTTATAGAGCTAGAATACTATTATTTTGACTAGGAAACAATAACTCATATTTTTATCCTAAACCCTATACAATAAAGATCCCATTTTAAATAAAAAAATAAAGATAACCAAATTGAAATAAGCCCTAATTTGGAAAACTAGAAATCCCAATACATCTCATAAATAAATTTTCTTCTTTTTAGGGTACTATATCTATCCTACATCGGCGTCCCCCACTTGTAAAGAACTTGTCCTCAAGTTAACAGGATGTACTCGATGTCAAACTCATCTGTAACCAATAAGAACATGACTATTAAATCGAGACCTTCGACAGCTATCTAAAATTATTTCAAACAAAGCAGTGTCATACTTCTTATCATATTCTAGTGTTCTATTATTATTTGCATTACTGTCTTTGCATGTAAATTGATTTAGCCAATGGAAGTCAATTGAGAAAAGTTCTTGGCAATCTTCATATTCCAAGGAAAGAGAACCACTATGAAAAACATTCTTTTTAGTGATGCACTCTATTAGTGGTACAAATGAAATAATCGCTAATAGCTGCTTTAGCAACGCACAACCTGTGTGTCATGAATTAGGGTAAAAAAATACACTTATCGTGCATAATTAATGGCGCATGATTATTAGAGATGAATGGGGACTGATTAGCAATGCTCATGTGCATCACTAATTCTAAAATACTTTCAATGACGTGCAAACGTGCGTCACTAATTGTCATGTTTATTAAAACGACAATGTTTTATTATTTTAGAGGAGTATTGGAAATGAAAACTAATATTATTAATAACGCACAAGTGTGCGTTGCTAATAACCCCATATATTCTACAATTCGAGTAACCTCAATAAAAAATTTCCCAATCTCTCACCATAATCTTCTCTCTCTCTCATCGTTGTGCCGTTGTTGGATTGTCTTTGTCACCATCGGAGTTGTCACTATTTCTGTCATCAATTGTCATAGTTGTTGCCTTCTGATTGTGCTCTTTGTCAATCTCTTGCCATTTGTTTTTACTATTTTTGTGTTATATTTTTGATAGGCAATAAGATTTGTAGTTATTTAAGGTTGTTTATGAAATTGGTTCATTAGATTACCCATAGATGTGCTTAAATATGTTAATGTGTGTATTGGATTGTATGTGTATATTTTTATTTGTGTATATATATATATTCTGAATATTGTTTGTGTATTCTAATGTGTGTGTTTGTATATTGTGACTTACATGTGTGTGCACGCATATTCTGATGTGTGTGTGTGTGTGTGTCAGTGTTTTTTTTTTAAGTAAAAATGTTTTGCATTATTTTTCATTTCTTTTTCTTTTTTAAAAGTGTTTTATATTGCAAACCAAATACCATTTTTTAAGCAAAAAGAGTTTTTTTTTTACACAATTTGTTTTCTTGATTAGATAAAAAAAGACATAAAAAAATATAGGAATCTAAAAAAAAGGTTGAGTTTACATAGTGCAGAAAAATTGAAATCACTAATGTAAAACTTGTTATGGTATAAAATTTTAAATATTAAAGGTACTTATTTTAGTTATAAATGAGACCACAAGCATGTAATTTTTAAGTGAATTCACATGTCGATCAAATAGACTTAAAATGATGTTTGATTTGAGCATCTTTCATGTGAAGTTTTAACTTAAATTTAGTTAGTAACTGAGTTAAACACTTTTTGTGCATGTAGTTCAATAAATATTACCTAGTGAACTTGAATAAGATTAATTGTATATAACGCAGTGCGGAACGTGAAGGAGAATCACACACGTTGAATTCCTTACTAACCAAGAACAAAAGGGGACTCCTCACCTAAAGAGAACAAATCTTAAATTTCTAAACATAAATAAATTATTGATAATCTGAATAATAAAGACTACTTTACATGATATTTATATATATATATATATAGGCTAAGACTACTACTAATTTGAATAGGAATCTATTAATTCCTTATATTAGTTTTGTTACAATTAGGAAACTATAATAATTCTGAAAAAGAGGAAAAATTCAAAATTAATAAAAATTTGAGCTTTTTAGAAAAATAGAAACCATATTAAACCAGGAAACTATAGCCGCAAGTAGAAATTAATTTAGACTTTCCTAAACAAAGTAATTGCGAAAACAAAAATTACTATAAATGGCAAAAAAGTTAAATTGGAGGCCTAAACGACGTCGTTTGGCCCCATGGTAGCTTTACTCATAGCAAAGTAATGAGTATTATCCGTCTCGCCATTTTAGGTCAACAAGATAGGGTCTCCGTTCCCAAAAACGTGACTGACTAACTTTGCATCTACTAGTACTTTTTCTTAGAATGTTCATATTGTTCTTCAAAAGCCTCCACAACTTGTTCTACATTAGTCCCTTCCTCTTGAAATGAACTCGACCTTGAGTTACAATTGGGATAGAGAGGGTCTTCTACATGATAATGGTAGATGTTAGCAACATTGAAAGTCAGTGAAATTCTCATAGTTTTTGGCAAATCAACAACATAAGCATTGTCATTGACCTTGTGCATAATTTTGTATGGACCATATTTATTTGGCTTCAATTTCTATAGCTGCCAATTAGAAATCTCTCCTTGAGTAAGAAGACCATAATAGAATCTCCTTCCTTGAACACCTTGGAACGTCGATGCTTATTTACAGCTCTCTTGTATTTTGCATTGGTTTGTTCCAATTTCTGCTTCACTTCAATATGTACTGCTTGGGCCTGTTCTGCCATATTCTCTACTACAACATTCACACCATGGCCCTTAGTCAATCGAACCAAGTTTACAATATGCTTTAGCTAAATTATGTAGACAACTGTAAAAGGTGTTCTTCTTGTGGCACTATGAACATCACTGTTGTATGGAAACTCAGCTTGTGGCAAGGCATGGTCGTACTGCTTAGGACTATCTCCACAAATACTATGAACTAGGTTACCCAATGTTCTGTTTGTCACATCTGTTTGGGAAGGAGCTGTAGTACTACGCTTTAAGGAAGTGTCAAACATCCTCTATAAAGTAATCCAAAAATGACTATGGAACTTTGTGTCATGATCTAAAGAATTGAACTGTGGAATGCCATGGAGTCTCACAATCTCTCGAAAGAACAGTCATGCAATGTGTGAAGCATATGTTGTCTTGCGGCATGGAATGAAGTACACCATCTTAGAAAACCTGTCAACAACTACAAAAATAGAATCTACCCTTCATTGTGTTCAAGGTAGTCCTAACACAAAATGCATAGACAGGTTTTCCCAAAAAGAATTAGGAATAGGTAAAGGAGTATAAAGATCAATATTTTGTGACTGACCTTTAGAGACTTGACAAGTATAGCATTTTCGAACATAATAACCAACGTCCCTCTTGATTTGCGAAAAAAATACCACTCATTCACACTTGCTATGGTCTTATCTTTGCCTATGTGTCCACTAAATTCACGTCCATGTAGATTACGAATCAGTTTCTCTCGCAGGGATGTTTGAGGGATGCATAAAGAGTTACCTTTGAATAAGTACCTTTCACGCACATAGAAATCTGCAATAATTTGAGACTCTTTGCACTTGGCCCAAATTTCAGTGAAATTTGCATCTTCTTCATACAATTCCTTTAGGAACTTAAATCCCACAACCTCTTGTGCCAATGTAACAAGAAGATTAGCTCTTCTGCTTAACGCATCTGCAACTCTATTTAAGTTGTTAGATTTGTGTTTAATGACAAATGGGAACTTCTGAAGGAATGTTGACTATCTCATATGCATTTTATTCAAGTATTTTTGGTTGTTGATGTACCTTAAAGCTTGGTGATCTGTGTAGACCACAAAATCTCGCTACACAAGATAATGCTCCCAATACTTCAAAACTCTAACAAGTGCATAGAATTCCTGATCATAGGTACTCCACTTTTGACGGGTTTTACTTAGCTTTCCACTAAAGAATGCCACCAATCGTTTCTTTTGAGACAATATTGCCTCAATGCCAACTTCACTCGCCTCACACTGTACTTAAAATACCTTCTCAAAGCTAGGTAAGGACAAAACTAGAGTAGTGCACAACTTTTCTTTAATCAAGGTAAAGCTTTTTTCTACTTCTTTACCCCAATTAAATTTCCCTTTTTCAAGTATTCAGTAATTGGAGCAGTAATTGCACTGAAATTGCAGATGAATCTAGGGTAGAATGTTGTTAGAATATGAAAAATCCACACATCGCCAACTACTTTGGCCATTGGCCACTTACGAATTGCCCGTACTTTTTCTTCATCCACATGAATGCCATTTGTGCTAACCACGTAACCTAAAAATAATAATCTGTTAGTAAAAAAAACTGCAGTTTTTAAAGTTGATGTATAACTTACTTTCGAACAACACTGTCAGGATCTGTTGTAAATGATCTAGATTCTCCTTTTTAGTTTTTTTGTAAATAAAAATATCATCAAAATAAAAAATAGCAAAATTTCCAACAAAAGGTCTTAAAGTCTGGTTCATGACTTGTATAAAAGTGCTAGGTGTATTGGTTAAGTTGAAAGGCATCACCAACCACTCATAAAAGTCATCTTTAGTCTTGAACGCAGTTTTCCATTCATCACCAGGCCTAATCCGAATCTAATGGTAGCCACTGCGAAGATCAATCTTGAAAAATAACTTTGAACCCTCAAGCATATCAAGCATGTCATTTAAGCGTGGAATAGGAAATCTGTATTTGATTGTGATCTTCTTAATGGCCTTGCAATCTAGGCACATGCGCCAACTACCATCCGTCATTGGCACCAATAGAGCTATGACTGCACAAGGACTCATACTCTCTTTAATGAACTCCTTTTCCAACAAGTCCTCTTCCTTTTCTCTCACAATCTCATTCTCCTTTGGACTCATCTTGCAATGGGCCAGATTTGGAAGGCTTACACTAGGTACTAGATCAATATGGTGCTGAGTATTTCTCATAGGAGGAAAGTAATTTGGCAGATACTCATAAACTAATTTATTGAATTCTTCCAACAATGGCTGTAATTTTTCTGGCACAACCATTGTTAAATTTGCCTTTGGATCCTCTATCACCAAAGCTTTAACCACTAAAGCGTAAACCTCTTGTGCCTCCTTAGCTTCAGCCTCGAAATCTGCTTCAAACTTGGATAAAACTAACATAGACTATCCCTTATCTTTAAAACTGTTAGTCCTAAAATCAAATTTTGTAGGGGTTGTTTCAATTTTGTGTGCTCCCCATGTAAATATATAGACATTATCCTTGCCTTTATAAATAATATCAATATCATACTGCCATGCCCTACCCAGCAACACATGATTGGCATCCATATCAACTACATCACAAATTACTTTATCATGATAATGTTTACCAATGAAAATAGGAACACGGAATATTTTTGTTACCTTCACCGTTGGTCCCTTTTCAATCCAGCCAATTGTGTAAGGAATAGAATGCTTTTCTGTAAATAGCTTCATGTGATCCACTAGCTTCTTGGCCACAAAGTTTTCATAGCTTTTACTATTAACAATTAAATTACAGACCTTTCGATTAACGGTACAGTAGGATCAAAATATATTGTGTCATTGGCTCGTGTCTATTTGCTTTGGTGCATACAGTAATCGCTGCACCACACAGTTGACTCATTTTTCATCTTCTTCTGCGAACTCTGCTCCTTTATAGGAATCATCTTCACCAACAGGTTCCTCTTCATCTACCTCCTCAACAACATCCTTATTCTCAATATAGTTAACAGGCCATTGTTCTGGACAACTACTAGAATAATGCCCAGGTTTACTACAACGACAACACTTACCAAGTGTAGGCTTAGCATAGGGATTTGTATTTGTAGTAGGTACTGGCTTCTTCAGAAGGCCTCTGTTGCTACTACCCTCTGCATCACTTGGGCCTCGCGCTTTGATCTGAACAGGTTGAACAGAAGATTGAACTACTACTGTTTGAGTGCATTTTCCTTTATCACTCACTGCATACGAAGATTCAGGAAAATTCTGACGAAAGGGTACTACACTAGAACTTCTAAGCCTTCTCTCATTTTTCAATAATTTTGCCTTCAACGCCATGTTATAAGCCTCATCAACCATCCATAAAACCTGCAATCCAATTTTGTTAAGGATTGAGGGCTTAAGTCATCTCAAATATTCTGCCACCTTTTGCCATTCTGTTTCAACCAGATTATTGTGAACAGACAATCGATTAAAGACTGTTGTATAATAAAAAACTAATTGGCTACCTTGGTTGAAATTCTGGTATACCTGAAATAGGTATTGCTCATAATCTGGAGGGAGAAATCTTCCCATCATGTACTGCTTCATCTTCCTCCAAACTCGAACTAGTTGCTTGCCTCGTCGCTGTCGATTTCGCTATAATTGGTCCCACCAAACTGCTGCTTCACCTTTCAATTTAAACGCGACAAGCTTGACCATCTTGTCGTCGGGAACCTCTATCATGTTCAAAAATCGGTCAGCCTCGGAAATCCAGTCAAGAAAATCTTTAATGTGAAGATTTCCATTAAAGGTAGCGATGTCAACCTTCATCTGCTAATCCTCAAAATCTCGATTCCGTCTGGCAGGCCTGTGAACCTCGTAGTCTTCCTCATCGTTTGAATCTGATTCGTCTCTATAAATAGGCTGCCTTTGGGGACGCTGACTTGGTATAGTCCTGTCTTTAGGATGGCCTTAGGCAAATCCTTTGGCGTGATTCCTGTCGACTGTAAGGTCTTTAGGGGCATTAAAATTGAGCCGCATGAGCGTTTGTTGTATAGCCCCGAGCTGATCATTGATCTGTGCTAACTGTTGCCCATGGTCACTAATTTTTACCCATATAGCCTCCATCTCATGACAAACGTCAATGGAATTTGGGTTCTCGACTCCGTCATTTGCCATTGAGCTAGGAAAATCCTCATTCTGATACCAACTAACACAATACAGAATGTGAAGAAGAATCAAACACGTTGACTTCCTTAGTAACCAAGAACAAAAGGGGACTGCTCACCCAAAAAGAACAAATATCAAATTTGAAAACAAAAATATATTATTGATAATGTGAATAATAAAGGTTATTTTACATCATATATATAGGCTAAAACTACTACTAATCTGAATGGGAATCTACTAATTCCTTATACTAGTCTTGTTACAATTAGGAAACTATAATAATTCTGAAAAAGAGAAAAAAAATCCAAAATTAATAAAAATTAGGACTTTTAGAAAACTATAAACCATATCAAACTAGGAAACTATATCCGTAAGCAGAAGTTAATTTGGACTTTCCTAAACAAAGTAATTGCGAAAATAAAAATTACTATAAATGGCAAGAAAGTTAAATTGGAGGCCTAAACGAAGTCGTTTGGCCCCGTCAAAACTTCAGTTATGGTGGAGCGATGAGTATTGTCCGTCTCTCCCTTTTGGGTCAAGATAGGATCTATGTTCCCAAAAAATATGACTGACCAACTTTGTGCCTACTAGTACTTTTTCTTGAAATGTGACTTGGAACGTTACCATTGTTCTTCAAAAGCCTTCGTAACTTATTCTACATCAGTATAGTTAGTTAATTGGTTTGAATTCATATAATTTGTTGGGACTTCTGATTGCATTGATATGAAGGATCAATTGATCAATAGGTTTCGCTAAAAGCCGTTGAATCAATGTGTAATTGCATTCGTGTAACCCTAACCCCGTTTGAGAATCGTTGAGTTTATAAGCTACTACTAACAGTATAGCGTTTAAAACTTCTTGGTTTTGATTATTTAATCAATATCATTAAGTTTTCTCTATTAGTAAAAAAATTGAATGAAATATTCAAAAATTAAAAATAAATGAAAAAAGAAAAGAAATAAGGAAACCAAGCCTTAATTTTGAAACTCGATGTGTAATTTCATTCATGTAACCCTAGCCCTGTTTGAGAATCATTTTTAGCACTTGTGATTCATGTTGCTTAATTCATTGTGCTTCGGCTCGTGTGTATGAAAATCAATTTTTGAATTGTCTAGAGTTATATATATAGTTTGGGAATGCTTACATCTTCATTAAAAGTAGTAGAACATACTTTATTTCACTTTGAAAATTTTTTAGCACAATCTCTGGTTATTCTTTAGGTACATATTTAGTTGTGGCAATGTCTATCTCATATACTCAAAGAACCCTAGGAAGATGCTGCCAAAATTTTTGTGGAGGTGGAATAGAATGTTTGCATTGCTATTGATTACAGCGTAGATTGTGTATTTATGAATGAGATATGATCGCCTTACCTTTTAGAGAGATGTTAAAGGAGTTAGGATTTAAGTTTCATATTTATAATGAGCAACATTTGAGTTGTGTCAGGTAGACAAAAATGGATAAGAGTTAGATGGACTTACGCGGCAAGAATTTTCTCCGGTATGTGAAAGGGATTAAAGATTTTATTAAGTTCACTCGGACATCTGTGAATGGAAGAAATAAAATAAGATTTCAGTTTAGGAGGTGCAATAATAAGGATTATATGCATATAGATAATGCCAGAGGGCAAATACTTAATTATGGGATGGATGAAAGGTATATGTGTTGGGAATCTCATGGAGAACATTGTGAAGTACGAGTGATGAGTGAGGATGAGAAAAGAGATGATGACGATGATGAAGGTAAAAATGTTGGATTTGGTTATGATGAATTGCCACAAATGCTAGCAAACATACAGAGGGCAGCGATTGGTAGCCGCAGTCCCGGTCCTAGGAGTGATACAGGAAAATCGAAAATATTAGATCCCTTATTGAGGGAAACAAGGTAACCACTATATCCGTGTTGTGAGAAGTTTTCATAACTCGATTTTCTCATGAAGCTCTTTTATATTAAGACCATCAACCAATGGTGCAACAAATCTTTCAATATGGTCAATGAATTGATAAAATCAGCACTTCTTATAGGGGAAATCCTTATAAAATCGCATTACGAGGCAAAAAGGTATATTATTAGCGACGTTCAGTGGATTCCTGTCGCTAATAATATCAATGACGTTATAATTACAAGCATTTTTAGCGACACACATTTGTGCATCGCTAATAGTTTTTACCGATGAACAATAGATTATTAGCGACAAGCTTGTGTGTCACAAATAGTCCTTTTTTGTTTGCAGTGAATATGCAGGAGGGAAAAGTGCATATTTATAAGTTTTGAACATACTTAGACTGACCCCTCTTTTTCATTACCGTAGCCAACAATCTTGTTCGTTCTTTCCTATTCCCCCCTTTCATAAGTTTTATTCCATCAAGATAAATAAAGCCTTTGGACTCGAACCCTATGAACCTTGGATAACTATCAAGAATCTTCGAAGGAAGAGAATTCCACCTCTTGGAATCCCACGAATAACATTACAATTACACCAAAAGTATATTGTGGTGCTTTAAATTTGTCCCCGTTTGAAATGTTGATTGTACTTATAAAGATTTCTTATTTTTCTGTGACTATAATTAAATTAATGTTGTCTTCCTATTCCATTAAATAGCTCGTAAAATCTTTTATTTCCACTAGATACACACTTTGATCTATTAATTTTGAACTTTTTCCTTTTTCAATTTTCTTCACAATAGGAGTTGTTGTCAGTCTTGACATGAAGTTTATTGAAAAATGGTAGCTAGTGTTTACTAGCCATTTGTGCAACAAACTCCCTAGTAATCGGTTTATGCATTGGGATTATCAGTGGAATCTTATTAGACAATGCACATTTTTCTAATGAGCAAGCACGCCTTTGTAGCACGGATTTATCAATAGCTTGGTCTCGAAAAATCTTTCAGTGTGATTCTTGTTGATTGTAGAGTCTTTATTGGCTTTGAGATTGAATTCCAAAAACATCTCATGGATCTTAGAAAATAGATCGTTGAATTGTTGTTTATGTTCTTCAATTGTACCCAACATAGCCTCGATCCTACGACCAATGTCAATGGAATTTTAGATTTCGCCTCCACCAATTGCCATCAAATCAAGCCAATCCTCACTCTAATATCAACAAAAGTTCAACAAAAATGTGGGAACGAATCGAACAAGTCAAATTTCTTGTAAAACAAGTAACATAGGGATTACTAATTAAACAAGAGAAAAAAATTTCCTAAAATTCGTAATTAAATATTATCGGTAAAAAAAATTAACATAGTGTATATATATATATATATTTTCAAATAGTCTTATTTTGAATAAAAATTAATAAAGATAACTGGTTTGAAATAGACCCAAATTTAGAAAATTACAAATTATAATACATTTTTTTAATAAGAGATTTTATTACTAAAAGGCAGAGGGACACCCCAAACCAAGCTCAAAGGAGCAAAACAAATAAGAAAACCAATACCTTACAACCTGCACCAATAGCCTTCTTGATTAGAGGAAACTTTTCAACACCAACTAGGCTAACAAATCAACAACAAAAACAAGGACTCAAACATTTAGGAAGCCAAATAATGGACATCAACACCCTGACTTTGTTGTTATTCCCTAATGACAGAGATGTTTTGCACATCCTTCCAATAGTAGATCACCATTCTAAGGGCCAAAATTATCTTCTTTTTAACCATTTCTACTGAAACTCTTTTTTTTTTTTTTTTTAAAGATGGTAGACAGTAAAAGCTAGAGAAATTGTGAAGACTTTAACACAGAAAGTCTTTCCCTTCCAATGTTTGAGCACCCGCACCCAATGAAGTTCATTTTCCCATCTTTTAGCATGTCTAGGAATAAGAAAATTCTTTGAAACCTCTGCCCAGACTTTGTTAGAGTCGCTACATTCAAAGAACAAAATGGTTTATATTTTCTAAATTATAGTTGCATAAAGCATACCAATCAAGGATTTGAAACCCTATTTTTCTCAAATTGTGCTTCATGACCAGAGCATTTTGGCACACCATCTACAAAATAAAAATATACTTAGCCATTACTCTGCTAAACCAAATTCGTTTATACCAATTCACAAGAGAGTTGGTACTTCTCAAATGTCGTGAGGTTGAATGAATAGTAAACTCCCCATGAGGGGTTAGACTCCATACAACTATGTCTTTTGAGTTCTAATCAGACCTCACATCAATGGGTATATCTCTAATAAAACCAATCTCAGATCTTCTTTTATTCTATCGCTATTCTCCCTGTCTGATTATAGAATATCCACTACAAAAAAAACACCTTTTAGCAACACACAGAAAAGTGTCACTAAAAGTCACTTTTAGCGATTCATAAGGGGTGTGCCACTAAAAGTGATGTAAAAACTCATTGCCCGCATGAAATTATTGGCAGGAAACTATTAGCAACGCACATGTAGTGCACAGGTACGTCGCTAATAGTAAATTTATTTGGCAGTGCATGGCTGTGCGTCGCTAATAATCCAATTAGTGAAACACTTTCGTTTTGCTTTGTTTTGGCAATACACAAACTTATTAGCGATGCACATTGTGCACCGCTAATAAGTTTGCATATTTCTTCCCCAAATTGCAAGCCAGTAATCTCTCTATCTCTTTCTCTTTATTTCGGAACCCTAAATCCACTTTCACTCTCTCTATTTCGGAACCCTAAATCCATTCTCACCCTCTCTTTCTCTCTGTCACAGTCTTTGTGAGCCACCGACGATAAAGCCTTACCGGTTGTTGACGACGCGGGCAAACATCCGGCCACCGCTGACAACCTTCTAGTTGCAAACGAGGTTGACTCTTTCTTTCTCACAGTAGGGCTTTGTTATCTGATATTCCATGGTGAAGTGAGCAACTTAGTTGGACATTTCCGTATACAATAGCACTTGTTTTTGAGTAGGGTGTGTGTATAAAATAGAACTTGCATGAGATAGAAAATTACTTTTTTGATGAACTTGTATTATTTAAATTCAAGCATTTTCTTAAATATTCAAATATGCTGTAATTTAGTGAAATTCAAGTAACTTCATAGCTAGATATGTGTTGTGATTATTGTTTAATTACCCAGAAGACTTAAAATAAAAGAGCTCAATTTTAGTTTTGTTTTTACATTGGTTTCTTACTAGTCAAACAAGGGGTTAGAGTTTCTGACTTGTGTGTGGAATGGGGAAAATGTTGAACTTCTTCATGTTTGCTTTCATATCTTATTATACAATGTCTACTATCATGATTTTATGTAATTTTTGTACTAAGAATTCATTCACAATACTCATTTCCTAAGTATAATGGGGTTAACAATATAAATTGCAATTGCCATAACTTGATTTGGCTTGAGCTCAAAAATGAAAATAGTAGGATGCTTGATTATTAATTTGATTGCTTTTGTTGTGTTAAGTCATAGCTAATAAGTAAATTAGAAAGAAATATAATGAAGAGAAAGCAATTAACAATTTTTTTGTGGTTTTTTTCAAGCTACATGGTTAAAACCCATTAAACAATGATAAAGTTTTGGTGTTAGGACCATGGGGTCCATTGTTATAATTGGCTAATCTGAATTTTGACAAAATGTGTTTTCAATGTAATAACTACATTAGTCCTAGGCTTAGTGTACCTCAATGCTCGTATTATGCCAAAAAGGTTCAAGCCTCATTGTCATGATCATCTACCGGCCGCCTTGGTACTTGAAGGGTAAGTGAGTAATTTGGACTGTTGTTGTGATTTGGATCTCACACACTCGCACATTGCATGCATAGCATATAGTAGTCTTTATATCATCATATGTGTAGTGGTCATGTGTTTGTGAAACAATCTTCCCAAATATTCAAATTTCAAAACCTTGGAGAAATTTATTTCACAAGACAAGGTGAAAATAAACAACCTTCTGTTGCTCATTCGAACGAATCAAGTGGCTCGTTCGAACGAACAACAGAAGCTAGGTTTGCTTGTTTTCATTCGTTCGAGTTGTCCTAAATCAAATGAAGGACTGCAACCTTTGTACTTTGCTCGTTCAATGTTCGTTTTATATTCGTTTGAACGAACAAGTGGCTCGTTTGAACGAGCATCCTTCGTTCGAAACGAACCCTACGTAATAACAAAAATTTTTATGTTTTCAAGTAGTTTTTGAGATCCGATCTCTTTTATATGAATTGACGAAAATTCATTTTTTTGAGAGGGGGAGAGAGAATAGAGTAAGAAAGAGTTCATACTTGTGAGAGATATTGTAATTATTAGATCCAAAAACTTCCATGAGTGAACAACTAAAATTGTAGATCATACATTTCTCTACTCATTACATATATTGATTTTGATCAATTCACAAGATCCAAATCATGTCAAAGAGCCTCGATTTTCACGTGTTCTCACCATTGAAGAGGGAGATGTTCAACCTTGAGGATTCAACGTTGAGCGATCGATAGCTACCAAGATTGTGTGGATTCACAATTGTGTTGTGGCCGATCCGAGGACTAATTAGAGTAATCATTAGTGTTGTGGTTGAAGATTTAAAAATATCAAAAAATTAGTACATACCTATTCAACCCCCCCTCTAGGTTAGTATCACACCAGGACCTAAGCACAAACATTTGGCATTGATCTTTGAGTTTACTTGGCCAAGATGGATTATAAACTAAATTAGATAATAAGTAACTTTGTTGACCAACTCAAGCATGGTTGATCTTTGAGTTTGTATGGCCAAAATGGATTATATTAAGTGAGTTGGACCCGTGGATAGTCATTGAGTATAGGGCTATACTAACAAGATAGTGTTTAAAAATTCTTGGTTTTGAGCATTTAATCAATTTCATGGAGTTTTTTGGATTACTAAAAAACTTGAATGAAATATCAAAAAATAAAAAATAAATGAAAAATAAGGAAAGTAAGCCTTAATTTAGTAACTCAATGTGTAATTGCATTCATGTAATCGTAACCCCGTTTGAGAGTCATTTTTAGCACTCGTGAATCTGGTCAGCTTAATTAAGAGCGATTAGGCTCGTGTTTATGAAAATTGATTCTTGAATTGGCCAGAGTAGGACAATTTGGGAATGCATAAATCTACAATACAAACAGTAGTGAATTCGCCATTCTAGTAGGATGAAAATTTTGGCAAAATCTGCTATTGTTCTCTAGATACATATTTAGGCATGGTAACGTCTATCTTATGTACTTGGAGAACTGTAAGGAGATGCAGCCAAAATTTTCTCTAAGTGGAATCCGAGCATTTGAGTTGCTAGTTGTTGATTGCAATGTAGATTATGCATTCCTAAATGGGATAGGACCATCTTACCCTTTAGAGAGAAGCTAGGATTCATGTTTCATATTTATAATGAGTAACGTGCTTGACTTGTGTTAGGTACACGAAAATGGATAAGAGTTTGATGGACTTTGAAGGGCATGCATTTGGCCAGATACGTGAAAGGGATTAAGGATTTCACTAAGTTCACTCACGCATCTGTAAATGGGAGCAATAGGATAAGATGTCCATGTAAGAGGTGAAATAATAGGGATTATATGTACATAGATTAGGCTAGAGCGCATCTACTTAAGTATGGCATGGACAAGACGTATAGGTGTTGGGAATTTCACTGGGAACAACATGAAATATGGATGGTGGGTGAGGGTAAAGATGATGATGAGGACGGTAACTTGGGTGCAAATGTTAGATTTGGTTACGATGGACTGTCAAAAATGATGGCAGAAATGTAGGGGGTGCGACTATAAGTCACGATCAATGTCCTAAGAGTGATACTGAAAAATCGAAAATATTTTTGGATCCCTTGTTAAGGGAAGCAAGACAGTCGTTATATTTGGGTTGTGAAAAGTATTCGACACTTGATTTTCTGTCAATCTCTTTCATATTAAGACCATCAACCGATGGATAAACAAATCTTTCAATATGTCAATTAAATTGTTTAAATTAGCACTACTTGTGGGGGAGACCATTCCAAAATCGCTTTATGAGGCGAAACGACAGTTAAGGGACTTAGGCTTTGGATATATCCTTATCCATGCTTGTAAAAACGATTGCATGTCATTTTAGAAGTAGATTCAAGAGTGTGTTGAGTTTACAGTGTGCCATAAACCCAATGAAGGAATGAGCAAGAAAATTTCGCATAAGGTGCTGAAATATTTTTTGTTAAAACTATGGCTAAAGAGGTTGTACATGTCTCAAAAGACGACTGAAGATATACGGTGGCATAGCGAGAAATGTGTTTGTAAGGAAAATATATATATATATATATATAAGCATCTGGCAGATTCTCAAGCTTGGGGTGAATTTGATAGAAATCATGATTGATTTTGCAATGAGCTGCGTAATGTACGACTTGGGTTGGCTAGTGATGGTTTCAATCCATTCGGTGACATGAGTAATGCCTACAACATGTGACCAGTGTTTCTTGTGCCCTATAACTTGCCACCGTGGAGATGTATGAAAGAACCGTTATCTTCATGTCATTGCTTATTCCTAGGCCAAAGTCTCCTGAAAATAAAATTGATGTTTATTTGTGACTGTTCAGTGGATAAGTTGAATGAATTATGGAGAGGTTAGGAGTGGAGGTGTATGATGTATCTAGGAAAGAGATATTCTGATTGCATACAGGCATTGTTGTGCACTATAAATGACTTTCTCGGGTATGCCAACTTGTTTGGGTGGAGCACGAAGGGGTATCTAGCATGTCCAATATGCAATAAGGATGCATTTTCACTACATTTGTCCTAATGGAAAGAAGATATGCTACATGTGTCATCGGTGTTTTCTACCATCGTCACATATATGGAGAACCCTGCCAAAAGTATCAATTTGATGGCAAACCTAAGCGTAAGTCGGAACCACAGTGAGTTGTCTAGAGAGAACTTAGTAGGGCAATTGGCTGACATCCAACCAGTGAGGTTTAGGAAGATACCTATGTGTTAAGTAGAGGAAGCGTACTAGAATAGAGTATAATTAGATGAAGAAAAACATATTTTTTTATTTTTTTGTATTTGGAGACGTTAAAGTTGAGGCACAATTTGAATGTTATGCACATTAAGAAAAATATAAGTGATAATATGCTCGGAACCTTAATGAACATTGAAGGAAAAATAAATGATACTGTTAAAGCTCAGATGGACTTGCAAGAATTGGATGATAACGTATATAACATGTAGGAGGCACGATAAATTTATCTCTGTTATGTACAAGGTGCAACTCCTTCACAATACTACCTTTTTAGCAGAATCCAAGTTACAAAAAGTATATCTAATCTTATGTAATGAGCATATGACTGAGCTTCAAAGAGAAAATGTTGCAAATGTAAAGTAAATACAACAGAAGCTATTTCCTAAGTGGTTCGGAGACCGTGTAAGTATAACATATCTTATTTTGATGTTAATTACTTAATTGGCGTGTATTCATTTATTTTTTTACTTTTAATCCTATTAATAGATAAAGCTCTTGCGTAACCAAGGATCGTTTGATGCGTACGATCAACTATATGCCTTGCCATGTGGCCCGAATGAAAGGATATTTTAGTACATCGCTTGCAGTTATTGATGGTGTTCGCTTTCACACTGAAGCAACGTAAGGTGCACTACTGAATACAAAATAGTGGTGTCCTGGTTGAGAGCAGGGTATGAAGTAAGGACAAAGCTTGAACTACTATGGTGTCGTAGAAAGATATCATAGAGGTACGTTACTTATGTAACTAGGTTCATCTATTCAAATGTAATTGGTGGGATGTCAATAATAGAAAGACCAAAATGCATGTTGATAAAGACTTTATAAGTGTTAAGATGTCCCGGAATGACATTTAAGGATGATCTTTATGTATTGGCTTCAGCAAGTCAAGTAAGTATTCTATTTGAAGGACACAAAAATAAGAGGTGAGTGACATGTTATATAGAAAATATAGTCTAGAAATGTGTATGATGTATTCAAACTTTAGGACAAGGAGGAAGATTTAGACCGGAATGAGGAAACACTACCAGAAGAGTTTCAATCGGCCTATAATGGGATTGTCCAGCATAATCAAGAGCATGCGACACCGAACTAGCTGAATAGGATTGATATAGAACTCGATCATGTCGTAGCTATTGCCTTCCGAAATACTGTGCATTTATATTTGAGAGACGCAACGCTTATACGTAAGGTTTTACCATATACATACCACTATTACTAAATTTAAATTTTATAAATATTTGTAATATATATAAAATAACATTTATCATTTTGTAAGAGAAAACGCTGGATAGACGTGTGCAGTCGACCCTCGAGGGAGAGACCCCGATCGTTGATGAACATAAGAGAGGCCGTTTTTGGCTAGAGGTGTGGATGGGTCTAGGGACTAGGGATAGGTGTCTAACTAATACCGACATCATCTTCAATTGACAACAATGCGAGATTCCAATCGGCCATACAGAGGGTCGAGGCATTAGAAGGTCGTAACACTAAGTTGAAGCAAAGGTTATCCCATCTTGAGTACATTGTGTAGATACTACTACACTAGTAGGGTGGCCCTTCTTAATATTGGTAAGTTTAAAAGCCGCATCATTTGTTAGAACTAGAAAATCTTGCATATCCAGTTTACACACCTCATGACTAATAAAATACGCATGCTAAAATTTATGGAACACAATTCGAATGTCCGGTTTCTAACTTCTACAAAAAAATAAAATGACTTAATATAAGTGCCCAAAATGGCCTCTTTTGGACCTTTGACCTCCCAAAATGCCCAAAAACGGTCAACTTACCACCAAAATAGTTCACACACCTCACAACTAATAAATAGACGTTCTTAAACTTACGAACATAATTTAAATGCCCGATCTATAACTTATGCAAAAAAAAAAGGGACTTAAGTGTCCAAAACAGCTTATTTTGGACCTTTGACTGCCCAAAATGCCTGAAAATGGTCAAACCACCACCAAATTAGCTCACACACCTCACGATTATTAAAATAAATGTGCTAAAACTTATGAAACACACTTCAGTTGTCCATTTTGTAACTTATGGAAAAAAAAAAAAGGGACTTAAGTGCCCAAAATAGCCTCTTTTAGACCTTTGACCGCCCAAAATATCCGAAAATAGTTAAACCACCACCAAACCAACTCACAAACTTCACAACTAATAAAATAGACGTGCTCAAACTTACGGAACACAATTCGGATGCCTGATTTGTAACTTATGCAAAAAAAGAAGATGTAAGTGTCCGAAACGACCCCTTTTGGGCCTTTGATCGCCCAAAATGTCTAAAAACAGTCAAGCTGCCACCAAACCAGCTCAAACACCTCAATAATAATAAAATAAAAATTTTCAAACTTACAGAACATAATTCAAATTTTCAGTTTACAACTTATGGAAAAAAAAACAAAAAAAAAAAAGGACTTAAGTACCCAAAGCGGCCCCTTTTAGGCCTTTGACCACCCAAAATGCCCAAAAATGGTCAAACCGGCTCACACACTTCACGACTAATAAAATACACATGCTCAAACTTACGTAAGACAATTTGGATGCCCGATTTGCAACTAATACAAAAATAATATAATTTAATAATTTTTCTTAATATTTGTTTACTCACATCTAATTGTGAATTTCTTTTTCAAGATTACTAGACTTTTTGTGTCGGTGTGCAGGTGCACCAGGGCTGGGCTTGGCAGCTTCTTTCATCTTTTTTTTTAGACATTATATGTATATTTGGAACACTTTTTAATTTACTACTTAATTATATTCAAAATTATTTTATAATTAAATTTTGTTATATTTATGGAAATAATTTCATTTCTCTATTGTTTGGAATGCGATTGTATATTATTATTGATGACATAAGATTTGAGCAAGTGAAATAAAAATTAATTGAATGTAATAAATATAAGTGCGAAAAATATTAAAAGCATTATTAGTAGCGCACATCATCGGCGGCTAATAGTGGACTATTAGCGGCATACAGTGTTCGCGGCTAATAGATCATTATTAGTAACGCACATTATACGAGGCTAATAGTGAATTATGAGTGGCACATGAACTATTAGCTGAATGAACTGTTAACAGGAGCATGTTGTGTGCCGCTAATAATGGACTATTAGCCGTGAACACAGCGTGCGCCGGTAATAGTCCATTATTAGTCACGCACACTTTGTGTGCTACTAATAGTCCACTATTAGTGACGCATCCTATATTCATTTGGTGTTTTTAGCGACACTTATTAGCGTTGTTTCATTTTGACGTCCGCTAATGGTATTTGTGACACTACAATTAGTGGCATTTCTAACGGTGCAGCAGTCAAATGCCCCTAAAACTCATTAGCAGCGTTTCTGGGAATATTAGTGGCAGCTTGTGAATGCCGCTAATTAATACTCCTGTTTCCTACAATGTTATTTTAGCTGCATGGTTTCTTCCACTGTCATTTATAGTAGACAAGTCTAACAACCTTTTTCTAGAACACGTCTAGGGTGCCAACAGTTATGCCATAAGAAGGTATTCATCCCATTGCCTATCTTCTTTTTCATGACTTCTTGAGCATAACTTTTAAGCTTAAGGAGAGACCTCCAAGTCCAACTACAGTCCTTCTTTGCCAAGATATTCCATAAGTGTTTCAACATAAGAGCTTTATTTGTGACGTCAATGTCTCTAATCCCAAGGCCCACTTCTGTTTTAGGTAGGCAGACCCCTTTTCCATCTAAACTTAGCCCCTTTTTTTTTAAGATCAGTTCCATGCCACAAGAATCTTTTGAGAATGCTATTGACCTTAATCGTTACAGTTTTTGGAAGGATGAAAACTGAACACCAAAAAGTGTGCATGCTATTGAACACTGAGTTTATTAGTTGAGCTTTCCCAGTTTATTGACAGCCCAATACTTAATTCTGGCTGTGATTCAATTCATCATCTCTCTACAATCAACAACCTTTAGTCTAGTAGTGATTAGAGGCAGCCCCCAAATATCTAACTAAGAGGTTTCCTTGTTGAATCCCTAGCATTTAAACCATATTATTTTTCTTCAATGATGTAATCCTAGCAAAATAGACACAGTTTTTACCCAGGTTAGGAGAGGAGCCTTACCATTTCTTCAAATTCCTTTAAAGTCTCTTTAATTACTAAGATAGAATCTTCATGGGCAGTGGCTAACACAGAGAGGTCATCAGCAAAGATCAAATGACTCAACTTCTGTTTAGCACATTTTGGGTGGGACTTAAAATTCCCAGCCACAATATGGCTTTTATTCAGCCCAATAAACACCTCCATTACAATTAGAAAGAGATATGGAGATAAGAGGCCGGTCCCCCTTGTCTTAACCCTTGAGGACTAACAAAATAGTCCTCCAAAGCCTCATTAATCTTCACTGAGTACATTGTAGAAGTAACACAAGCTTTGATACAATTAGCAGTTTCAAACGGAAACTCCTATAGCCTCCTGGGTATTAAACAAAAAATCCCAGCAAACATTGTCATAGGCTATAACCAGATCAATCTTGATAGCACATCTTGCAGGGGAGTGATTTCGGTGACAGTTCCTCACTAATTCTTGCATCAGCATAATATTTTTTGTAATTCGATCTACCCTGCAAAAAGGCACTCTGATTGGGACTAATGATGCTTGGCATAATTCTTTTCATTCTGGTAGTCGATAGCTAGCTTGGAAATGCACTTATAAACATTATTACAACAAGCAATAGGTCTATAGTCTTTTATTGTGGTAGGCACGTCAATTTTGGGCACTAAAGTAAGAGCAGTAGAATTCCATCATCTATTCATCTTTCCAGACACAAAAAAATATTTCACAGCTTCTACCAGCTCAAAACCCACCACGTTCCAGTTTATCTGAAATAAACCAGCGCAAAAGCCATCATGCCCAGGGACTTTTTCAGGGCCAATGTCAAATAAAGCCTTCATGACTTCTTCATCAGTGACGGGAGAATTAATGTCTCTTTTCTACTGTTCATCTAGCTTCCTTGTGATGACTCGACCAAGTCTTGGCTTTAAGTTCCTTCTAGAGATTTTAGGGGTACCAAGAAGTTGAATATAGTAGTTTAAGATTTCCTCTTTTATAGCTTCATTTGTTTCTAAAAGTTCTACAAATTCTAATACATTTTTAAAACAAATTTTCATATTTTTAGTGTATCATATATGTTCCTACATCATATAGCTTATGTAATGCTTGGATTGAATTGCAATTTGCTAGTTGTATTCTAAATTCAATCTTCGGATTTAAGACGTGACAATATATATACTTCAATAAATTGGGGAAGGCTCTCACCTAGGGGTAGAATTTGGGTGGCTTAACCCGAAGCTCGAATTCAATAGTTTATGTATTACATTTTTATACTTTGGTTATCCTACTATTAAATTAAAAGAAATTATTTACAAGAATTACTATTTATATTTTTATAGTTTCAAAAACTTGTTTGCCTTTTAACATTGTTTAAAAAGTGTAAAATGTACTCACATCTCTTGAGGTTTCTAACAATTACAAGAATTTCTTCTGAAATTTTTGAAATAACACTAACCTTCCCTTCTAGTTTTATTTATTTTTTCAAAATGACAAAAAATGCTCATTTCATTTTCTTTCCACTGTTCAAATAAATATTAATTAAAATCTTCTTTAACTAAAAAAATATAAGTTATTTATCTTAATTTTATTTTTTTTATATAAAATGAAAAAAAAAACTTTAAAAAGTTAGGAAATTGTCAAAATTTAAAAAATTCAAAACAAATAAATGAAAGTGGCATTTTGTCATTTTGAAAAGAAAAAAAAAAGTTATAGGGGAGGTCTTTGTAATTTTTTAATAAAAATATAGGAGGTCAACATTATTTCAGAAATTTCATGAGAAGTCTCTGTAATTATTAAAAATCTTAGGAGAGGTCATTGTAATTTACTCTTTTAAAAATTAAATTATATTAAAAAATTATGTAACAACTTTTAATTTTTTTTAGAATGAGAAATTGAGTGTAAATTATTAAATCTTTTAGTATTTAATCAAACTAACAAACACAAAAAATTAACCAAAACAATCAACCTTCACCAAATTCACCCTTAAAACCTATTTCTGACAAGTTTCCGTTCCAAGACCTTTTCTCTTCAATCTATAGAACATCACAAGTTGATGCATACATATCTACCCAATTAGCAAGTAGCATAACTAGGGTTTAAATCTTTGAACACATTCCATTTGAGATCAATAAACCCTAACACTACTGGACATCAAATCTTCAGGCAACAGAATGAGTCCCAACTAACTACTTTTTACCCATAGTAGTGCACCAATACGTGGAAAGCACCAAACCCTAATCTGTGAAAACTGTAATTACAACCGATTTCATGTCCCTCGAAATGCGAGATCAATCTCTTTTTATAACACCACCAAAGTCTCTACGTTCTTGAAGGGCATAATAGTCAGTTTCAACTGCAAAAAACTTTGCAGATTTTGGTTCGAATGCTGCTTAAAATAAACTAAAACCACGACCTCACGTATAGTAAATTTGGAAAAAAGAAAAAGGCATTCCAATGTCATTTTCTTGATCATCTCTCTCCTCCAGAAGATAGCTGGGTATGGACAAAGAAAGAAAGAGACATAATTAAATAGGTGTACCTCAATATCAGCTGAGTCTATGCATTTGGGCTTCTTTGGAATTCGAGTTTGCTTTCAGAAAGCTAGAAAGTCGCCGGAATACAGCAATATTTTTCGAGGTAGCAAGCTAGCCATGATCTGTATAGTGAATCAGTGATGTGCTCATGATCAAGAAACGTTTCTTTGCATACATATATAGATTTTCAATTTTCAAAACAAAAAAACTCCCACAGAGAAACGTTTCTCTCTCTTTTAGTAACAGCAAGAATTTCAGTTTCGTATATAACTCATCTAAGCATAGATCTAGTTGACAGATTATAGAATCTTGCAATTGTTTTCATACATGAAAATATCTCTTTTCCATTTTTTTTCCTCTTGTTGTCAGTAACCATGTCCAAAATCGTAGTTTATGTATGTGTGGGTGTGGCTATATGTCTATATATATATATATATATATATCACAAAATGGTCTTGTCAAAAAAAAATCTTTCATTTTTGTTTCTCCATATATAATCTTGGGTGTGATAGTTTTTGTGATCCCTTCTCTGCGCGCATCTAAGAAAGATTTTCACAATACTTTTTCTGGAGCCGGTCTTACCAGTCTCAATCCACTGCTTTGGTGGTAGTGCTGTCATCTAATATGGAGGTATTTCTCTATATTTCTCCGGTATTCGATTCAGCTGATTTGGGTTGGTGTCTTCAAGGGCAGGAGAAACTTTTCTTTCTCTTAGTCTTCTTAATGATATATATGAAATACACAGAGAGAGAGAGAGAGAGAGAGAGAGTCATTTACGAGGGATACAGTATACCAATTTCATGTTTTTTTTTGGGTATATTACCAACTTCATGTTGATTTTAACGTAAATTCTGTCTTTAGTTTTCAGATTTGATAGGGTCTTTGATGTGTATTTTCTTCCTTTTCTCTCCTTTTTTTTTCTGCCTAGTGATGATGTGTCAGTGGTTGATTTACAGCGTTCTACTTTCCGTTTTATCTAATCTTGAACTCCTTGTTTCAAGATCTCCAGGTTTTTCTTTTCTTTCCTTTTTTAATCCGCATAATTTTTATTTGATCTTTCCTCTCAGTCAAAACCTTATGTATCTTGAAAAGAATTTCTCTTATAGACTCCATTCCCATTATTAAAAAAAAAAAAAAGGGAAAGAAAAAAAAATATTGTGTGTGTGTGTTTGTTTGTTTGTTTGCACTTTTCCACTTAATTTGATATCTCCAAACAGATTTTTGCCAGCACAGATTTGCGAAAAGGAATCCTGATAGTTTGAAACTTAAAGGTTTCAAAAAAATCTTCCTAATCAATCATGAAAACGCCCTATTTAGTCATGTACTTTGAGTAATTTTTACCAATGAATCAAAAACTAAAACTTTTCTACTCTCTGATACAAATTTCTGCAATCTGTGGTGTTTATTCTTTTCAAAATTTACTATGATGAAACAAGGAGATGTGTTAATGATGTGTGTGTGCCTATGTAAATTACTTATGTGGAGTGATTCATTGAAGTACTACATTAATTAACAAAGAAATTCTTACTGCAAACACTTTTTTGGGTCCCTTAGGCTTCAAAGATGGGGAGAGGAAAGATTGAGATCAAGAGGATCGAGAACAATACGAACCGTCAAGTCACCTTCTGCAAGCGGAGGAATGGACTTTTGAAGAAGGCCTATGAACTGTCTGTACTCTGTGATGCAGAAGTTGCGCTCATCGTCTTCTCTAGTCGAGGACGTGTTTACGAATATGCTAACAACAAGTAAATTTCACAACCAGCATCTTTAATTATCCTTAATATCATCCTACTGCATGAATTTTGTCATGAAATATCTTTTTTTTATTATTTTATTCGGTTTTATATGATCAGTAGAAGATGCAGAAAATTTAAGGTCAAATGTTTTAGACTTAGAATTCATGATTATCTAGATCATGATAAGTTGAGCTGAAAAGATAGTGATGAAACAGTCTGGGTAGAAGACACAATAGGAATGAAAATATTGACCCTCAGTAATTATCTGTGGTCTCTGAGCTGAAAACAGAAGAGAAGAGTTAGATACTTTTTCTTTTAATCTTATTTAGCTAATGATTTTAGGATACTCAAACATCAAATTGACCTCTAGTTCTTCGATCAAATTTGAGATGAAGGAAAAACATATGGGCATGTAAGTACTAAATGTACTGACAGTTCATGACCTTACTGAGATATTGGAGGAGGAGAGAGTGTAATATATATCATAAACAACCTTTTCAGTGTGAAATGAAAATGATAAAATACAAAATGAATCATGATTTTTTTTCTTTTTTCCTCTTTTTCCTTTTACAAAAATAAATGAGAATTTCTTAAGTATAAAATTTAGTAAACTATTCTTTTTACCAGATTGCCTACTTGATCTCGTTGTTTGACTGGTGTCAATTTCTTTGTACTGCATTAGTTCAATTAAATCACATGAATTCTCATTTATTAGGTTGTGTTTTACTCTTTCGGCTTATGATAGCATTTAAATACTGGGACATGCATGAATTATGGAAATAGTTTGATGAATAATGAATAATTCTAAATGCATCCATTAGTAGAAGAATGATCTCCTTTCGATCCACCATCATTTGAACAACTTAAATTAACTTGCAAAAACATGCAAAATACAGCACTTCCCCCACATTAAGATAAATAAATCTCCTCTCTCTCTCCCTCTCCCTCTCTTATAGTCCTTTTTTTTTTATATAAGTATATTTTATAGGAGGAGCAAAAACACAAACAAAGGGAGGCAACCCACTAGATTTTCCTCTATCTCTAAAATTTCTTCTTGTTATTCTTTTCCAAAAATTTTCCTTCAACTAACTTTGCTGCCTTCTGAACCTTCTAAATGGTGATATACATCTTCAAATCAAGTCATCTATAAATGCGAATCCAGAAGACGGGCAATTATATAGTAAATCTGTTTTTGAGTACTCATTTTCTTGCATGGTCAAATTTATGCACCATTGATTGATTCTGTACAGTAAAGTATTTACAATTACTTTTTCTGATTTTTCAGTTTTTAAATTTATTTATATATAATGGTTTTCTTATTTATGATATAGTGACCAAGTAGTTTTGTATACTTCAATAATTTTTGAGTGCATTTTAATTTTAATGCTTAAAGTGATGAAAATTTGCATTTTAAAATCTAATATAAAACCATCTTTCTAAATTTAATAAAATTAATTAAATATGACTAAAAATTAAAATATAGAAAATTATATGATTAAAAAAGTCTTAGTGGCGTAGTATAATGTTAGGAAATTGTGGAAAACCATGGTTCTGTGTGTTGTTACGGTAGCCACAACCATTACTTAAAACGTTGACCACATGCGATCAGATAGAACAACAAATGTAAATGTATTCCTTTTTCGCAAATTAATGATATATACATGTCGGAAGATAAATTTGTTGAGTCAAATTAATGAAACTAATAGACTACTATATAATCTTACACTTGATGTAACGTTACTATAATCATGGAAGTTATCGGTTCATGTTTTGTCTCCTATAGATAAACCATATCTTCGTGAATGACTTCCATTTTCGATTTTAACATCAGCATGCAAGTTATGAGAACCTGTACTCTCTCTCTCTCTGTATGTATATGTATATGTATATATATATGTGTGTGTGTGTGTGTGTGTGTGTCTATATATATGTATAGCACCGTGTAGTTACATGCGTCAATGACTTCTGATACTACCCATTTCCCTTGTTCGTGAATGTCTCGGTATGCTTGCTTTTTGTTTCTACTTGTAGCTTATAATGCTTCCTCTACATCTTTTGTTTGTTTTGTCTTCCTTTAGGCTTTAGTGAAAGAGTGTTGAGAAGAAAAACAGTTGGTCATTTAATAGAAAAGTTTTAAAATGTTTTGATACATACTCTCTTTGGTCTTCTTTTCTTTCCACTTTGATGTTTAGCCATGAATGGAGGCTGAAGCAGATAATTAAAAGCGGGTGCTTTTTTTTAGGGTTTCTTCCTTTCTAGTGATAAGGGAGAGAAAGTAGTGACTAGTGAGAGAGAGAGAACATATTTTAACACCCCCCCCATGTCGTGTGTTGTCTAAGCGCGTGGTTTGTTGTCGTCTCCCTCTACACAGATCAACTCATAAAAATCCTCCACTAACTACATTTTGTAACGCCTCCTCCTCCACTAAAACATTACTCGATTTGATGGTAACTCCATCTACTTTCATTTACTTCTTCTTTTTTTAAGTTACTATTCATAAGATTGAATCACAGTATGATTGCTAGATAGAAATTAAGGCAGGATAAGGATACCATGAAAATTAATTCATTTATCCTAGAGTTACTCATATAGCTTCAAATCAATTCTTTAGTTACTTAAATATCAATCAGTGATTTTAAGTAGTAAAATCAAGTGATTTAAAATTTTAGTTTGATTACTATTTTAATTATTGTGGTCAAAATGCTTCAATTAATTAATATGCAATAAATAATCAAAGTACAAATAAAATTAAATGCATACGAGTTATGTCAACTCAAATACAATACAATACAATTTATTAATCATGTCAAACTCTAAGACACGAACTGAACATGCTTTTTAAGGGGACAACATGACATGGTTTGAAAACTCTAAGATCATCATAATAAGATTTTTAAAAAAAAAATCTTTCTGCATCAATTATACTCTTTTTCGCTGATCAAAAAAAAAAAAAAAAAAACTTAATGTCAAA
This sequence comes from Nyssa sinensis, assembly GCA_008638375.1. Lineage (NCBI taxonomy): Eukaryota > Viridiplantae > Streptophyta > Magnoliopsida > Cornales > Nyssaceae > Nyssa > Nyssa sinensis. Next base: position 35,548,911 of record CM018038.1, read on the forward strand.
ATAGATGACTTCTCATTAGTTCTTTTTTTTTTTGATAAGTAAGGAGTATATTAAGAAGCCCTAGAAGGGCAAAAGGGCAAAAACCCAATAAGGATTACATCGGCCTTAACGACCCCAAAAAGTCAACAAAAGAAGTAACATTTACAAGAAAAGCCTCTTTGGACCTAAAAAAATAGTAAATGCAAAAAGGCATCTTTAAGGAAGGAAATAGAAAGCTCCCGATCCTCAAAGACACTGACTGTTTCTTTCTTTCTATAGGTACCATAAAAGACAGATGGAGGCTAATCTCCAGATTCTCCTAATTTCTTTAGGAAGGATGCACCCTTCTCAAGCTAAAAGAAGATCTTTGACAGGAATTTGGCATGACCCATGTGACTCCAAAAATAGTGAGAACGAGGTTCTAACATCTCCAAGGAACAGTGACAGTGTATGAGGGCGTGATCCACTTTTTCTTCATCATTCTTACAAAAGTAACATCTACTAGCCATCAGGAATCATCTCTTCCTTCATGTTTTTCGCGGTTAAAATGGCCTTCCAAGAAGCTTCCCAAGCGAAGAAGGAGGCTTTGGGGGGGGCCTTTGAATGCCAAGTGAGCTTCCAAGGAAAGAGAATGCTTTCAGAAGGAAACAAACTCTTGTAAAAAGAGCTCACCGAAAAAGATGATTTATCCGGCATCCATAGCCATTTATCTTCTCTTCCTTCCACTACCCTGGAAATTATTAATGTGGCTAAGAAATGAGTCCACCTCCTCAAGCTCCCAATCAAAGAAATCTCTTCTAAAAGAAGGAGTCCAAACAGTCATATTCCTAGTGCTTACTACATACTCACTAACCCACGTCGTCTTGTTTGTAGCCAAACTGTAAAGCCTGAGGAATTTCATCTTCAGAGGCATATCTCCCACTCCACACATCGTCCCAAAAATTCACCCCTATCACCCTTCCCAATAACAAACCTACATCGGTCCTTAAAAGATCTCCAATCTCTTCTGATGTAACCCCATAGCCCACAGCCCATCGGCCCTTCAGTGCTGCCCGAACACCAGCCGCCAGTCTCTCTCCCATACTTAGCCACAATAATCTCCTTCCATAAATCCTTGTCACTATCACCGAACTTCTATAACCATTTCCCTAAGAGAAGTTGTATTGAAGATCCTCAAGTCCTTCACCCCTAAGCCCCCTAGATACTGAGGACTTCTTGATTTTATCCCACGCCACCAAGGCGAAATTTTTTGCAATCACCCTCGTGGCCCCAAAGAAAGTCCCTTTGAATTTTCTCCAATCTTCTGCTCACTGTCTTCGGAATCGGGAAGAGAGACATGAAATAGGTGGGGAGATTGGCCAAAGAGCTTTTAAGAAGAGTGAGCCTACCTCCTTTAGAGAGGAGCTGGCCTTTCCATCCTGAAAGTAGCTTGCTATGAAACCTCTCCACCACCGGATCCCAAATCCCAACAGATCTCACACTAGCTCCCAAAGGAAGACCTAGGTAAGATGAGGGGAAGCATCCCACTTTGCAGCCCAAAGTGTGGGCCAGAAGATCCAACCCCTGTAATGTCCCAACCAGATAAATGCAGCTCTTAGCCAAATTGATCTTTAGCCTTGACGCCGCTTCAAAACACACAAGAATGCATCGGATAAAGCGAAGCTGGCAAGCTATGGGGTCGCAGAAGATGATGGTATCGTCAGCAAATAAAAGATAGGAGACCACAATGCTATCACCCCTTCTTGCCCCCCCTTGAAAGCCTTTGATAAGGCCAACCTCCTTGGCCCTTGCACATGAAGCGGCTTAACGCCTCCTATAGCAATCACAAAGAGGAGGGGGGATAGGGGATCCCCTTGTCTTAACCCTCTAGACGAACGAAAAAAATCGTCGGGGGATCCGTTAACGAGAATCGAGAAAGAAACAGTAGAAATACACATCAGGATCCACCTCCTCCACATATCCCCAAAACCCATCTTTGCCAACATACCCAGCAAGAATCTCCAGTTAACATGATCGAATGCCTTCTCAATATCCAGCTTACAGACCAGCCCTTTCCTTTTTTGTTTGAGTCTAGAGTCAATACATTCATTAGCAATAAGAGCCGCATCCAGAATTTGTCTCCCCTCTACAAAAGCATTTTGGCTAGGCGAAATAATACTGCCCATAACCTTCTTTAATCTTAAGGAAAGAACCTTAGTGATTAGCTTATAAACACTGCTTACCAGGCTAATGGGGCGAAAGTCCTAATGCAGACCGCACCCTCCTTCTTAGGGATGAGGGCAATGAAGGAAGCATTGAGGCTTCGTTCAAAGCCCCACTCTCTATGGAAACTCTCAAACACTGTCATCACATCCGCTTTCAGAATAGTCCAGCATTTTTTAAAAAAGCTATAGAAAACCCGTCGGGGCCTGGAGCTTTATCCCCATTACACACCTCTAAGGCTCTCTCTACTTCCTCCTCCAAGAAAGGGGACTCCAGGCTAGTGGCTTCTTCCCCGTTCAAACTGTTCAAAATGATGTCCTCCACATTGGTCTCCAACCTCGCGGCTCTGAGTAAAGAGTAGAGAAGTAATCAATTATTCCCCTTCTAATTGGCTCCTCCTCTGTGAGAACACGATCGTCAATAACAATGGAAGGAAATTCTGTTCTTCCTATAAGTGAGATGAGGCCATCCTGTGAAAGAACTTTGTATTGCGGTCTCCTTCTTTAAGCCAGATAGCCCGAGATTTCTGCCTCCAAGAGATTTCCTCCATCTTAAAGATTTGACCAATTTGCCCCTTTAGGCCTTCTCTCTCCACCCTTTGGGTAGATGAAATGGAACCCATCTGCTCTTCCTTGTCCAAATCCAGCAGATTATTCAGAATACTCTGCTTTCTTTCTTAGATAAGACCAAAGACCTCTCCTATTCCATTTTTTGAGGTCTTCTTTAAGGAGTTTCAACTTTCGGGCAATGCAAGTAACTCAGGGACCCGGACACATTATAAGACTCCCACCAAATTCTCACCAGCTCCACAAAACCGTCACTTTCTAACTTCTCATTAGTTTTTAGTACCAATGTACTAGTGTTTAGTGAACTTCAATAAACTATATGAACCCATGTAATTTATTATTAGTGTGACGAAGATAAATTCAACTAAAAGTGCTTATTTTTTTATATTATTATATCTTTAATTTTTATATTAATACTTATAATACAAAGTCGTTGATAAAAATCATTGGTAATTTAATTAATAGTTAATTACTAATTTTAATAATTACTAATTTTATTTTTCTCATTGCAATATCATTTATTTCTTGTATAATCTTAAATTGAAATTAGCTTGTTTAGATAATTAATAAGAAATAAACTATTATACATTAGTTCTAATACTAAAAATAATAACTTAGAACTTATACAATTGAATTTTTAATAATTAATAACTTGATAATCTCTAATAGTGATTGACGATCATCATAATAAAATTAAATAAAATTGAAAAAAAAGAAAAAGAAAAGTCATTTCTTTGTTATATGATCTCAATTATTTGAAAGTAAGTTGCATTTGAATTATATTTTTTTGTTATATTGTTATTTCTTTGTTGTATAAACTTAAAGTCAAAATAGATGACTTCTCACTAGTTCTTACTACCAATGTACCAGTGTTTAGTGAACTTTAGTAAAGTATATGAACCCATTTAATTTATTATTAGTGTGACAAAGATAAATTCAACTAAAAGTGTTTATTTTCTTTTTAAATTATTATACCTTTAATTTTTATATTAACACATATAATACAAAGTCGTTGATAATTAAAAATCATTGGTAACTTAATAGTTAATTACTAATTTTAATAATTAGTCATTTTATTTTTCTCATTGCATTATCATTTGTTTCTTGTATAATCTTAAAATGAAATTAGATAACCTCCCATTATTTTTTTTTAATTAATGTACTTCCAATTAATAAGTCCTTACTTTTAGTTATCATTAATTTAATTAGGTCATAGTTTACGTGTTTGTCCTTATAAGCTTTTATATCACAAAATAATGCATGGTCGATCATAATTTAAAATTTATACAATTGACACTTTAATAATTAATAATTTTTTGAGAAACCAATTTTCTTCATTTGTAAAATTAATAAATATTGTTTTTAAAAATTTCTTTATAACATGAATATTATAATTGAGAAAAATACATGTATAATATATATATATATATATATAATCATATTAATCAGTATCAAGTTTAGGTTAGTACGTAAAATGTGTCACTTTCAAGTTACGGGTCAACTTCGGGTCATGAGATACCAATTTTAAACAAGTCAGTTTTTTGTCAAGTTGGTTAACCTGAACATGACATGATTATTAATTGTGTTAATCATGTTTTACCTGATTTTGACCCGAACACAATTAAGTCGAACCCAAAACCTATTAAGTTCGTGTCATTTTTAGGTCATGTTCATGGGTCGTGTCTAATATTACTACCCCTATATATAGATGTCATATTTAAATGAAAAAACTGCAATGAAATAGATAAGCCCTAATATTGCATCAAACAAATTGGTTAATAGGATAATTCAATTATAAGACACAAAAGTAACAAACTCTAATCCCTAACTTGCCACACTTTTTGTATAGATTATTGGTAGTCAACTAATCCCATATGTTTTTCTGGCTTTGTTTGTATCTGTCAATTGCACTCCATTAATTACTAAGTGTGCAAACTCACTATGCGGTGATCCAAAGTGTAGTAATAAAATACTCCTAGCAATTTAGCAAACCTCACAATACCTTTATGAAATGGGCTATAAATAGAATCCTTCTAACAAAATAAGTCCTCAAAGGAGAAGAAAAACTCTCTCAATAAGCTCGAGGATTCTAGGGTTTAGTGTCTCATAAGTTGTGTGCAATCTCTCTCATATGTGTGCAATGAATAGGAAAGGTGCAATTTATAGACTAACACAAAATCGAATGAAAATAGGATATGATTAGCCAATCAATCCTCACATCGCATTTGAACAAGCTAATTCACATTTGGACAGTCCATGATCGTGCGCGTTCAAGTGGTCAAGGTTTTGTTTTGTATTTACATAACTTTCGTTGCATTCAAATGATGAACTCCAGATGGTTCACCGTTCTCGAATGAGCAAGGGGCACATTCGAACAAGCAAACCATTATTTTGGCTCTCCATTTCAATCAACCTAGTGTTATGAATTAATAATCTCAAGGTCAATTAAATACAATCTTATGGTCTTTCTAGAATATAGTCAATAATAAAAGTGTTAAAGGTATGTATAGAACCAAATGCAATACCTTACAAGGATGATGTATGAAAGATTAAACACACACATAATCTTACATGTGCAATTCATGCTCTTTGTGTGTGTGTGTGTGTGTGTTTTTTTTTTGTACCTTTCTTGTTAGAGTAAATCTAAATTCTTCATGTTAATATCAAAATAATCCATCTTTAGAAATACACCTCTATAATTCAGTTTAACCATTGTCAATAGTATGACTAGCACAACAACTCAATTAGCCTAATAATAACAAACGTAAGTAGACTTTTAGATGAAATATCAATACAAATAATTAGAGTAAAATTTTACATACTCATTAACAATTTTCCTCACAAGAATAATTTCTCCCTCTCCCACAACTTAACTTCTCGTTTGGTTTTGTTCTGATTTATTAGGTTTTGTTGGACTTCTCTATTGTTGGAGATGATATGTTTCATATCATCTTTCTAAGTAATCTTTTTTTTTTTTAATGTTTTATTGAAAGAAATAAGATAAAATTTACAAGCCCTACTACAAGAAATGGTATATGTAAAAAGCCAACCAACCTATACCTTACAAACTTGACTATCAATTTACAACCAAACATATAAAGTCAACTTTTTTGCTAAACCAATATATCTCTTTGCCCTCCTTCTTTCACCCCAACGCGTATCCCAAAGATCTATTTGAGATGAGATCCATGGGATCTTTTATTACTATATAGGGGGAGGTCGTAGGTTTGATGATAATATCTATGGCTATCTTTAGAAAGACAATCCATAAGTTGATGCTAGTGGGGATTTTGGGGAAGGGAGGGGTTGAAGTATTATTGGAGGGGGATATGGTTCAGCAGGTTCTAAGGTGGTTTTGGTAGTGAACGACTGGATGTAGGGGGGAGGGGTAGATTGGCATGACTAGGAACAATTTTGAAAGGAAGGGTTTCCTTTCCAAGCTTAGAAGAATTGTTTTTTCTATTCCCATCTACTTCTTCTAGCAAGCGAGGAATAATAGATTCTTAAGGAACTTTTATAAAGATGAAATTAGTTGGATATCCAAATTGAATTTTCCATTCATATTCAAAATTTTAGATGGAGGAATATTCCCAACTCTCACTATAACTGGGAAACTTGTATGTGGTGGAACTTTAGTCATGCTATTTTTAAGACTTAGATTCATCCTAACTTTGTCTTTTCTTCCCTACTTTTTGTCATCCACCTAGTTTTTCCTTTTGTTTTGTTGATGTGTACAGTTGTATAGTTTTTGCTTCTTAGTTTTGTAAGACTTTACCTCTTCCATTTTGGGCTTTTAATATGTACTTACCTAAGAAAATCTTTAAAAAACTTTACATATGAGGAGAGAGAAATTAACTTGGTTCGTTGATTTACGCATGATGGCTGTAGCAGTTGTGGGCTTGTTATCTTGTTTAAAATAATGGGCAAAGTAAACTTAATCTTTTGAAAAAGAATCTCAATATAGCTAACAAGATAAGAAAACTCCCATGCATTCTGGATAGAATAATATACTTAGCTCTAGACCCTCCTAGTTGAGCGCATGTCTTTTTATTGTTAAGTAATAATTTTCTAGAAAATAAAACAAATTATAAGAGGATGGGAGAAAAAACTCCCAATTATACATATTCCCAAAGAGAAAAAAGTAGGGGGTGGTAGGGAGAGGGAACAACTAAGAAGAAAAAATGTTTGTGAAAAAATTACAATACAAAGAAGCAAGCCAATTCTTGTAAGTGTTGGGGACTTTCCTCCAAGTAGAAACTCGAATTAAGATGGCTTGGGATATTTTCTATATAATAGCATAAGGCTCCGAAGCCCATTTCATAATCTATTATTCCTATCATTCTAGATGTAATAAATTGTTGCAACAAGAGATAATTTTTGAAGGTCTGAGAGAAAGAAGAAACCTCTAATGTCGAAAAGAGCGTATGAGAGCTCTTCTTCCCAGCCTTTAATAGTTCTATCAACTAAATAGTGGAAAAGAATGGATTTCCAACTTTTAAGGGAGAAGGGGCAAGAGAAAAAGAGGTGTTCAACTGATTCATTATTGCTTTCACAAAAAATACATATGGCATTATTTTGTAATTTTCCATGTAACCAATTTTTCTCTAGCTGATAATTTCCCTTTGCAAAGAAGCTAGAGAATGAAGGAAAACTTAGGAACAATATAGAGAGACCAGATTATGGAGGACCAAGCTACAGAAGGCAGATGGGCTCTAAAATGTTGACAGGCTGAAGAGGAAGAAAAAGTTCCTGAAGGTTAGAAGGTCCAAATGACTTGGTCACCTCTATTAGGGGTGAAAGAGAAAGAGGTTGGGGTAGTATTCATGATATTCGACACTAGAGAAATGAGGTAAGATAACCATACAAAAACAACTCCTTGAATAATTGAAGAGACTTTGTGTCACGCCCCGAATTTCTGACCGAAATCCGAGGTGCGACTGACGAACAGAAAGTAAATAAAATAAAAGATAATTAAACAGATTTATGAATTTACGTCAAATTAAATAGAGTTCTTTAATTTTCTAAAAATTTCGGCAGCACCTCCTTTGTTTTTCGAACCTTTTCCCCCTGATAAACACAATACAACATATATATATATAACAGTTACAATCCATCCTCACTCGATGGCCACAACTCTATCAAAGTTGAATATACATCACCTACTTATACAATCCATCACGTCTACTCCTACACTTAAACTAAAAGATCACAAATTCATTATTTATTACAATATACAATGTCATTTCCATGCTTTTCAGAAATACACCAATCTTTTATAATGTCTAAATACGCCCCAAGGGCCCAAATATTCTTCCAAATTCATTCCCTCTCCTTTCTCCAAGATTTCATCAAGTCCCGCGTGCCAGGAGCTTTATCTGAAACCTGTGCCCACGAATGGGTCAGCGACAACATGCTGGTATGACATAATACTAATGCAAGAAACAAAACCAAGGTCGTGACATGTGCAAGTGTACAGTTATTTCTATATGGCATTCGATGTCATGATGACAGTATATGAACAATATACAGTATATAAGTAGTATGCATGACACACCCATGCGACTCTATGCCCACCCATGTCTCATGATACGGTCCTTCCCCGTCGGCATGAGTACCTTGTATGTCTCGCTTCACGGTCCGGAATCCGTCAGGCAGGCGAGTACCTATTGGCCGATTTTGGGTTTTTCACCACAGGATCTGCACCCTCATAATGCACCAGCACCTCGTGCTGACCCACACTATGCTTTCAAGAAATCACACGATGCCAATATGCCATGATTTCGTCATGCAATGATACAGTTCAAATGTAACATCTCTTTCATAAGCATATGCAACATGCTTTAAATAATGCATCACATTTAAGATTAACAATAGCATTTAAATTACAAGATTTCATCCATAAATCTACGTGTCATGCTCGATCAATCCCAACACTTATACAATTCTACATGTCGCAATATCAGCGATCCTTCTAAAACATAAATCACATATGATGACAACTCTAGAAGTAATTCATAACACCCACAGATTCATAAAGAACACGTAAGCATATAAACAATCAAATTCTAAGTGGTTTCCTAATAGCAATTACGCATAGAGAACATTCAATCATCTTATCAAATACTCCTAAGCTTAATCTCATTTCTCACATTAGTAAAATATCATACCTGATAGGGTTGGTCACAACCCTACTAAGCGGTGTCCACTATGCAATCCAAACAACCCTTAGGTAACTTAGTCCTCCAATGGAATCATGTCAAGCTTATGCTTATCTCCACTCAGCCAATCTTTGGAGAATTTGCAGTCAAGCGTGAACCAAACCCTCGTGCATCCCGAGTTTGAGGTTGCTCTCCAGTCCAAGGTTCAGCAGTTGAAGAAAACACACCCGCAGGTTGATCGAGTCGGCCAACCGTTTTAAATCCAGTTTCATCAGCTTCTTCAGCCTTGGCCCCATACTTAAATTGGATAATCGAAGTACTACGTACATTCCTCACCGTGCCATCATAACAGATAACAACATCCTGAAGGATGGCCATTAAGTTTTTTTTGAATAAAGTTCCAGGCTCAGTCAACCGTCTAGATGAACGGACAATAACTTCTCTTGCTTGAAATTGAGTGAGCCATCTGCACTCGAGTTTGCATCATTAAACTCAGTCCATCTTGAACAGCAGGTGCTGCAGCACTCCTACAGCGCTTACATTCACCGACTATTGAAATTGGAGTTCAAACCATCCAACACCAAGCATGACTCACACTTAACCGACAAGATATACAAAACATCCACAACTCCGAGCTACAAAATAACATCTCGTACCATAACTCCCCTAGCCTTAGCCATCCACGACTCCGAGCTACAACCGTAACATCTAACCAGCCCCTGGAATCACTTCGGTTCAGGAGCATCACACAGCCTTTCTTGAATTCCTATCAATCATCAACAACATCATGTTCTCATTTCACCGCATCGAATTGAACAAGAGAGTCACTCCACCAATTATTTAAAGCAATCTCCATGAATAACCCCTGTTCTCAACCGAAACAACGGGACAGAGGAACCCATCTCAAAATCGCAACCTCAACCTCACAACTGTTCATCAAACCCCAATGATCCTCCCAACAATTTGAGACACAAAATTCCCCATTCATCTCTCCAAAATCAGCTCCCTTTTTACACCACTTCACAAACACACACACAAATATATATATATATATATTTTCCCGTACACAACCACGTACCACACGGCACACACATACATATTCGCCACTAAATTCATCCAAATCCAGAACTCTGATCACAAATTTTCCATTCTTCATCTTGTGGCCACCTTAGTCATCAATGCACAACCCGCTGCCACCTTCCTTCCCCTACAATTCCCTGCACCGTAACTCCTGTAGCAGCAGCCATACAGTCAACGATCAAACGCCCAACGTGATTCTGCCCCTTGCAGCGAACTGCTTCAGTCTGCACTTCCATTTCCATCAATTTCCTCAAGCCCGCAAAACTAATTCGCACTCAATCCCCGTCGTTCTCACGCAAGAAAGACACACCTATATATATATATATATATATATATAAATTCTTACTGCTTCGTGCCTCCCTCAATTCAACCACAACAAATCACGCCATACAACTATAAACAAATACTTAGCTCTGCTCCTGATTAGCCGCAGCACCTGGCCACCACGCACACACACTGCGACCTGCTGCATCGCTGCTTTGCTTCTCTTTCCCTCTTTGTCTCAATTTTCTGCAAGCCGAGATACGCACCTACACAGCAACAATAACCGAACCCCCCCAACAGAACCCGTCAAACAGGGCAACGACTCTCACTGCCCATAACAGTCGCACCAACTTCCCTGCACCGACCTGCACACGCACCGCTACAAAAGACCCAACCAAACCGTGGCAACTCTGACCTCCTTCCTTTCCTCCTGTGTGAAGATATATATATATATATCTATATACAACTCAGCCTAGAGCTCTCCCGATCTTCCAATCTTCTAGCACTTTCGGCCACAACCCCTTTCCATCTCCTGTTCAGCGTCAAACCCAAACAGCCAACACACACCAAATCGCAACACAACTCACAAAATTGTAACCCCAATCGCAATCCAAAATCCGTCGCAAACCGTCGCAAATCCGTCGCACTCTGACGCGAGCTCGGACACGCGAGACGCGATGGCCGCCGACCAGATCTCCCTCCCCTCGCGACCACCGCCGTCCGCAGCCCCGTCCATTCTCTCTCGCGACCACCGCCGCCTCCCCCCTTTCCTTTCTCTCCTTTTTCCCTTTTTCTCTCTTTTCTTCTTTCTCTCTTCTCTTTTCTGTTTTCACAAGACCTGCACCGTATCTCTCTTCTTTTCTCTTTTCTCTTTTCTTTTTTTTTTTCTTTCCCTCTTTTCTTCTTTTATTCATTTTCCACCACACACCCATATATATATATATATATATATATATATATATATATATATTATACCATACTTTATATTTCATTCATGTATACCATTACACATATTTTTATTTTTATTTTATTTTATTTTTCATATATTAATTTTGAATGTAAATAAAGTTGGTATAAAGCTGGCTCAATATCAGTATTATTTGTTTTGACGTCTCTGGGTGTCCGTTCGTGTCTTATGTCATTTTTATTATTTATTTATTTATTTTTCAAAATTAAATTAATTAGAAATTAAGGACATTCACATAGCGTTCAAAAAAAAAAAAAAAAAATTCTATTCCAAATTTTCGAATCTTTACATCCTTCCCTCCTTAAAGAAATTTCGTCCCGAAATTTAAAAATATGTATCTTCTCAACGAAATAACAAAAGATCAATTCATAACGCATTGTATCATGGAGACGTGCAGCCTTACCTATGGATCATTCACCTCTCCCTCAGCCAGGCGATGTGAGACGACTTATCACCTTCTCCCTCCCCCCTTTCCGGCTCAGCCACTCCGGGCAGGCAGGGTCCCTCGGCCCGCGCCTCCACACTCCCTGCTAGGGTCTGGTTCCGATCCCATCCGTAACGACTCACTCCACATGGCACAACACATAATGAAATCCTCAAAACACATTGGCCTATCACTGCCAATCTTCCCTATCCATCCGGGCATCACAACCCATCTCAATAACTCAACACAAAAAAATAAATAAATAGAGAAAATTCCTCAATGATTACTAGGACACCACAAGGTTCCTTACTATTTGACAAATTTCAAATCAAGTCACGAAATCACCTAATGATTCATCACAATGGCATCAACACATCGCCCGTATCTCAATGTAACTCAATAATCCAATCTTCTTCAAGTACTATATTCACCCACAAGACATCAATACCATAATCTTAAAATAAGGTCATCATCGTCCACCCAAATCTATATATAACCGAGACTAAGTGTCATGCATCAATAAAATTAGCCTATTCATTTCAAGCCTATATGTGTTAACTAAACATTCGAATGAAGGCAACATAGTCCATGCATTCTAAATACAAAATTTAAAACAACTTATCGAGGTTCGAGGAAGACAAAACATTAGAGGAGGTAAAAAGAATATCTCAATTCCTTCTAAGATTGTTTCAACTCATCATTGTTCTAATCAACATCCCAAATAAAGTCTCATAACAATAGAGATTCTCAGTGAAACTCGTCACTAATTCCAATTATGAATATACGTCAATCCTTAATCACATGTACCTAAAACACATGTATATATAAATAGAATAAACAAACAACATTCAGTGTCTAACACGAAACTTACCGCATCAGCACTCAAGTATAAAATCCATCCAAGAATATACACATACATAATTAAGCACACCACCTGCCACACAGGAAATTAGGTATACATCCAGCCCTATGGGTATCTAGGCTTACAGCCTATATCACAGACAACGAGTTCAAATTCTACCTTTTAATTCCACTTAGCCTGCTACGTAGATATAAACATCCAGTCTCAGCTCCCCACTAAACAAGTATACCACATGTCATACACATTTCACATACTAAAACCACCGTACTTAACCCAATCACGTAATCCCAACCAGTCCAATCAAGTCGAGGTCTAACCTCTCCTATCTCGTAATGAAGCCCACCCCAGGAGGATCCACGGATACCCTGTGAAATAAAGAAGAACATCTCCCTCAGGAGTACACACCGTCATTCTCCTCCTGTAGTAGTCTATACTCGTCCACAAACGTAAATAACTGATCTATCCTCAATGTAATACCACGACTAGACACGTCAAGTAGGATGAAGTCAAAAGAAAAGATGTAACCAGCTATCTCTACCGAGTAATATCTACAGATCCTTATCAGTATCCCATTATCTCAACTGGTGAACCCTACGATGGTGGAACAAGGCAATCATCGCAAGCCCCTGAATAAAGTAAAATCTCCCAAGTGCAATTTTCATTATCTAGATCTAGACAACATAAACATTTATAACTTAATCCAAACTAACCAGACTCATTCATAACTTTTACCCACGTATTTCTAAACGACAAGTAAAAACCACCATTCACTCCTAAGTCATATAACAATGCAAACCCTCAAGTTCTAGTGCCTCAACCACACTATTTTCACCACAATGACATTCACACAACTGCATCTCAGACACAAGATTCATGTTCAAGAAATTCATATCACTCGACCTTTAACTCGATATACAATCTCCTCCAAAACAACAATCAATGCTTACCCCTTATTCAATCATGATTCTGAAATCAACCTTATAAACTAAGTTAAAACTAAGTTCATAACTGACCCCTCAGCTTGGTCCAATTTATACAACTCATATTTTTTTCACAAGGCCTACATTCATAAGTTCATTAAATCCACTCATTATTCTCATCACACCTCATATCGATCATCTCGTAAAGCTAGGTAAGACAATAACGTTCATCACTAGGTTACCTCCACAGTCCACCACAATATAACTAATCTCAATTAAATAAGGAAATCATCAAAACCCCTAACTCTCAGACTCACCTTCGCATCCCAGCTCAATCTTCACCCTAACACGAAATCAAAACACAATTACATCGTAATCCGAGTTTATCCACAATAACATTCTTGTCAAATCATTCGTCTTTATACAACTCTCCTTAGACAAAAGATCATCAATTATCGCCCGAGAATCTAACACATCTTACGGACATACTCGTTTAATCGACACTTATATAACTTAAGTCAATCATCCCCACCCGTTGGTTACACGCAAACAATTAACACCGGGTTCTCACATAGCCTTTCGTAAGGACAAAATTTATGTAAACAACGCAATATTCACATCCTCAAGTCATGTTAGTGTTCAACTAACCTATCAATACTCAACTCTAAGCAAATGCCATCCAAAGATAATGCATCTTTCCACAAAAGAGTTTACCACAAGGACACCTTTAAAAATTTTTTGTACTACACTCTGATTATCTACTGTCCAGTCTATACACAAGAATCCTCATAAGTTTAAATTCTTATTTTAGCATTTTAAGGTCTTACGTGTCTTTTCATTTATGGTTCTCTACTTCATTGGCATGTGTTTAATTTAGGCTTTTAAAATTTTTTCATTATTTCTTACTTATATAACTAGGTGATAACCCTTCATGGATCACAACTCCTTTTGTTACTGGCTGATGGGGCACCATCCATCAACTGTAACGCAAGACCTGAGACCAATCCAGTCTGTATAAATATCATAGTCATAGTACTATAATCCATGAGTATCGGGTACTAATCTAGCATACCTATACATATATATAATAACACAATCAACCAAGTAGATAACTAGGTCTACAGTCTATCTCATAATTAACTAGGCATACCGCCTACCGTATAAATAACTAAGTGCACAACCCATACCTCAAACAACTAGGCATAAGGCCTATCCCATAAAATATACGGTCTATCACATAGACATGTGTTTCTAACCTTAGTCAACTATTATATCAAACCATTGCGTACTCTCAGTCAATCGAGAAATCCAGTGTATTGCATACCAAGGTAACACGTGCACATAAAACCTACCACCCAAACTAACCCCAAATAACTTAAGGTCTGAACTTCTCCCCATATTCAAAACATTAGATCACCCATCATGTCATCAGACACGGTCATACCAATATACATATCGTCCATATCATACACCACACTGCATCAACTCACGTAATCACACATCATAGTGTATCATCATCTAACCCTAATCGTAACAAGTCATGCACCCAATAAAATAACCACATAACACACAAGTCCTACCACATACCACCAACAGCTTACACTAAGTCAAATGTTCTCCTCCAAGGTATCATGGTGTTCAACAACACCCATCATCGCCAAGTATTCTCAAATTTGAACTCTAATACTTAACTGTCAAAGTCCACACATTATACAAGGTTTATACAAACTCCCAACAATACGTCATAATCCCATTGTGTTCAACAACACCCCACAGTCTCTAGGTATTCGAACCTATGCTCTGATACCACGTTGTCACGCCCCGAATTTCTGACCGAAATCCGAGGTGCGACTGACGAACAGAAAGTAAATAAAATAAAAGATAATTAAACAGATTTATGAATTTACGTCAAATTAAATAGAGTTCTTTAATTTTCTAAAAATTTCGGCAGCACCTCCTTTGTTTTTCGAACCTTTTCCCCCTGATAAACACAATACAACATATATATATATAACAGTTACAATCCATCCTCACTCGATGGCCACAACTCTATCAAAGTTGAATATACATCACCTACTTATACAATCCATCACGTCTACTCCTACACTTAAACTAAAAGATCACAAATTCATTATTTATTACAATATACAATGTCATTTCCATGCTTTTCAGAAATACACCAATCTTTTATAATGTCTAAATACGCCCCAAGGGCCCAAATATTCTTCCAAATTCATTCCCTCTCCTTTCTCCAAGATTTCATCAAGTCCCGCGTGCCAGGAGCTTTATCTGAAACCTGTGCCCACGAATGGGTCAGCGACAACATGCTGGTATGACATAATACTAATGCAAGAAACAAAACCAAGGTCGTGACATGTGCAAGTGTACAGTTATTTCTATATGGCATTCGATGTCATGATGACAGTATATGAACAATATACAGTATATAAGTAGTATGCATGACACACCCATGCGACTCTATGCCCACCCATGTCTCATGATACGGTCCTTCCCCGTCGGCATGAGTACCTTGTATGTCTCGCTTCACGGTCCGGAATCCGTCAGGCAGGCGAGTACCTATTGGCCGATTTTGGGTTTTTCACCACAGGATCTGCACCCTCATAATGCACCAGCACCTCGTGCTGACCCACACTATGCTTTCAAGAAATCACACGATGCCAATATGCCATGATTTCGTCATGCAATGATACAGTTCAAATGTAACATCTCTTTCATAAGCATATGCAACATGCTTTAAATAATGCATCACATTTAAGATTAACAATAGCATTTAAATTACAAGATTTCATCCATAAATCTACGTGTCATGCTCGATCAATCCCAACACTTATACAATTCTACATGTCGCAATATCAGCGATCCTTCTAAAACATAAATCACATATGATGACAACTCTAGAAGTAATTCATAACACCCACAGATTCATAAAGAACACGTAAGCATATAAACAATCAAATTCTAAGTGGTTTCCTAATAGCAATTACGCATAGAGAACATTCAATCATCTTATCAAATACTCCTAAGCTTAATCTCATTTCTCACATTAGTAAAATATCATACCTGATAGGGTTGGTCACAACCCTACTAAGCGGTGTCCACTATGCAATCCAAACAACCCTTAGGTAACTTAGTCCTCCAATGGAATCATGTCAAGCTTATGCTTATCTCCACTCAGCCAATCTTTGGAGAATTTGCAGTCAAGCGTGAACCAAACCCTCGTGCATCCCGAGTTTGAGGTTGCTCTCCAGTCCAAGGTTCAGCAGTTGAAGAAAACACACCCGCAGGTTGATCGAGTCGGCCAACCGTTTTAAATCCAGTTTCATCAGCTTCTTCAGCCTTGGCCCCATACTTAAATTGGATAATCGAAGTACTACGTACATTCCTCACCGTGCCATCATAACAGATAACAACATCCTGAAGGATGGCCATTAAGTTTTTTTTGAATAAAGTTCCAGGCTCAGTCAACCGTCTAGATGAACGGACAATAACTTCTCTTGCTTGAAATTGAGTGAGCCATCTGCACTCGAGTTTGCATCATTAAACTCAGTCCATCTTGAACAGCAGGTGCTGCAGCACTCCTACAGCGCTTACATTCACCGACTATTGAAATTGGAGTTCAAACCATCCAACACCAAGCATGACTCACACTTAACCGACAAGATATACAAAACATCCACAACTCCGAGCTACAAAATAACATCTCGTACCATAACTCCCCTAGCCTTAGCCATCCACGACTCCGAGCTACAACCGTAACATCTAACCAGCCCCTGGAATCACTTCGGTTCAGGAGCATCACACAGCCTTTCTTGAATTCCTATCAATCATCAACAACATCATGTTCTCATTTCACCGCATCGAATTGAACAAGAGAGTCACTCCACCAATTATTTAAAGCAATCTCCATGAATAACCCCTGTTCTCAACCGAAACAACGGGACAGAGGAACCCATCTCAAAATCGCAACCTCAACCTCACAACTGTTCATCAAACCCCAATGATCCTCCCAACAATTTGAGACACAAAATTCCCCATTCATCTCTCCAAAATCAGCTCCCTTTTTACACCACTTCACAAACACACACACAAATATATATATATATATATTTTCCCGTACACAACCACGTACCACACGGCACACACATACATATTCGCCACTAAATTCATCCAAATCCAGAACTCTGATCACAAATTTTCCATTCTTCATCTTGTGGCCACCTTAGTCATCAATGCACAACCCGCTGCCACCTTCCTTCCCCTACAATTCCCTGCACCGTAACTCCTGTAGCAGCAGCCATACAGTCAACGATCAAACGCCCAACGTGATTCTGCCCCTTGCAGCGAACTGCTTCAGTCTGCACTTCCATTTCCATCAATTTCCTCAAGCCCGCAAAACTAATTCGCACTCAATCCCCGTCGTTCTCACGCAAGAAAGACACACCTATATATATATATATATATATATATATATAAATTCTTACTGCTTCGTGCCTCCCTCAATTCAACCACAACAAATCACGCCATACAACTATAAACAAATACTTAGCTCTGCTCCTGATTAGCCGCAGCACCTGGCCACCACGCACACACACTGCGACCTGCTGCATCGCTGCTTTGCTTCTCTTTCCCTCTTTGTCTCAATTTTCTGCAAGCCGAGATACGCACCTACACAGCAACAATAACCGAACCCCCCCCAACAGAACCCGTCAAACAGGGCAACGACTCTCACTGCCCATAACAGTCGCACCAACTTCCCTGCACCGACCTGCACACGCACCGCTACAAAAGACCCAACCAAACCGTGGCAACTCTGACCTCCTTCCTTTCCTCCTGTGTGAAGATATATATATATATATCTATATACAACTCAGCCTAGAGCTCTCCCGATCTTCCAATCTTCTAGCACTTTCGGCCACAACCCCTTTCCATCTCCTGTTCAGCGTCAAACCCAAACAGCCAACACACACCAAATCGCAACACAACTCACAAAATTGTAACCCCAATCGCAATCCAAAATCCGTCGCAAACCGTCGCAAATCCGTCGCACTCTGACGCGAGCTCGGACACGCGAGACGCGATGGCCGCCGACCAGATCTCCCTCCCCTCGCGACCACTGCCGTCCGCAGCCCCGTCCATTCTCTCTCGCGACCACCGCCGCCTCCCCCCTTTCCTTTCTCTCCTTTTTCCCTTTTTCTCTCTTTTCTTCTTTCTCTCTTCTCTTTTCTGTTTTCACAAGACCTGCACCGTATCTCTCTTCTTTTCTCTTTTCTCTTTTCTTTTTTTTTTTCTTTCCCTCTTTTCTTCTTTTATTCATTTTCCACCACACACCCATATATATATATATATATATTATACCATACTTTATATTTCATTCATGTATACCATTACACATATTTTTATTTTATTTTATTTTATTTTTCATATATTAATTTTGAATGTAAATAAAGTTGGTATAAAGCTGGCTCAATATCAGTATTATTTGTTTTGACGTCTCTGGGTGTCCGTTTGTGTCTTATGTCATTTTTATTATTTATTTATTTATTTTTCAAAATTAAATTAATTAGAAATTAAGGACATTCACATAGCGTTCAAAAAAAAAAAAAAAAAATTCTATTCCAAATTTTCGAATCTTTACACTTTGGCAATGTGGGTGCTTGAAAAGTCTCTAATTATTTAGTAGCCAAACCTGTCCAAGAGGGGCCTAAGGGGATGCCAATTGTTATACCAAAAAAGTATTTTGGCCATTGCCTATAACGTATTTTATAAGGCATTTGGATCTAGCCTTTAGGTTCAATATCTTCCTTCAACACCAAGAATAGTCCCTAAGAATGGGGACATACCAAATGCTTCTACCTTTCAGAAAATAAGAGTGAATCCATTGAAGCCATAAACTAGATTTTTCAGTACTGAATCTCCACAATAGGTCTATCAACCAAGTAGTGGAAAAGAATAGATTTCCATACTTGGAAGGAGAGGGACAAGAGAAAAAGAGGTGTTCAACTAATTCATTGTTGCTTTGACAAAAAAGACATATGGCATTGTTTGTAAATCCCTATCTAACCAATTTATCTCTAGTTAATAGTTTCGCTTTACAAAGAAGCTAGAGAATGAAAGAAAACTAAGGAACAATATAAAAAGACCAGATTATGGAGGACCAAGTTATAGAAGGCAGATGGCCTCTAAGATGTTGACAGGCTAAAGAGGTGGAAAAAGTGCCTGAAGGTTTGAGGGTCCAAATGACTTGGTCATCTTTATTAGCGAAGGGAGAGAGGGAGGCTAGGGTAGTATTCATGATATTTAACATTAGAAAATCCCTTAGGTTCAATATCTTCCTTCAACACCAAGAATAGCCCTAAGAATGGGGACATACCAAATGCTTCTACTTTTAAAAAAATATGAGTTAATCCATTGAAGCCATAAACTAGATTTGTCAGTACTCAATCTCTACAATTGTTTTAGAATGATGTTTTTATTCTAGTAAAGTAACCTTTTAAGGCTAAGGCCCCCCCTTCTTTTTTAGGGTTACACAGGCTGGACTATTGGACTATTATTTTATTTTATTTTTAGCTAAAACTAAATAATCAAGTTATTGTATACGTGAAAGATTAAGATTGTAATACGTATTTAGGTAGGAGGAATCGTAGCCAATTACTCTCCTTATATATGGAAATAGGTTGGTAAGTAACTATTAGTTTCAATTAGAAGTAACACAATGATCTCCTATTTGCATCTCTTTATATTCGTTAATTCTACTAGATTTTCCTCTCTCTCTCTCGCTCTCTCTCTCTCTCTCTCTCCCTATATCTATATATATGCATTTTTTTCATCTTGTTCTTCTTTTCAATACTCTCCCTTCTACGTTAAACATGATGAATCTTCTAGACAGTGGTACAAATCTTCAAACCAAATCTACTATGAACAACTCTCAATCTTCATGTCACATCTGTCGTGGAGACGACTTCTCGGTTCTCTTCGATGAACTCTCCTTTCTTTGTCTTATTTAGCTAGCTAGGAAGAAATCCTGCAATTTTACTAGAGATTTTCCATTTTCATTTTAAAAAAAAAAAACTATCTCCAAAATGCCTGATCTAAATTCCATATTGCATAATTAAACCATTTGTCCTCAATTGTACAAATGAGATCTATGGTGTGTATGTGCCAATTAATATATATATATATATATGTGTGTGTGTGTGTGTGCGTGTATATATATAGCATTGTGGATCTTTATGCAGCAGTCGACTTCTGATTCATACCATTTTTTTTTTTCCTGTCAATATCTCAGTATCAGCTTCTGTTTCCACTTCTAGCATACAAAACTTCGTATCTATTTTTTTTTTTTTTTGTCTTCCTTCAATGAATGTAAGTGTCTTGAGTAGATATATAATAGTTAGGCATTTTATAGAAAAGTTCTAAAACATTTTGCTATATAGTCATATCTTCTTTCCAGGCCCATTGGAGCATAAAACCAACAAAGTAATTGCTTTAGAGCTCACTTAAAGATAATGTTTCAAATTTTAGGCATCCATATTATAATACAATTAGAAATCTAAGATTAATAAGAGTCTAACTATATAAAAAGACCTTAAATTTTATGTATTATAGTATAATCAAATTAGAAGTCTATAGTTAATAAAAATCTAACTCTACAAAAAATGCTCCAAAAAAAAAAAAAACCTAATTCTATTAATAGAGTTTTATTCGTATTGTATTTTAATTTTTTATTGCTATCTATTTAGATAAAAAAAAATTATGTAAAAATTTTATTATTAGAATTTTATTCAATATATAGCTTTCCCTTGTTGAAAAATAATTAAATTTTATATTACAAAAATAAATATAATATAATATATATATATATATATAAGAATCAAATTTAAAAATTATATTAATATTAAAAAATCTCATTTAAAATTTTTACCTTTCACTTTAAACCTCCAATTGTATAGAGACACTGCTTCTTTCTCTTTCCACTTTCATGTGTAGCCATGAATGAAGTAGAGTAAAGTGGATGACTACTGCTTGTTTTTTTTTCTAGGGTTTCTTCCTTTTGTAGTTATTGGTGAGACTGAGACAAAGTCAAGAATAGAAAGAGAGAAGATTTTAACACCCTGTGATTGGTGCATATTGTCTAAGCATGTAGTTTATGTTTCATTCAAGTTTCTATTTCAAAGGCACTATATTGTCTCCTCCCACACTTCAACTCATGAAAGCCTCCACTCACTACATCTTGTCACTTACTTTCCCACAACTTATTAGCGTCTCCCTTGAGTTTTACTTTGACCTATTAGGTTTCGTTAGACTTGACTCTTCTCCATTGTTGGATATGGATAATGTTTTGTTACTCAGATTCTGTGTCAAAATGTGAGAGTCATTGATTAATGAGATGATTTTTTAAAATACAATTGATGTGATAGCAATTAATTAGGCTCCCTTATTTGAGTATAGAAATTTAGACTATAAAACACTACTGGTCGAATATATACATACATACATATATATATATCCATCTTCAATTCGTAGATGTTACTTGATCTTTTGTGAATCCGTCTGGCCTGATATTCTTAATATCAAAAGGATTTTGAGATCCTTTGAAATTCTTTCAGGCTTAAAGATTAACTTCCAGAAAAGCATAATATGCGGTGTGGGTGCCCCTTCTAAGTTTGCAACTAAAGTAGCTAAGTTGCTGAGATGTAAGCATCAAGAACTTCCCATAAATTTCCTTGGTCTCCCTCTTGGTGCCAATCTTAGGCTCAAGAAAACATGGATTCATGTCATAGATAAGTTTAAAAGGAATCTAGCCACTTGGAAGAAAAACTTTCTTTCATATGGTGGAAGATTAATTCTGATTAAGTCAATTCTTCAGAGCTTACCAGTGTATTACATGTCTCTCTTTCGATTACCCTGAATCAGTTGCTCAAATAATTGATAGAATTTAGTCAAGTTTTCTTTGGGGTGATTCTGAATCCAAAAGGAAAATTCATCTAGTAAAGTGAGAAAAATGCGTCGATGGGTAAGGAAGTGGGTGGTCTGGGGATTAAAAGAGTTAGAGAATTCAATAGTTATCTCCTTCTAAAATGGTGGTGAAGATTCAGCTATGAAAAAGATTCCTTATGGAAGGAAATTCTCGTGGGTAAATATCATTTTGTGGGCAATAACTGGTTGCTAAAGGTCAGGTCATTTTCTTCTCTCTCCAAAATATGGGCATATGTTCTCCTTGTAGAAAAAAGGTTTCCATCCCTCCATCTCTTATTCACAGAAAATATAGCCTTAAAAGTTGGGTGTGGTGATACTATCTCCTTTTGGAAGGATTTGTGGAATGGAAACAACCCCTTGATGATTTCCTTCACAAGATTATATAGTTTATCATCGCTTAAAAATGCCATAGTTAGCTGATTTTCTCTTGGTTAAAAATAGGTTAGGTGTTTGGGATTTTTCTTTTAGAAGACTTTTGTTTGTTTGGGAATCGAAAGAGCTGTCCAAACTTCTTCATCTTTTGATCGGTGCTCCTTCTATATCAAGTCTAGTAAGGATAACTTAATTTGGAAAGCTCACAACACTGGTCATTTCTCTATCAATTCTCTCTATAGTTGGTTTGACTCTTCTCTTGGTCCTAAGTTGAGTTATGGAAACTGTCTATGGCAAAATGATTCTCCCCCAAGAGTCCAGTTCTTTGGGTGGCTAGCATGGAATAACAGTATAAAATCTGCAAAATTCCTTTTAAAGCTGAGTATTCTCAAAGATGATTCTTCTTGCCTCTGTATTTTTTTGCAGAAAGGAGCTTGAATCCTCCTCCTATGTTCTTCTTCTATGCCTAGAAGTTTGGAAAGTTTGGTCAGAATGCTTAAAATGATGGAGTCTTTATTGGCGAGTCACTCCAAGCTTTATTAAAAGTCTTCTTAATTGGTGGTATGGTTTCAAGTTTAAAAACCTCAGTAAAGTTATTTGGGAGGTTATCCCATTTGCCAATCATGTGGTCTATTTGGATTATGAGAAATGACTGCCTCTTCAATAAATCAGTTCCTTGTCTAGAGAAATTGAGAGATTAGGTGAAAGTCAATATGGCTTTTTGGGTTAAATCTAAAGTAGGAAGAACAAATCATTCAATTAATGATTTAATTCTCAACATCAATCACATCATCGGGAATTGTTAGTACTATTTACAACATGGTGATCCTTGGGTATTCCATTGGTGGTTCGAATATGGACAATTAAAGGCATGATTTCGTTGATCTTTTGGCATCCTTTGGGCTCTCTCACTTCCCTGGTTTCTTCTTTTTAATCTTTTTGATTCAGTTTAAGAATGCTACTGTAGTTGTATTTTCTTTCTATTCTATATTGGGTGTTTTTTCTCTTTGTATCCTTATGGTTGGGTGTTTATTCCTCTTTTCTTTGGATTTTGCTGGCTTGTGATGTTGCTCCTTATTTTGTGCCAACCTAGTTAGGATGAAGTTCGGTGCTCTGATATCTTTTGCAAATTTCTTTGTTGATGTATTTTGTCATGTATGTCTTGTACATCCTTTTACATCAATATATTTTTCTTTTCGCTGATCAAAAAAAAAAATATGCTCACTATGTTTTACCATTTTTCTATTGTTCATGTGTCAAAAATAGAAATCGTATCCCCTTGTCTCCCTTTTAATGATAAAAATCACACATGAAACTTAAAAGCATACAACTATTTGCACTCTTGATCAAATGCAATTCAGCACTAAAATAATACTATTATTTTTTTAATACAATAAAATAATAGTATTTTAATGGATAATATATATATATATATATATATATATATATTGAGAGTGCAATTGAACAACTGAGGAGTGGAAATAACTAATGTAGTGCGTAGTGAAAAAATTAATCATGACCATCTCTTAAACCTAGTTGATCATTTCACAAAAAGATGCTAGGAACAAAAAAATCCAACATTTATTAATTCTCACAAATACCAAGAATTAGGTAAGAAAAATATTACTCAAGAGAATTTTTATTATCACCAAAAAGCTACTACTATATTACATATCATCATATTTATAAGTCCAAAAAACCTATTGGCCTAAAAGACATAAAATAAAAGAAATATATAAATATTACCAAAAAAATTGAAAAAATCCAAAACCTTCTAAAAATTGAAATACAACAAAAAATAAGATTGGTGAAAATGAAAACAAGATCCGAGCTTTTTTGAACCATATTCGATTAGAATCAAAAGTTACTAAAACTACTAAAAACTTACATTTAACCCTTTAAACGGCTGATTTTGGCCTCGAAATTTGCGGGTAATCGTTGTAGCAATTAACCACATCGTAGAGCTTGAAAATACATTTTCAAAATAGGGTAATTGACGAAAAACGGACACATATGCATAAAGTTATAATCGTTTAAAGATGAAAAGTTAATTCTTACTATTTTTCTCTACAACGATGCTCCAATTAAGATCGTCAAGTATACATCTGCAATGCATACCGCATCAAGAAGTTCACTCAACTTAAAAACAATAATATTATTTTGGATCTCAAAATTTTTTTATTAAATAATTAACATTACATAGTTATATATTGCAATAGTGATATTATTCAATATTTTGAAAATAATTTAATTTAACATCTTTGGAGATGTAAAATTCAATATATAAATTTAAAACACTATACATTATTGAAACTCTCATAGAAAATGCGTACGAGGAAAGCTAACCAACCTATACCTTACAAACTTTATTACAGATTTACAACCAGAAAAACATGATTTTTATAATTTTCTTTATGATCAATCAAAATCATGCAAGAAGATTTTCTTGATGACCAATCAACTTTTGGATTGTCCCTAATTTATATATATCTCATTGATTTCTTTTCTTTTTAATCCTTTTCGTGTGCACTAGTAAATTTTAATTATTATTTTTTTTTTCTGAAAGCACTAATAATAATTGACCACCATAAAAACCAATGACCATAATTGTAATTGTAAACAGCCAGTCATAGGTGGCCGTCTTTTCCATCATTTCTTCTTGCATTTCCCTTTTTAAAAAAAGAACATACTATATATATATATATATATATATATATATGAATCTCTAGTGTGTATAGCAGTGTTTTCATAAGGATTACTTACGTCGTCATTTCTGTTTCTTTCCCTTTTTTTGGTAAATAAAATCAACTGTTTCTTTCCTCTTCTTTAACATCTCAGCTTTGTTTCCATTTCTTCTCTTTTGTTTCTCTTCCCAAAACAAGAGGGTTTGAGACTTTCAACAAGATCGATGTTCCTCTCTCCTCTAACGAAGTGTGATTGAATTCTTCCTCTACTCGGGGTTTTTTGATATTGGTTTGGAAAACTAGCTAGAAACCGAACTCACTTTTGTCTCTACAGTACTGGTGTTAGAGCGTAGGGTACAAGCGCGTGGAGACACAAAGTTGAAAGATAGGTGGGTGGGAGTGGGGTAGGTCCCTCTTGTACGTACCTCCACAGATGAAAGCAAGTGTCAGCTTTCATTTCATGGGGTTCCTAGTTGTTACTTAGGTTTCGTACACACACGTGGTGGCCTTAAAGTCATAGGCAGTATGTGTTGAGACAAAAATGAAAAACAGAGGCCTCAACTGAATTGGTTTGATGAAATTGACTGAATGAATATGATTACAAAGAGTTTCTGTATTTATATACAAATGAATTAATTAATTGATCTAACTAACTAAGTTAAACTAACTGACTGATCTAACTAACTAAGTTCTTCTCCTCTCTTTCTTTGACACGTGCTGCTGCTGCTGCTGCTGCTGCTTTGGCCTTTAATTTTATTTGCTCAATTTGTGATTCTAGGCTCCAACAGTATTAAAAAACTTCAGAAAATCGACTTACAATTATATATAGTTGTCGCATAGCATAATTGCATGCGTTGAAATCTGTTTTAGGAGACCCAACAGCCAAGCATACATCTTACAATCTTACAAATCATACTAAAAGTCAATTAAGATTGGAAGATCATGAATTGAGTGGTAGACACTGATCATTTTTCAAGGACCGGGAGATTAATTAGTAGGGATTAAAATCTTCTACCCTAGCGATTCAGGATCAGTTTGCTTTGTTCTGCAGTGCTTCAGGTGATATTGGGCAGCTGCTCCTGCCAACCTTGCTAGTTTTTGCTTGCCTGCTGTATTTTATTCCTGTTCTCTCCCCCCTCTCCCCTTCTCCCTTTCGTTGATGTTCTTATGTACTCCTTGTACTCTTTCCATCAATAAAAGTCTTCTTTGTTCATCAAAAAAAAAAATATATATATATATATATATTAGTAGGGATTAAAATATTCTACCCTAGCGATTAATTAGTCTATAAAAAAATCATTAATGAATTAGTTGAGCGGTAGAAATATAAAATACTTTAATTTTGAGATTTGATATAATATGGTTGATTCATAAATAAATTTGTTTAGAGCATCCAATATTAGCTCGACACGTAAAAAAAAATTAAGATAAATTATAGAGCAATGCTATTTGTTTTAAATTTTTTATGTCAAATTATGTGACAATAAATTTTTAAATGGTGTCTTAATATGTCAGTAATAAGTTTATACCACATTATTTGGAATGTAAAAGTTGATATCAAATTTGAGACATAGTATTATTGTAAATTATAATATCGCATGCAGTTGTGTTTTGTTAGAGTTTATATGGGATTTTAATTGATCGTCCATATACTTGGGTGAATCCGATTGAATCATGGTTCTTTCATTAAGGTCAAAAACCCGTGGAAATAAAATATGAAACAAGAAGAAGAAAAACAGGCTGAAATGATTCTAAGATAATTTGAAATATTATTTACGCTAAAAGTGAATTTTCACAAAAGTGTTGCATGTGGAGTTGGAGTTTCTCAGGATTTTGTATCTAAAATTGCAAAATTATAGAGATGTAAACATCAGGATCTGCCGTCTCAAACTCTTTGGTCTCCCTCTAGGTGCAAACCCAAGGCTTAAGAAGACGTGGTTCCAGTCATTGATTTCTTCAAGAAAAAGTTGGTCTCTTGGAAGAAAATATACCTCTCCTTTGGGGGTAAAATGAGACTTGTCAAATCTGTCCATTCAAAATCTTCCAATCTTTTACATGCCTATCTTCAAACTTCCTCAATCGGTGGCAAAAGATGAGGCATGATCAAGAGGAAGTCTTCTACATTATTTGCAACTCAGTGAAGGGTACTAGGGTTGCTTCATATATAGGAAAACATTCCTAATCACTTTGACAATCAGGTAATTAGTTTGGCTTAGAATCTTCCTCAATTGATATTTTAGTTGAGCTAGTATATATGGCTACAGGCTTTTGTCAGTGTTAGTTGTTCCCTTTTTTTAGTATACTGTTGTCGGCTTTCTTCTTCTACACTTTTCTTGTGCTAGTTGATGTTAGGGCCCTTTTTTGATGACCTACTGCATGGGGTATGCCCCTGAGCCATTGTATATGCTCTTCTTTTTTTTGTGTGTCTATAATACAAGTTTACTTACCCAAAAAACTACAAGTGTCAACCATCCTACATATAGTAGAATAGAGCCAGGGGAAGAAAAAAGCATAACAAGAGCACAAGATACCTCCAAGGGGACAACAATTTAGGCTATGTGAAAATAACATTAGGAAAGTCATAATTAATATTGTTGTCCCACTTAGTGAAATTATTCTCTATTCCTCTTCACTTAAAAGTATTCTCTATTCCTCTTCAATTGAAAACTGTGAATTATATTAATGCGAAACAAAACGTTAGGGAGAATTGAACACTGTCAAATTTTTTAGAAACCAAGTAACATGAAGACTTCTCATCTAACAAGAGAAAATAATTTTTTAAAATTTGAAATTAAATTAATATTGATAAAATCCTTAATCCGAAAGACCTAATATATTATATTTATAGTTCTAGAATACTCATATTTTGACTAAAAAATCATAACTCTCATTTTTATACTAATTCTAATACAATAAAAACTCATATTTTGAATATAAAGTAATAAAGATAATAAATATCTTATCTAAATTTGCCAATTTGAGATAGTCTCAAATTCAAAAACTAAAAAATCTTAATACAACTCTAAAACTAATATCTTTAATTTTAGGATACCATATCTATCTTACATCAGTCTTCTCCACTTGAAAATAATTTGTCCTCCTATTAAGTACTAGATGTACGTGACCACGAACTCGTCCATAACCCAACAAAACCAATTGAATCTTATATAAAATAATTAAATATTCAAGGAGTTCTTCTACCACATATTCCATGAAGTCTGTAACTATAGGTATTTTTTCTGATGATAATAATGCTTCCATAATAAAACAAGAAAATTCTTCATCTTGGTCCATTACAATTACAATCTTCTTATAATCATCAAAATAATATTTCAGTGAATTCAAGTTCAGTTGCATGTTTAGCGTTGACAATTTCAATAGAATTTTCTTACATCTTTAAAATAATTTCTTCTTTTGCAAAAGGACTTGTAGAATCTACTGGTGTTATTAGATCCATTAATTTTGAAGTTCCTTCTTCTTCAACTTTCTCCACAATAGGAGTTATTGTTACACATTTAAGATCTTCAATATTTTTCTTTACACAAAGTTTATTGAAAGATGGTAGCGAGTGTTTACTAACCATTTGTGCAACAAATTTCCTATTAATCGGTCTATGCACCGAGATTGGCAGTGAAATCTTATTAGAG
The DNA here is from genome assembly GCA_008638375.1 of Nyssa sinensis. NCBI lineage: Eukaryota > Viridiplantae > Streptophyta > Magnoliopsida > Cornales > Nyssaceae > Nyssa > Nyssa sinensis. The sequence continues at coordinate 35,578,033 of CM018038.1, forward strand.
ATTTTATTTTTTTCTAATGAGCCACCACGCATCGATCTATAGCACGTGTTTATCAACAAGTTGGCCTCGGCAAATCATTCAGCTTGACTCTTGTGGATTGAAGAGTCTTTGTTGACATTGTGAACGAATATGAGAACTAGATCATAAATTTTATTTACTTGATCAGCGAGTTTGGTAAGTTGTTGTCCTCAATCTTCCACCATAACCAACATAGCCTCTTCAATCCCACGATGAACATCAATGGAATTTTTTATTCCATCTTCACCAATTACCATCAAGTCACGCAATACCAAATAATGCGGAATGGAAACGTGAATGAGAATCGAATACATCAAATTCCTTAGAAACCAAGTAACACGGAGACTCCTCACCCAACAAGAGAAAATAATTCTCCAAAAGTCGAAATTGAATTAATATTAATAAAAAAAACTTAACCCAAAAGACTTATTACATCATATTTAAAGTACTAAAATACTCCTATTTTAGTTAGGAAACCATAACTCTTATTTTTATGCTAATCATAATACAATAAAGACTCATATTTTCAGTATAAAATAATAATGATAATAATTAAATCTACCAATTTGAGATAAGCACAAATTTAAAAACTAAAAAATTCTAATATAATTTTAAAATTAATATCCTTAATTTTAAGATATTATATCTGTCCTACATCACATATAGTAGCGGAGATATATTTAAGCACTTGATCCTCAGTCCTCCTCCCCTGATTCTTAGCATTCATTTCCATTCACAGGTAATAGGCAGTTTTAAGGAAGGCCCATCTTTAGCATGTTAGATTTCAATAAGTGCCCAAAAGCTTTATTAATCATGCATTGAAGTTCTTGATCCCACCCTAACTCCAAGATTCCTTTGAACAAATTAAGCACATGGATTGAATTTCTAATTTCCATATGATAGAAGAAAATATAGAAGACAAGAATAAGGTGCTCAATGTTTTCACTTCCCATATTGCATAGCAGAGAATGAAGTATCATTTTCTGAGAGGCCCCATGTTTTCAATTTGCTTTTACTAAGTTGTGTTTGCAAACCATCAACAAAATGAAAGCAAAGAATCAAACTTGTTTAATCTTCTCTCTGATTTGTACGGTTTTAACTCTCATCACCTAGCTAGAGGTTTATGCATCTAAAGATCTGCCAATAAATTCCTAATAGTTGATCATCTCTTGCTCTCTCAATTGCTTTGGGAAGTTGTCTGAACTAGGTGATTCTAACTAGGTGATCTTGAGGAATTTGTTCCAAATACCCAACGAAGTCCTTGTAAAGGGCCTAAGATGAAGGTAAAGGGTAACTCCTAAGCTCAGCAATTTAGAGGTTAGCTCTAATTGTAGGAAGAGTAACAAGAAGAAAGGCATAGTTAGTGGAATGGTTGAGTAGAGCAGCTGGGAAGGTAAGGTTGTCCCTACAATTCCCTATGACAAGGGAAATAAAACTTTTTGAATGAAAAAAGATCAATTCAAAACTCTTGTTCATTAGGCTTAATTGGGACAATAATATGGAAGGAACATACATGTACAGTTTGTCTACTAAGCTGAGGAAATTGAAAAGTATTTTGAATGAGTTAAACAAAACTTATTATAATGATATGCGTAATAAAACAAAAACTGCTAGGGCGGAACTTGTATCCATTGATACCATTCAAACCAACCTTCAACAACATTCAAACAATATTACCTTGAGAAATGAGAAGAAGAGTCTCATTTTTTGAAGAATGCAAAGCTCAATGCTATAAAGGAATTAAATGTTTTTACAAATAGAAATATTGTGTTAGGTGGCTCCAGATAGGAGATTAAAATTCATTTTTCTTATAAAGGAAAATGCATACTAATGAAGGGAGGGGTAGAATTTCTCTCTTGTGAATGATAACGAGGTTAGACTAATTAAGTGTTGGTAATGCTAGCTTTTTTTAAGTATTTTTTTGCTTATTTAAGAAAAAAATAAAATAAAAGTAGTTCTTGGTTTGCACCCAAAAAAAGTACTTAAAAATATCAAAAAAGAAAAAAAGTACTTCTAAGCAAAAGCAAACTTTCTTTTTTTGCTTTTTTCAAGTAAAAATGTACTTATATCATTTTTTTTTTTTGTTCAAATTATCCCACAAGTACCACCACAGTCCCACCATTGTTATCGTTGTCACCCCACCAGAACTGCAACCACCACCACCACTATTACCACCTTCCACCACCACCACTACCATTACCGCCACTGCTACCGAGTCCCCTACTGCTACCTCCACCCTTGCCGCCACCACCACACCATCCCCACTATGGTCTTAATATTATTTTTAAAGAATAATTTTAATGAATACATTAAAAAATTAATATTAAGATAAAAAAAAAACTATTTTGAGAAATAGTTATCAAATATATTTTTACTTATTTAAAATAGAAAGAAAAAATTATAAAAGTTACTTTTTTACTTATTAAAAAGTGCTTTTAAAAAGCGTTATCAAGCAAACAATTATTCTAAAGTTTTTGAAAAATCTCTTGCTACTTCTTACTCTCTATGTTTAGACCTTGTCAATAGGCTTGAAGTCAATGGTGAACAATGTCCACTCAAATCAAATTAAGGTTGAACTTAATAAATCAATGGTCATGATGAAATCCAGGTGACTTAATTTAGTTTAATTCTCTAAGTGGAAATAAAGTTCCAAGCCCTAATGGCTATATGTTAGCCCCTTGAGGGCTTGACAAAGCCAAGGCATTGGTGAGGCTTAACCAATGCCAAGGCCAAGGTGAGGGTGGCTTGTCATGGACACCCTTACTTGAAGATTGAGTTGTCTTGATGGATACTTTGACTTGGTGCAGCTTGTGTGTGTGACTTTGGGCAGCAAAGGCCAAGGCAGCACTTTGACAACAGTTAACGCTCACTAACAGCCTTTAACAAGATATACGCGCATAGGGGGAGCAGCTTAGCTTTGCAAGTGATTGTGCCTACTCTTGTCAGCTGGGTAAATTGTCCTAAGACATATATAGGAGGGCAGTACCTCCCTGAGGCGCCCATAGGGCGAGTAAGCCATGCGCGGCCTAAGATCTTGGCACCTTCAGGGCAAGGCATGTTGTTGTTGTAAGCTTGGTTTGACATGGTGGTCCGACCTCCATCAACTACGGTGGCGGCATACGCTGGCAACATTTGACAAACAAGAACAAGTCATAAGTAGGCATAGTTTGGCAATGAAGGGCAGATAATGAAGCATTGGTGGGATCAAGTGGTGTGCTGATTGAAGGCTGAGTGCACATGGCCTTGTCCTTGAATGAGGGCTTGGTGTGACATTAGTTGAGATAGAGCAGGTGAAGGCAGTTGTTGGTTTGGCACAAGACAAGGCTATCTAAAGGTAGACAAGGGGAACTACCATGCTATGCTGGCGCATGGATCCTATGATTGACAATGAATGCAGTAGTGAGATAAACTGAATGCTGATATGTGGCACAAATCCAAGGCTTCAGACAGCCTTGGCAGTTGGGGGTGTCAATTGGAAGCAACATGGTGGCTGTTTGTGATAGAACCCTAGTAGTTGGGGTGTAACTGCATGCATGTGTGTGTCACAGACACACACATACACATGGTTGGTTGTTGCTTTTGTCTATAAATACATTGTAATAGAGAGGGGTACGGATATAGAAGTGAGTGCTTCTTATACGCAACCCTAAAGGATGTATTTCTACTACTGTTGAGTGAAGTAAAGGTTGGGAACATTTCCTGTAATTTGTGTGTCTTTTGTGTTGCTTGTCTTTATTTTAAGCCTCTTGGGCATGTGTATATGTGTATTGGTTGACTAAAACAGTGTCTTAGGCCATCACAAGGCAGAAAAATTCAGGAACGAATTTAGACCTCGTGACAATTGGTATCAGAGCACAGTTTGACAACCATGGCTGGTCGTACTACGAACGAGGCCCTAAAAGATCGAGTGTCCCACTTGGAAAATTTCATTAGGTGTCTTTGAAGATGATGGTGTAGTTGCACTGTCTGTTCAAGCAGAGCAACATGCCATTGAATTGGTGGACTTACGGAAGAGCCTTGATGATTTCATGACAGAGAGGACTGCCAGAATCACCAACATCATGAAGGATGTGGTGTCCCTGAACAAACATCGTGAAAATCAACCTCAAGTGCTTAGAGGATGATGTAGCCCTCGTCAAGAAGTTTATCCCTACCCACCCTAGGCTCCATCGGAGAGGTGTCCTTCAAGATTAAAGTCCCTGAACCGAAGGCTTTTTCTGGTGCCAAAAACTCAAAGGAGTTGGAGAATTTCCCTTGGGACATGGAGCAGTATTTCAAGGCTGCCTAGTGTCCCAAATACAGAGAAGGTAACCATAACCAGTATCTTGCAGGTGATGCCAAACTCTGGTGGCAAACTCAGGTGCAAGATAATCTGAATGTTGGACGCCCTCGGATCGAGATATGGGAGATCTTTAAGAAGGAACTGAAGGATCAATTCCTCCCTTGCAACACTTCATGGGTTGCTCGATACAACTTGAAAAAGTTAAAGCACACCGGCACAGTGAGGGACTACGTAAAAGAATTCACTTCCCTGATCCTTGACATCCAGAACATGTCAGAAGAGAACAAACTATTCAACTTTATGTCTGGACTCCAAGCATGGGCGCAGGCTAAATTGCGAAGGCAAGGGGTAAGAGTACCTTCCTTCTACAATTGCTGCAGCAGAGGGGCTGGTCAACTTGAAAGGTTGTTGGACCCACATCCTTAACCGAAAAAAAAAAAAAAAAAAAGAACAATGGTGGGAAGAAGGCCAAGGATGGACAATCCAAAGATGCTAAGAAGCAGCATGATGGAAAGAAGAAGAAAGGAAGTAGCAGCGGCACTTCCAAGTCCAAAGGAGAAATAAGCCAAAACGAGGGCAAGCCCACGAATGGCTGTTTCCTCTGTAATGGCCCCCATCGCCTAAGAGACTGCCCCAAACGTGAGAAACTGAGTGCCTTTGGTGCTTGATAACAAGGACTCAAACAGCAACTCTGATATTCCAACCAGAGTCAATCCACTCTAGTTGCTGAATGCCTATCACGGTGCAGAAGCCACAAACTCAACATAGGTTTGATGTATGTGCAGGTGAAAGTGAATGGCAAAGATGTTAGTGCAATGGTGGATACTAGAGCCACTCACAACTTTGTGGCTTAGTGAGAGGTGGCTACCTTTGGACCTGAAACTGGATCAGAACACAAGCAAGTTAAAAGCCATCAACTTGGAGGCCAAACCTATCCAAGGTACAGCACAAGCAACCCTCAACATTGGTACTTGGGAGGAACTGTGCAATCTAATGGCAGTACCCTTTGACGACTTCAATCTGATCCTTGGCAATGAATTTTATGTGAAGGCCAAAGTGATGGTCATGCCTAATCTTGGAGGCATGATGATCACCGATGAGAAAGCCACATGTTTTAGTCCCTGTTGTTTACAGCGACCAAAGTAAGAAGGAAGGGACAAAAGAAGATAGGGATTCTCTCTGCAATGCAGTTGAAGACTGGACTGCGAAAAGGTAAAAAAACTTACCTTGTAGCCCTGGTGGAGATCAAGCCCGACACTATTGCGAAAGTCCCAGATGAAGTTGCTAACTTGCTGAAAGAGTTTTCAGATGTCATGCCTCCAGAACTTCCCAAGTCCCTTCCGCCCCGACGAGCAACTGATCATAAGATCGAGTTGGAACCTGGTGCAAAGCCTCCTGCACACGCCCTTTACAGAATGGCACATCCTCAATTGGCAGAATTAAGGAAAGAGTTAAAGGAACTCCTTAATGCAGGGTTCATTCAGCCTTCTAAAGTCCCTTTTGGCACCCAGTATTGTTCCAACGGAAGCAAGATAAGTCAATGAGGATGTGTATTGACTATCGGGCCCTGAACAAGGTGACTATCAAGAACAAGTACCCCGTCCCAAATGTTCATGACCTTTTTGACAGACTGAGCAAAGCTTCCTACTTCACAAAATTGGACTTGCACTCAGGCTATTGGCAAATGCGGATTGCAGAGGGAGATGAGGCCAAGACTGCTTGCATCACTCGCTATGGATCATATGAGTTCCTGGTGATGCCCTTTGGTCTCACTAATGCACCTGCTACATTCTGTAAACTAATGAATGATGTTCTTTACAAGTATATTGACAAGTTTGTTGTAGTGTATCTCGATGATATTTTATTCTACAGTGAGACTATTGGAGATCACTCAACTCACTTAAAGTTGGTTTTCAACAGCCTGAGAGAAAATTAACTCTATGTAAAGAAAGAAAAGTGTGAGTTCTGCCAACAAGAAGTGATGTTTCTTGGCCATTGGGTCAGTAATGGCAGAGTTCGGATGGATGAACGGAAGGTGAAGGCAATTCTTGATTAGCCTGCACCAACTAAAGTGTCAAAATTGAGATCTTTTCTTGGACTTGCTAACTATTATCGCAGGTTTATCAAGGGTTACTCTAAAAAGGTAGTCCCTATTAACTAACTTGTTGAAAAAGGATAACCTATCACGGCCTGCAACCCACCCTCTACGGACTAACGGACCGCAACCATCCGACCCAGCCCTTTCGTCGAACCAGACCTACTCATCCTATTGCACTACCATTAGTACAACTAGTATGTAACCACATGTATCATCATATATATACCTAGCAGAAGACCTCAAGTGAAAGGTTACATATACCTATCAGTCTGCTATACAAAAGTACGGCCTCTAAAATTTCTACGTCATCATCTCGTCCCCAGGACGTGAATACACAGGGAGTGCTACAAAACTATACTACTATTACCTTTACTTGTCAAATGTCCAACTTATCGCTGCAGTCTCCTACTGTCTATCCTCTGCATCTGTCCCTGAAAAATATATGTAAATAGGAGTGAGCTACACTAAGTTCAATAAGTAAGTCCTCTACTCTGCCATATGTACAAGACCTGAAAAGAACTGAATAACAAGGATATGATAGCCAAGTCAATATCATATAGAAATCATAGCTCAGCAAGGTATATCAACTGATCAGGGATACAAATGATAATCAAAGTAACAATCATGGCTCATCAAAGAATATCACTGATCAGGAATAATAACAATCAGAGCTCGTCAATGAATCTCAAATAATCACTAGTACGTACTCAATAAATGTTGAGTAACTACCTAATCATTCATACGAGAATATGATCAGACAATGAATCTCAATAAAAAGATAGTGATGCCAAAGCTGGTAGATGCGATAATCTACGAGGCCCGGCTACCCCGTGTGTATAAGCACTGAGCTCAATCTGTAAAACTAGTCCCCATTACTCGAAACTGGACCCTATACTCGGATCAATACTAGTAAAACTAGTCCCCATACTCAAGACAAACTATGCATCCAGATAGAGTTATGACTAAGCACAAATCCAGCACTAATAAAATATCAAGATCATGCTACTCTCCATGGAGAAGAATGTGGAGCATAACTGGTTCAAGGCAACATAATATAACTATAGCTTTTTACGACTATATTACCTGGTTGCCGATAACAACAACATCTGGCCCCTCTTGGCCTTACGTACAAGTGTACAGAATGGTCCTTTGCACAAATGTACGAAATCTCATTATCAGGATATAACATCATCAAATGATACAAAAATCAAGAGCAAGATACAGTATCATGGCTAAGCTATTCCACTAAGAAGCAATATCACATAGTGGAATCATAAAGAATTTGATATGATAAATAAAAGTACAAATGCGTATAGAAAAACTGTGACATGGCTAGGAATGTACTACATACAGAGGTCGGGTATTACTTACAAACTGTTACGCTTATTTGGAAGAAGATCAACAGCAAAACAGTTTACTAGGGGCTGATCCCTAAATATTATGGACCCTTTGAAATGATTAAGAGGGTGGGGAATATGGCTTACTGGCTTAAGCTTCCAGACAGATTAAAGATTCACCCAACATTCCATGTTAGCTTCTTGAAGTCGTTCCATCAAGATGTTCTTGATGCCTCAAAGAAGCAAACAAGAAGGGCACCGCCAATGATAAAGAAGTAGTTTGAGAAAGATGTTGAGAAAATTCTTTCTCACACGACGCAAGGTCAGAGTAAGAAGAATCGGCAGACTGATTATCTGGTCCAGTGGAAAAGCGGCAGCGAGGCTGATGCATGTTGGGAAAGAGATGTGACTTTATGGTAATTTGAACGGCAGATTCGAGACTACTGGAACAATCCGAAAAGGGCGTCGAATTCCTCTGGTGAGGGTGGTTTGTTAGCCCCTCGAGGGCTTAACAAGGCTAAGGCATTGGTGAGCCTCAACCAATGCCAAGGCTAAGGTAGGGGTGGCTTGTCATGGGCACCCTTACTTGAAGATTGAGTTGTCTTGATGGATACTTTGACTTGGTGCAGCTTGTGTGCATGACTTGGGCAGCAAAGGCCAAGGCAGCACTTTGACAATAGTTGGTGCGCACTGACAGCCTTTGGCAAGATGTACGTGCATAGGGGGAGCAGCTCAGCTTTGCAAGTGATTGTGTCTACTCTTATTAGTAGGGTAAATTGTCCTAAGACATATATAGGGGGAGTACCTCCCTAAGACGCCCATGGGCGAGTAAGCCATGCAGCCTAAGACCTTGGCACCTTCGGGGCAAGGCAAGTTGCTGTTTTAAGCTTGGTTTGACATGGTGGTCTGACCTTCATCACCTACGGCGGCGGCATATGGTGGCAACGTTTGACAAATAAGACCGAGCCATGAGTAGGCATGGTTTGGCAATGAGGGCTGACAAGAAAGCATTGGTGGGATCAAGTGGTGCGCTGATTGAAGGTTGAGTGCACATGGCCTTGTCCTTGAGTAAGGGCTTGGTATGGCATTAGTTGAGACAGAGCAAGTGAAGGCAGTTGCTTGTCTAGCACAAGACAAGGCTGTCTAAAGGCAGACAAGGGGAACTACCATGCTTTGTTGGCATATGGATCCTATGGCTAACAATGAATGCAGCAGTGAGATAAATTGAATGTTGATATGTGGCGCAAATCCAAAGCTTCAGAAAACCCTAGTAGTTGAAGGTATCAACTAAAAGCAACAGGTGGTTTTCTGTGACAGAACCCTAGTAGTTAGGGTGTAACTTCAAGCATGTGCGTGTCACAGACACACACAAGGTCAGTTGTAGCTTTTGTCTATAAATACATTGTAATAGAGAGGGGTGCAGATATACAAGTGAGTGTGAGTGCTTCTTGTACGCAACCCTAAAGGATGTATTACTATACTGTTGAGTGAAGTAAAGGTTGGGAAGATTTCTTGTAATTTGTGTGTCTTTTGTGTTGCTTGTCTTTGTTTAAGCCTCTTGGGCGTGTGTATGTGTGTATTGGCTGACTAAGATAGTGTCTTAGGCCATTACAAGGCAGAAAAATTTAGGAACGAATTTAGACCGTGTGACACTATATATAGTGGTGTTTTTCCCAAACAAAATTAAGATATGGTAGGCTAAGATGTGTTGGCTGCAATAAACTCATTTTTTAGAAGAAAAATCCTAAAAGAATAAAAAAACAACTACTATTGCTGGAGTGGCTAGCTAAGTTGAGGAGTCCAAGTTATATGAACAACTTTAGACTAATATCATGTTTTTTTTTTTTTTTGGATAAGTGATAGTTTATTAGAAGAAAAATCAGAGCCCAACAATATGAACAAAACAAGGCAAAAAGACCAAGCAGGGCAACCCCTACAGTGACTCAAAGACAGATTACATCCTAACATTCCAAGCATTACAAAGCTTCTTGTTGAAGGATGAACAACTCTTTCTTGGATGGCTACACATCTTTTATCTAACAAGGGAAATGTCCTCAAAAATAGACTGAGAAGGCTTCCTTTTCCTTTGGAAAACCCTGCAGTTCCTTTCCGATCAAGTCATATAGACTACAACGGCAAGGAACCATTTCAACACTTGGGCATAGAAGGAGTCTCCTTTGTCGAAAGAAAGGTATCAGGTCTTGATCAGGGACCAAGTGAGAGGAGCACTGCTAATTTGGCATCAAAGCTAAGTAAGAAAGACTACATACAAAGCTCTCACTGATAAAAAAAAAAAAAAAATTAGGAGTTAAAAGTCAGACCCCTAAAGTGGTTTCATATGCTAAAAAACTGCAATTGATTGTTGGATTTTTTATACTTTGATATCAAATAAAATTGCTTAAATATGTATTTGGAAATATACAGTAATAAGTTGTACAAAGCGCCTATATCAAGTGCCTGAGAATTTGATTTCTTCACAAATATATCTATATTATTTATCTTATATCTCTCTTTTAATTCACTTTCATATGCAACCCATATAGTCCTTTATATTGGGCTAGAAATGTATTAATATTTGAACACAACTTTTAGAATTCTTAGACAACCTTTAAAATTTATAGACAAATTCAGGAACATAATTACATGTATCTAGATATTCATGCACTATAGTAAATTTCAAAGTTAAATTCTAACACTTCCCTTTAATTTTGAAAATTTCTTTTCTTTTCATCTTCAATCTCCATTCTTCTTTCTTCGTTGTTCATTCTTCAATCTTCATTCTTCATTCATTGTTGGCATAAAATGATTCTTCTCCATCTTTCCTTCCTGAAAACTTCATTGCAATTGTTGTTACTTGATTCCATATTTTAGTTTCTTGGTTCTAATATAATCTGCAAAACAGAAGGTTAATACAAAAAATTATTTTATCACACACCCAACTTTGATCATAACCTGAAATTCTGATATATTCTTAGTCTATGTTGAGGCCTCTCGGATCACCCTAGAACTTTCACTAACTTATCAGCTGCGGTTGTTGTCGCCTTGCTGCTATTTTATCACATGCTTTATTTATTCGTCCAGTTAACTAGAAACTAGCTTGATACCATGTTAAAGTTTTTGAAGTGCTTTGATACCAAATGGAATTGCTTAAACATTTATTTGGAGATGTACAACTATAGGCTGTACAGAACTCATGTACCAATTGCTTGAGAGTTTGTTTTCTTTCTCAAATATATCTATATTATTTATCTTATATATCTCTCTTTTAATTTACTTTCATATGCAGCCCTTATAATCTATTGTATAGGGCTAGAAATACATTAGTATTTGAACACAATTTTTAGAATTTTAAGAAAACCTTTAAAATTTCTAGACAGCTTTTAAAATTTCTAGACAAATTCATGAATCTAATTACATGTATATAAATATTCATTCGCTATAATAAAATTCAAAATTATATTTCCAACGTTCTTGTAGTTATTTTGTTTGCCTTTGCAGCCGTGTTTCTAGACTAATGTTGGTTGTTGCTTTGTTTGGATTTTGACGCACTTAATAAATCTTAATTACCCCAAAAAATCTCATAACATTCTTTTTTATTTATCTATTTATTTTAATTATTTTGGTTGAAATTTTATACAAAGTTGATCTCTTTCTCCTCTCCCCCTTCTCCCAAATTGTTGAATTTGATCTCTATATGACTATAACAAATCATTTTTATTTGATTTTAAATTTTAATTTTAATTTAGTTTTGAAAAAGTAATTTATGATTATACTTGTTCTTTTTACTTACTTCTTATTAAGCAAGTTCTTTCTTTTGTAAAATTGAATATTATTTATTTTTATTACATTTGACTTAGTTCATGACTTCGCCACAATTTTCAATCATTAGCCAAGTGAGTTTCTTGTTTCTGAGAGTTTTGATATTATAATATTATAATGTGAGATATATTAACAAAATGATAAATTTTTAATTTTTAATTTATGTCATTTTTTTTCTTATGTATTTTCTTCATCTTAGATATTTATATTTATACACTCCAAATTTGTTTTATTTTTTTTTTCTAATTTTCTATATGTAAATTGAGTTTAGGTTTCTTTTTAAGGAATTTTTAATATGTACATGTAAAATATTATCTTTATCATTTTGTACAATGTTACAATTTTCATCTGAGAACTCTAAGGATCCTCCATTAATAACTAAAGATCCAAAGTAGAATCCAACCTTGCATATGGTTTGGAGGCAAAATATTCATGAGCCTGCTTATAGATATGTCGATTGTGTGTTGCCTTATTGAATAATAACTACAACGTGAGGAGTTGATATATATAATTATTAATTGTAGACATTAAAAGTGAAGATATATATAAATAGATAGATAGACAGAAAAAAGATGAAGCAAAATGTGTTGGACTTGGACCGGCGTGAGAGAAAACTTGATCCCAATTTTCTCAGTGCATAGACCATTTTCGTTTGTTTTTTCAAAACATGTTTATTGACATTACCGTTATTCTCTATGGAGTCATATATATACAGACACACGCAGGCGCGCACACACACACACATATCACCCTGCATAAATCTTCATAAGCATGGTATGTGGTTTTTGTTTATTAAAATTGCACTTTGCTTTGAATTTATTTATGTTGTTTTTCTTAACATTGGATTTATTTTCTTGGGACACAGCATAAAATCAACCATAGATAGGTACAAGAAGGCATCTGCAGATCATTCCAATACTTGCTCCATTGCTGAGATCAATGCTCAAGTAAGAATTAATTTTCATTAATCTATTTTTTTTCAGAAAATATATATATTCAAATTCTATAAGTCTATTGGTAAAACATAATACTTGATGTTACTCTTTTCTGATCAGAAGGCCTCCCATCCTTAGCTACCAATCAAGAACTTGAGATTAGAGGGTCACCGGGAAGGCTCCAGTGGTAGCTGCTCCAATAATAAAGTCAATAAAGAAATAAAGACAGTAATTCAAGACAAGAATTGAACATAAATTAAAAGCATACCCTATAACCTTATTTATAGGCTGTAGATTTTCTAAGTTGAGTAGGATTAGGAGTCATGAAAATAGGGATTTGAAGATATCTTAAAGATAGTAATTGACATATTGAACTATGTTTCCTTATTCCAAGGTCGATAAGATATGGACGGTGGTGATAGGTTCTGAACCCTCCGTGCCTGGTTGACCTGGATAAAAATAACATTTCTTGATCTGTATGTATTATTACGAGGCCATCATTGCCTAAACCATCATGGTAGTTCAGAAGCGACGTTTCCTAAAGTGGGCACCCATCGAGCCTCTATAAAAAGGGGGCAACGAATCACCATTTCCCCCTTTCAATATTTGGAATTCTAACTTGAGAATATTCAGCCCCCCAAGAGCAATTTCTTAAGTGATCTTCAGTGTATCAGAAAGTTCCCTTTGATCAAGACCTCAGTCAGGTTTGGTTTACAAAAGTTCATTAAATTTCTTCATTTGTTTTTCTCTTCTTTCTACCCTTCTTTTACATAATTCTCTTCTATTTGTCTGTTTAACAATGTCTATTTCTGATGCCCCGTCATGAGATCGTAGAGCCCTTAGAGATATATAATCAAATAGAAGTGAATCTTGTAACTAGTAACCCATCAAAAAACGTAAAAAATAGGCTTGTTGGTAACCCAAGCCCGAGTTCTGAAGTTAAGATAGTAGAGACTTTCATAGAGCCTAGGAACATTGGTGGGGAAACCTCAGGTAAATCCCATAAAAGGGAGGAGGGAGAAAGCACCAGGACTCAGAGCATGATAAATGTTCTAAAGGCTACCTTTGACTTCCCTGCAAACGTGTCTTATAGGATACCAGGACATATAGACCATCCTTCCAGTATCCAGCAATGTGAGATATGTGCTTACCTTGATTAGTTTGAGATAAGGGTTTGATTTCCCTTCCATCCTTTTATTAGAGAATTTTTTAGTTAGTTTAAGATTTGCCCAACCAACCTGAACATAAATAGTTGGAAGGAATTGCTAGGCTCCATAGTTTTGGGCCATCTGAACGACGTCGAGGTAGATCTCCCTTTAATTAAGAGTAACATGGATATGAAGTACTTGAGGTCAGAAAGCATGTTCTACATGTCTTTTGATAAGGCGTTCAAACATCTTTACTTTGTACCCACTTCTAATAAGACTTGGAAGAAATGGTACTTCTATGTCAAGGGAGGTTGGGAGTTTGAAGATTTCGAAAACTAAGTTTCAACCATCCCATGCAGGACTTGTATCAAGGGTGAGCCCCCCTCCTTTTTTTCACCTGCCCCTGATCTCTTATTTCTATGTATTTTGATTTAACTCATTCTGTCTATGTAGATATGATGGCGTGGAAGAGGTCGATTTTTACTTCTGACCTCCGGAAGAAGTATAAGAAACTTCTTTAAACCAACAACCGCTCTTACGAAACCATACTTACCCCAAAATACCTAATAGAAGCTAGGCTTATGCAGGATCGTACTACGAGCTTAAAGAAGTCTCTGGTCGCCAGGTGGGTGCCAAGGAAGAAGAAGAAAAAGAATATTGAGGAGAGTTTGTCCCTTGCCGAGTTTCCCCCTCCAAAAAAGAGGAGGAGACTAATCTCCATCTCCTCGGAGAGAACTATCTCGAATTTAGGGATTTCCCCTGCTCAGGAGGCCTTTCCGCCTTCGGTACCTTCTGTACTGAAAAAGAGAAGAGGGAAGGGGAAATCTATTGTTTCCTTTCAAGGCCTGAGGATTCCAGCACGACAGCCGTGAAGAAGGCCTACGAGGATTCTTGGGCAACAGGCCCAAGAAAGTTCATTGGACTGAAGCCCTAGAAGATAGCCAAGGACCTGATGGCTATTTATATGAGGGTGAGTTTTCTATTATTTTCCTTGTTTTCACTTTCATGCCTCTGTATTCTGCATATATTCAACTCTGAATTGATTTGCTTTGTGTCATTTGTGTTTTTCATGTAATCCATGGTTTGGTAGCCATTATGGGTAGCCCTGCGAATCCCGAGCAGATTGACACCCTCTAATCTGAGCTTGATAAGGCCAAACTCTAGTTGGGAACGACGCAATCTTCAGTGGCAGTCGCTGAGGAGAAATTTAATAAGTTTACCAACTCCTACTCCATCCTAGAGTTTGGGAGGGATACCCTTGCTAACAAACTGGAAGACCTCAAAAAATGGTTTGCAAACTTCCAAGTTGCTTCTATTAAGAAGATTTAAGACACCGTTGAGGCTGTCAAAGCTTAAAGTGAGGTGGATCTAAAGGCTGAAGTCCAAGATTTAGGGGATGAACTGATTGAGTATGGGTATCGAACCTTCAAGACGAAGCTCTGAAAGAAGTACCCTGATTTGGACCTGATTGGGATAAATGATATCGAAGTCTACCAAATTGAGGCTGATACACCGGATGCTAATGATGAAGAGGAGGAAGCAATTCCAAAACTTCCTCAAGTTGCCCCATTAGAGACGGTTGAGCTAGTAACATAATAGACTTAGGATTTTTTGTATTCTTTTTTTTTTTATCTATAATTTTTTCATTTTTAGGGCTAATATATGAAATTCTGATTATTCCAAAACTCGTGTTTTGCTTGATATCTTTGTGTTATATCTAACTTTAAGATAATTTCTTCAATATCCAAACTAATATAAAATATAAGCTCTTTTAGAAACTCCAAATCACTCATAAGTTATTTCAAAGGTTTAAATAACGAGATACACAGAACTACCACACTTTAAAATAAGGTTTCTTGGGCATCTACATACTGATAATACGAAATATACAGACCTACAACACTTGTAAATAAAACAAGGTTTTTCTAGAGGTCTGTAGAGTGAAAAAATGGACTAGACCCATGACACTTGTAATGAATATAAGGTCATGAGGGATCTGTACATTGATTTAAATGGACCAGACCTATAACACTTGTAATGGATACAAGGTTTTTAGAGGTCTGTACATTGATAAAATAGACCAAACCTATAACACTTGTATTGAATACAAGGCCTTTAAGGTCTGTACATTGATTTAAATGCATCGGACCTGTAACATTTGTAATGGATACAAGGTTTTTAAGGGTCTGTACATTGATTTAAATGGACCAGACCTGTAACACTTATAATGGATACAAGGTTTTTAGGGGTCTGTATATTGATAAAATGGACCAGACCTATAGCACTTATATTGAACACAAAGCCTTTAGGGGTCTGTACATTAAGTTAAATGGACCAGACCTGTAACACTTGTAATGGATACAAGGTTTTTAGGGGTTTGTGCATCGACAACGAGCTCTGAGGTGAGTCAAAAATAGATTTATTATTGATAATACTTGCGTAAGTATTCGATGTTCCAAGGCCTGGGTATAGATTTCCCAGTTAAGTCTTCCAACCAATAAGTCGCAGGTCTAACTATCTTGGTTACTTTGTAAGGCCCTTCTAAGTTATGAGAGAGCTTTCCCATGGTAGGATTTTTAGTATTTGGGAATACTCTTCTTAGGACAAGATCTCCAAGCTGTAAATTAATAGGTTTTAATCCCTGGTTGAAATATTTGGCCATTCTTTGTTGGTAAGCCTTAATTCTGATCCAAGATTGCTCACGTTTCTCTTCTAGAAGGTCGAGATTTTTTACAAGTTGTTGGCCATTGGTCTCTAGGTCAAAGCAGTCTATTTTAAGGGTTGGTATACCAATTTCAATAGGAATGATTGCCTCGGTGCCATAGGCAACTGAGAATGGTGTTTCCGTAATTGGAGTTCTTTTAGAAGTTCAGTAAGCCTAGAGCACGTTAGGGAGCTCTTCGACCCACCTTCCCTTGGCTTCCTCCAACTTCCTCTTTATTGCTTCGAGAATAGTACGGTTGGTAATCTCGGCTTACCCAACTTAAGGATGCCCTAGAAAGGAGAAATGGTGAATTATGTGTAGGTCTTTACAAAATTTCCCAAATACCTTTCCAATAAACTGCGCTCTATTATCTAAAATAATGACTCGGGGTATACTGAACCTGCACATAACATTTTTCCAAATGAAGTTCTTTACTTCTACCTCTATGATGTGGGTCAGTGGTTTAGCCTCTACCTATTTTGAGAAGTAGTCGATGGCGACTAGCAGGAATCCCTTGTTCTGAGGGGCTTTTGGCAGTGGCCCTACGATGTCCATTCCCTATTGGGCAAAAGGCCGAGGACTTGAGATATAGATGAGTTCATGCTAAGATTGGTGTTGGTAAGAGGCAAAATATTGTCATTTGTCACATTTCTGAACATATTCCTTAACCTGTTTTAACATACTGGTAGTAGCAATAAGTTAATTCTCGGTGAGCTATGGTCCTACCACTGTTATAGTTGCCACTAATCCCCTTATGTATCTCGGCTAGGACGTAGTGGGCCTTTTCTGGAGTTAAGCACCGTATGAGGGGTTATTTGTAAAACCTTTGGTAAAATTTTTCTTTAAGAATTAAATACTGAGCTACCCTAATCTGAATTCTTCTGACATAATTCTTGTCTTCTAGAAGTGACCCTTCCTTTAAGTACTGGATGATGGGAGTCATCCAATTCGGAGATTGTTCTAAAATTTAAAGATATTGTACTATTTCAATACTAGGTTTTGATTGATAAGAGATTTTAACCATTGAATCCCTTTCTGACTTGAGATGGGAGGCCATATTTGCCAAAGCATCTGCCCTGGGGTTCTGATTTCTTTCAATCTTCTGAATAGTGAATTTGTAAAAAGACTACTTTAGTTATTTTACCAGCTCTGAGTATCTGGTCATTTTGTTATCCTTAGAATGTTCTCCTAAAACTTGATTAACTACAAGCTAGGAGTCAGAAAATATGTCAAGGTCCAGAGTTTCACACTCTAGAGCTAAGTTTATCCCAAGGATAAGTGCTTCGTACTCGGGTTCAATGTTAGAGGCTCTAAATCCCAAACTAATAGCTTTTTCGATTATGATCCCATCAGGAGACTGAAGTATTATACCTACTCCAGAACCTTTGTTTGTAGATGAACCATCAGTGTAAAGTAGCCATGCCGAAGTGTCTGTAGTGGTTTGAGCTTTTGAATATTGCATTCTAGTGAATTCTGCTATAAAATCTGCTAATGTTTAAGTTTTGATAGCACTCCAGTGGAACATAAGACTATGTCGAATTCTCCTAATTCCACTAAACATTTAACCAATCGTCCCAAAATTTCAAGTTTGTGCAGGATTGATTTTAAAGGATAGGATGTAGGAATCATGATAAGGATAAGCTTGAAAGTATGGTCTGAGCTCCCAAGCAAATGCAGTTTTTCAATTTTGGAGTACCTTGTTTCGGTGTCCAAAAGTGCTTTACTGACATAGAAGACAGGCTTTTGAACTCCCTTGTCTTCCTTAATTAACACATAGCTGATGACACTTTTTGATACGACTAAGTATAGGAGTAGTTTTTCCCCTAGCACTAGTTTTGAAAGGAGATCGGGATAGGCTAAGTACTATTTGAGTTGTTGGAAGGCCTCTTCACATTTAGAGGTCCATTGGAAGGCCTTACTCCCCTCAAGGCTTCAAAGAACGGGAGGCACCGATCCATAGATTTAGAGATAAACCTATCTAGTGCTGTTATCATTCCATTTAACCCTTGAATATCTTTCTTAGTTTTGAGAGTTTCTATTTCAATCCAAGCCCTGATCTATGAAGAGTCTGCCTCAATTCCTCTTTAGGAAACTAGAAAACCTAAGAATTTTCCTTCTGTGATCCCGAAGGTACATTTTAATATGTTAAGTTTCATTTTGTGTTTCTTCAAGATGTTGAACGTCTAATTTAAATGCTAGATGTGGTCACCCTTTTGAACACTTTTGACGAGCATATCATCAATGTAGACTTCCATTGTATCCCCAATCTGGAGGCCAAACATTTTGTTTACAAGCCTCTGGTACGTAGCTCCAGCATTCTTCAAATCGAACGTTATCACTTTATAACAATAGAGAGCCTCGCTTTGATATGAAAGCTATTTTCTCCTAGTCTAGAGGATACATTTGAATTTGATTATATCTAGAGTAAGCATCCATGAAACTCGTGAGTTCATGACTTGACGTGGCATCAACAAGTTGATCAATTTTAGGGAAGAAGAAAGTTGTCTTTAGGACCAACTTTGTTAAAGTCGGTATAGTCAACATAGACCCTCCACTTACCATTCTTTTTTTTTTTTTTGTAAGAACTGTATAATTGGCAAGCCATTCTGGGTAAAACACTTCTATTATCATTCCAGCATCAAGCAACCTCTGGACCTTTTCATTGATGATCTTGTGACGTTCTGGGAAAAATTTCCTCATTTTTTGTCTCACTAAAGGATGATCTGGATCCGTCATCAGCTTGTGAGAGATAAAGTCAGGATCTATTCCCTCCATATCTCTGATTTCCCAAGCAAATATCGAAAGATTGGCCTTTAGGAATTTAACAATACCCTTTTGCTCAAAAGGAGATAGAGCTGAGTCGATGAGTAAGTACTTTCCCTCTTCTTCAGTGTTGATGAGCACTTTGATAGGCTCCTCCATTGGTTTGACCGCATTGTCCCTTCCTCTAGGACTTAGTGGCTCGTCAATCTCAGAAGGATATTCTTCTGCCTTATGAAGCTTGGGAGATGAGGAGTTTTTCCTTTCATGAGGGTACTATAATTTTCATTTGGAAGGTCTTTCTTTTAGTACGAGGGCATGACATTCCCGGGCAGTGGGTTGACAACCCTTGATGGTAAGAATTTTACTAGTTGTAGACATATTTCAAGCAATTGTGGAGGGATGAAGTAACTGCCCCTATCTTGTGGATCTAAGGTCTACTAATAATGACATTATAGGGAGATTTTGCGTCTAGGACCATGTATTCATATATCAGTGTCTTCTGGCCATTTCCTTCTCCTACCGTGGTTGGTAGGTCAATTCTGCCCATTAGGATGCTGAGGTTCCCATTGAATCCTGTCCATGATAGCAACGGTAGTTCTGATGTCATTAGAGTCGAGTTTTATGTGTTTAAAGGGTTCGTAGAATAATACGTTGGTAGGATTTCTAGTATCTACTGAGAACCCTTCTGATCTCAAAATTAGCAATTTTGAGTGAGATGACAAAGAGCATTACTGTAGGGCTAGTGTATCCCAATAAGGTCCAAATTGAAGAACTGGATCTGTGGTTTTGACTTCATTTTCTTCTCAATGGCTGAGATCTGGATGATATGGGGCTTTACCCTTGCCTCTTAATCATATATTTTCTTGGCTCGGTTAGATGTCCCTGTCATCAGTATTATCAACATAGAGCATGACGATGACATGATTATTTTGTTGTTGCTGATCATTATGAAATTCCTTCTGTTCAGGACTTTTCTCTTGCTTCCTTTGAGGGGGTCTTTTCGTCATGGGGGGTTCTGCCTCCCGTCCTGGCAGACAAACTCTCTTTGTCGTCCTCTCCTAATGAGATGCTTTATTTCCTACTTCAAAGCCCTAAACTCCTCAGTCGTGTGCCCCTACTCCTTATGGAAATCACAATACTTGTTCTGACTCCTAGATTCAAGGTGGCTTCTTAGTGGCTCCGTCCACCTTAGGTCTTCAAAAGTCTAGATTTGTTGGAGTATGTGGGTAAAAGAAGCGTTCAAGAGGGTATAGGTCAAATAACTCCTAGAGTTAGAGTTGTTCTGAGCTCTAGGTGTTGTTCTTTTATCAAGACTTCTAGTCCTCTTCTTGTTGGCGTTGCTATCCTTTTTCTGAACTTATTCATTCTTCTGAGCTTGTTCTTTAGCTTTTCGGAAAGAGGTTTTTGTATCTTTGAGATTAATATACTTCAGTTATTTATTTATGAGTGTTGTCGTATCGATAGGAGGATTCTTGCTCAAGGAATCTTGAAAGCATCCAAGTCCAAGGCCTGAAGTGAGGGCGGCCACTAAGAAACTCTAACTGTAGTCGGTTATTTCTATGAGTTTGGTATAGAATCGAGCTATGTACTCCCGAAGTGATTCTCCCTTAGCTTGCTTTATAGTTAGCAAGAATTTCAGGTCCGTTTCTCAACCTTTTGCTTATTAGGAAGCGGCTAAGGAAAAGTCTACTGAGCTCGTAAAAGTTATTGATTTATTTCTAGGGAAGATTGTGATATCATTTAAGGGCAGTACCCTTTAGGCTGGTTATAAATGTTTGACACATAAAGGCATCTGTAATCTCGTGCAGAGCTATTGTGTGATGATAATAAGATAAGTGGTCTCCAGAGTCCTCAGACCCGTCGTAGAGAGTGAATTTTGGAACAACACATTTCTTGGGATGCTCCTTTGTCATTATGGTAGAGGTGAATAGCATGGAGAATCTACCGAACAGTTTACTTAGCTCGTCTTGTTCTTAAGGGATGTGGAATCCCTTGGTTGAGATCGTTTGATCTTGAGAGTCTGCTATCTCTTCTACCCTTTAAGGAGCTTTAGGCAGGACTTGTTGTGTGATTGGCATCCGTTACTGGTCTCATCCCGTGCCTCCATGTCTTGGATTCACGAGGAGAATTTGTCTGGTGTTAGCAGGTGAATGCTGCTCTCCCAAGACTAGGCGGGACTAGAATCTTGGGAGGTTGGAGTTCATGCGGCGCTGGATTATCTCCATAGGCCGTTGGAATTGGTATCCTCCTTCTGTTCTAGTAATGGATAGTAGGATGAAACGTTGGCATTCCTCTCCCTACAGCTGTTGATGACTAGGGGTCGATCCCCATATGGACGGTACCATGGGGGTGCACTGGTTGCGCATTAAGTAGCTCTTCATTGTGAAATCCTTCACCCGTGGTGGTGGCGAGAGGCTAAGGTTCTCCGTAAACAACGTTAGTAGGAAGAGGAGGAGGAGGAGGATTACTCTGTTGGTTATTAGCCAGCGAGGCCAAAGCCTGTGACATAACTGTGAGTTGTTCTTGCATTTGATCGAACTGTCGTTGAATCCGATCAAGTTATTGTTACAAACGAATTGGCGTTTGTCCTCTTCCTCTCCTAGTAGGAGGTAGATTCTGTGGGTTTGGGAAATTCTTTCTAGGACAAAGATTGGGAGCCATTGATTTTTTGAAGAAATAAACAACAGGTTTGAAGAGAAAACAAGAACGATTGTCGTTCCCACAGACGGCACCAACCTGATGTTGCTCTTTTCTGATCAGAAGGCCTCCCATCCTTAGCTACCTATCAAGAACTTGAGGTCAGAGGGTCACCGGGAGGCTTCGATGGAAGCCGCTCTGATGGTAAAGTTAATAAAAAATTAAAAGCAGTAATGCAAGAGAATAATTGAACATAAATTGAAAGCGTACCTTATCACCTTATTTATAGGTTGTAGATCTCCTAAGTTGAGTGAGATTAAGAGTCATGAAAATAGGGATTTAAAGATATCTTGAAGATAAGAGTTGTCATATTGAACTCTATTTCCTTATTCTGAGGTCGATAGGATATGGAAGGCGGTGATAGGTTCTGAACCCAGTACCTTTGAACTCTCTGTGCCTAGTTGACCTGGATAAAAATAATATTTCCTGATTTGTACCCTGAAGAGCTCTTTACAAACACGTGTCACGCCCAGGATACGGTTGTCAAATTATGGTATATCAATACTGTAAGCAAGTTTACAATGTGAATGCATGTCAATAATAAATTGAAACCTAAAGGGTGACGTACGTGCTTATGTGTAAAAAGTTGGCCGAGAAACTAACACTAATTCATTTTACAGTTCACATTAAGGAAAATGGGAGAGTTTTCCAGATCAATCTTTTTTAATAAATTTTGTAAGATCCCTACAAATTTAATTTTCTAGTGGCAGCTTCGTTCAAAATGATAAATTTCAACTTGTAATATAATGTAAAATGTTAATGTAGCCATACAATTTGAATGGATCATCCAAATGCACACTAATTATATTTCTAACATTTATGGCTTTCTCAGTAATCCTTTTGTGTAATCTATGTCCTTTAAGCATAAAATCCAGTATTTGTTCATTTACATTTCTTCAGTCTAGTTGTAATGTAATCACCAATGAAAATGATACCATTAAGTTTGAGAGGCATAACCGTGCAGGCCAGCTTTAAGTCTTTAACTCTAATTAATTTGTCAAAACCATTAGAACATGCAAGCTTAATTGGCCACTGTTTCCTTGTTATTTGTGGATGTGATCTTTTTCTCTTTTTAGCTGGAAGAGTGGTTCTGTAACCTTTTCTTTATTTGATGCTCTTATATATTTGGATTGAATGTAGTTTTATCAACAAGAATCAAAGAAGTTGCGCCAACAAATACAGACGCTTCAGAACTCCAACAGGTGATTGTTATGATTCATTGTCATCCAATATAATTATATGTGTGCAACCGGAAAAGCTGAAATGAATATCTATATATATCTTGAAAATTATAGAGATGTCAAAGTTTAAAAAAAAAAAAACCCTTAAAAGAATGCCAAACCAATGGATTTCTATATTACCCTTTTTGAAAATTCTTTAGCTGAGATCCCTTGTATATTACTATATAATTTCGGGAAAAAAAAAAAAGTTAAACCCAATATATTTAATTTGAAAACAATCAGTGAGATTAAGGACATGGTGTTGAGACTGTATTTGGAAAGCATGAAGGATTATTTCCCTGAGATTGGTTTGTCACAATGAATTTTGCATGGTTTTTGTATCAACACTTGAATTTGTGCACTTTGGATACTATTTATGAAGAAAATATGGCACAGTTCAATCTATGTAGTCCAACTCTCTCTCTCTCTCTCTCTCTCTCTCTCTCTCTCTCTCTCACACACACACACACACACACACAGAGTGAAGAAAATTAATGTAAAGTGTTAACTCATAGTGTTAATGAGAGAGATAATGCTCGTTATTTTTCAAAGACTTGGCCTGTCATAGGGAGAGAGATAATAGAATTTTTTACTTTATTCTTTCAGAACTACCAAAATTCAAAAGCAATGGAATGCAACTTCGATAGCTGTGATCCCTAAAGTTGAAAACCCCGCCCTCTTCTTTTGCTTGAATTTAGACTCATCTCATGTTGTAATGTGCTATACAAGTGCATAACCAAAATCCTTGTAAATATAATAAAGGCCCTTATGAATCCATGGATGACAACATTCTACTCCTACAAGATCTCCTTAGAAACTACCATAGGAATAGTAAAGCTCCCAAATGTGCCATCAAAATGGACATCATGAAGGCATACGACACTGTTAGTAGGAGTTTCTTCATGGATATCCTTGAAGCTATCAACTTTCAGTTGAGGTTCAGATCCTAGATCAAAGCTTGTGTGACTAGACTACTCCTATGTTTTTCATTGCCATTAATGGAGCCTTAAATGAGTTCTTCTCCCTGGAGCTAGAGGTTCGAGACAAACACCCTATACTTATTTCTAATGGTAATGGAATCTTTCACTTTCATCTTCAACAAAAATATATAAACCTACAAATATCCTAGGTTGCCTTTGCAAATGATTTGTTTATTATTGTTGTTGTATATACCCACTCAATTCAGGTTATCCAAGGCATTCTTCAAGAGTTTGAACATTGTTTAGGTCTTAATCCCTACCCCTAGAAAAGTGTCATCTTTTTGGCAAGGGTAGACAAGCATACCAAGGATTAAATTTTTAGTATCTTAGGCATTAGAAAAGGTACACTCCCAATTAAACACATAGGATTACCCCTCACAACAACTAGAATAAAGCATGAATTCAACTGTATTGATGTACCTTATTCATAATCCTTTTTTTTTTAAGGAGATGGAACAAAAGATAAAGGATTTTAAATGGTCTAGTAAGGAAAGGAGGTGATATTCTACCAAAGTTCGTTGGGATTCACTGTGTAATACTAAAATAAAGGGTGGTTTGGATATAAGAGGAATCCATGAATGAAACACAGCTTTAATCGTAGACATGCTTGGCATTCGCAACAAGAGGGATTCCCTCTATAGGTGAGATGGGTTCACACACATAGGTTAAAAGGATTTAGCTTCTTGTCTGCCTTGTCCCTGTGGATAGTAGTTGGACAAGGAGAAAAGTGGTAAAATTGAGGAATGTAGCAAAGATCTTCATATATAAGACAAAGCATTGGTAATAGCTCTAATGCATTTTTGTAGAATGACCGACCCCTAACACCTTGTTGGCATACTTACAAATAATGTTGACAGTATCATATAGACAAGATCATCCAATACTTCCAAGCTCAAGACTTCTTCTATTATCCAGAGAAGAATGAGGAATTGGCCAAGGAATACAAGCCATTACAAATTTCCTCCCTAAGCCCAACTAACTAGATAAGGTTATATGAAAGAGCCCGAAAGGAAAGTATAAAGTGGCTTCATCCTAGTATGAAATCCGAGGTCAGTTTCCTCCTATGCCTTG
This sequence comes from Nyssa sinensis, assembly GCA_008638375.1. NCBI lineage: Eukaryota > Viridiplantae > Streptophyta > Magnoliopsida > Cornales > Nyssaceae > Nyssa > Nyssa sinensis. The sequence goes on from CM018038.1 coordinate 35,603,105, forward strand.
GTACGAAATAATCTGGTTCAAGTATCACACTACTAGACATGTTTTTATCTTACGGTTGAGTTGGATGGGTAGACTTGCACTGAAAGATAAACTCCTCGTATGGGGAATCGTAAACCAAGATACCTATAGTCTCTGTAATGCTACAATGGAGACTAATGAATACTTGTTTTTTCAGTACCTCATTTGTTTTCTATTATTCTTAAATGGACACTGGTAGCTACTATTTACTCCATGTAGGAAGAAAGAAATTGATGCATCTTAAAGTAGCCACCCAAGCTCTATTATGAAGGATATTTCCTTGATCATAAGACCAAAGATTGTGATACACTCTGAGAAAATTATCTCGAATTCTGATAAGGCTATTTACAAAAAATGGAATATTATTTTGTTCGTCGTAATGAAATTTATGTTTTGATGTTTTTGAAAACTGACCTTAGTGGTTTTTTGCTGAAAGGCAGTTTTAGTTGTCCTTTTTTTCGTGGTTATAAAATTCTCTCTTACCAAAAATAAAAATAAAAATAAAACCATATGATAATCTAATTACCTAACTTTTTATCAAAAAGAAAAAAAAATAGAATTCATTCAATTTGTTCAAGCAGTGAATATCTCAAGGATCATCACTGGAGAATGTCTTCTATGAGTTCCACTTTCATATTTTCTATATTACATAAAATTGTAAAAATTTTAACTATTTTATGGATGATTCTTGACTAAACAGATTTGATTTCTAGTTGGTAACTAAAATTTATGTTGTGAACCCTTTGATTATAAATATTTATATTTTCCTTGCCTTTTTGTTTACAGGCATTTAATGGGTGAAGGCTTGAGCTCTTTAAATGTAAAGGAGTTAAAGCAGTTGGAGAATAGACTTGAAAGAGGCATAACAAGAATCAGGTCCAAAAAGGTAAATAGGAAAAATGAAAAGCAAATACCAAGAAAGTTGAAAAAATAATTTAAATAGGGTGATGAATTTTCTGTTGCATTTTTTGGTATAAATTAGGTGTGATTTTTACATCATCTTATTTGAAAACATGAAAAAAAGGTACTAGTAGACTAGCAGTTCATGGCAACATTGGTAAAATATGGTCTAGGTTTTTGCAAGAACAATGGTGACATATTGTCCAGATTTTGTTTTTGCAAGAACATTGGTGACATATTTTCCAAGTTTTCGTGTAAATAGTAGAAGTATACGGCCCAGGATTTCATTAAAGAAATTGTAAGCTTGCACAAGTTTTTATACTATATTGATTTCATATGCAAATGATATACGTACTTAAGTTACATCCAAACATAGAATAGTTTTGGAATGCATATATGAGAGTTATTTTATAGACACACGCATATATACATATGTTGCAAATCAATACACTAATGTCTACATTTATCAATAGCAAGGAACCAAGAGCTAGAATCAAGGTCTATATACACATATCATTCACATAAGTAAAACTAAAGTCAAAGAATCAATTCCCAAAATCATCTGGCCACCTTTGAGACTTGATTGTGTGTGTGAGAGTCTCCTACAGTTATTCTTTTAACACTCTCTAACTATTTCATTTGAGACTTTATTGAATAAAGATAAGGTTGTCTCGCAAATGGGGAAGCTGTAGGGAATGCAAGGTGGGGGAGGTGAGACGGAGGTAGTAAGCAGTATTATGGAGCTAGAGGTACAAAATGAGGTCATGAAGAAAGGGTGGATGGAGAGAAGTGAAGGGGTGAAAATTGGGGATTTTGGGATTCTAAAAATGAATAAGATAAGGATCATTACGTGGAATGTAAGGGGGTTAGGGAAAAAAGAGAAAAGATGGAGATTGAAAAGGTTATTACTAGAGAAGAATGTGTACATGGAATTGTTGCAAGAAACAAAAAAAAAAAAAAAGGTTTAGACAGGTTGTATGTTCAGTCTTTATGGCTAAGCTCTAATTTCAATTATTTGGAGGGAGATGCCATCACGACCCAAAAGGTTTGACAATAAGGTCATTTAAACCCTAACTAGAAGATTGACTAATCAACTTAGTCAAATGTATTAAAAATAGGCAAATTATTTTTTTATTTATATTGTTTCGCTTTCATGCTTATACTTGTTCAAGTCACCTAATGGGATTTATTGAAATGAACTATTATCACGTTTTTCTATTCAATAAATATTTGTTAGTGAGATACATCATATATATATATATATATATATATATATATATATTAGGTAAATTACATTGACCTTTCTTGAAATTATGACAATTACACTAACATTCCTATGAGGTGTATGAAATTACACTGACCTCCCCTACTTTATCTGATATTTATAGATACCTTTCTCTAGTCAATTTTTTTCTTCAAAATGACAAAACTACCCATTCGTATTTGTTTTTTAATTTTTAAAATTTTGACCATTTTTTTCATTTTTAAATAAATATTGATAAAAACCTTAAATTTTTTTTAAAATATAAAAAAAAAAATCTTTTAAAAATTAAAAGTTAGGAAAAATTGGTCAAAATTGAAAAAATATAAAAAATAAATAAATAAAAGGGACAGTTTTGTCATTTCAAAAAAATAAAATTGACAGAAGGGAAGTATCTGTATATTGTCAGGTAAAATAGGGGAGGGTGCAATTTTAGAAATCTCAAAGGAGGTCAGTGTAATTGTCATAAACCTTATGGAAAGTTAGTGTAATTTACCTATATATATATATATATATATATATATATATGTATATAATATGATTACACTATTCAGAACTATCTCTAATGCCCAATGGTATGAGTCTATAAATAGTTATACATTACTATGTAATAAATACAAGCACTCTTTATAGAAAGATAATTACATAAGTGTAATAGAACATAATCTAAGTCAATATTTTGTCTAAAACTGGTCCTACAAGTTGTCATATACATCTCTTATACCTGTCATTCCCATGAACAGCATGAGTGAAGCCATAAAGTAGGATTTTTCAAAACACACAAGCACACAGGTCGCAAAAACTAATGCAAGCCCTAATTGGGCAGTTCCTAAAGTCCAACATATAATAGATGCACACAATAATCATTATAAGTCAATAATAGAGACATGTATAAATAAAAGCATTAATATACAAGATATTATCCAATACATACTGCAAAACTATAGAATAATGATTAAATACTACATGTATTCAATATATAATACAAATTTGTTTATTTATCCCATGACATACCTCTATTTCCTGCATCAAGTGACATCAACAAGAAATATATATATATATATATATATATATATATATATACACACATGTGCAATCTACAACACAATTATACTCAATATTTGCAATCCATAGCACATTTCATAGTAACAATATATATAAGTCATTCATCAATACATTTAATGCAATGTAACTATGTTTTATGTATGCACATCTTCAAAAATGCATTATGCTATGTTTTTTTTTATAAACACGCACGAGGGATCAACCAACTTCAATATCAGTCCTGGGGACTGGTAGACTCCAATATCAGTCCCTCCTACGTAGGTTTTTACCTCGTAACCGAAGGAAGACACAATCCCCAACATAATATAATTTAGATTACAACAAATATTAATTATGTAGGATCAACCCTACTCTAATATCAACCCTATATATCCACAATATCTTCTACATAGTATGCAGTACAACACATGATGCCAGTATGCATAAAACCCATATACATAACAAAACATTCATCCATAGCATCTCATGATAGTAATATGTATAGCGGGAGATGTGTAAATAGTCAATTAATGTATAATCCTATTCTTAGTCATCATCATGCTGCAAGGAATACTTTGTACTTTCTTCGTATGATACACTAGACATCATAGAAGTTCATGTTATGACGTTTTTGGCCACCCTAGCCCTTATTGTTTAAGTTTGACATTAGTTATCCAAGTTCTCTAAGGTTAATTGTGTCTTAACCTAGATGTTGCCCATATATTTATCCTAGAAGGGGGTGACTAGGGTATATTGCAAATATTAATTTCTTTTTGAAACTTTAAAAATGAAAGCTATAAATGCACAAATAAATAAGAGAGAGAGAGAGAGAAAAAAAAAAAAAAAAAAAAAACATAGAAGTTTTACGAGGTTCGAAAAACTTCCTACATCCTCTACTCAAGCATCCCCATTTGAGTTTTTCTACTATTCAGACCTCCTTGCATGTGGAGACCAAACCTTTATAATACGAAGACCTGCAACCCTCTTATCCTAGTAAAATATATTATTTTGCTTCATCAGGTAGCACCTACCCACAACTCTCACCACAATGAGATAATACAACATTTTTACCAAATAGCACTGCTCTTCTAAAGTAGTTTTGGTGCAGTAAGATACTCACTCTCTATAGATAGATCAGGTGTAAGCTCTAAGTATAAATTTCATATCTTGATTTGGAAAATGTTAAATCTAAAGTCAATAATAAGGATGTAGAAATGTAAGCATGTAAGTGTTGGCATAGAATGCCCTAGAGAACCTTTATTTATAGTCTTTTAAAGAATATGTCCGTTATTTTTTAAAAAGAATCGTTTCTCCCTTTCTTATCTGTTCAAAATTTGAGTTTGTGATTTCTAAATCGACTGAATCAATCGACTGAGTCATCAACCAATTGATTACAATGAGGACTAGGTCGACTGATTAGGTCAATTGATTTGTCTAGAGGGTTTGAGGTTCATTTAGTCAAAAACAATCAGTTGATTAGCTCTTTGGATCAGTTGACTGGTTTTGTTTGTACTATTATTTTTCCTTCGAGAAATGGTCAACTGATTTTTTCCTTTAGGTCAATTAATTTAGAAAATATATTCAAACAATACTTCAAAATGGTTACTCAATCGACTAGTTCTTTTTATACATTGAATTAGCCTTTGAAAGATAGTCGATTGATTTTCCTTAAAGGTCGACTGATTTAGACAGTAAGTTTTAGGCTATTTTGAAAAATATCACCTAGTTGACTGGTTCTTTGGATCAGTCGACTGGTTTGATCAGTGCAAAAATAAGCCTTAAAGAAGCAGTCACTGGTTCCATGAATTGGTGGACTAGTTTAGACAGTAAGTGTCTTCTAGCTTATTTTTATTAGTGTACTTTTATTAAAATCTTTTGATCTTTTAAAACTTAAGGTATGGAAAAGTTTTGTTTTGAAAAATCATTTGAAATTAGTTTTCAGATGATCATTTTAAAAAGTGAGAGCTTACTGACCAATGATCAATCTAATCTTACGTCACTCAAAACCCAAAATAAAGAAAATAAAAGTCTTCACGTGACTTGTCTTGAATCCTTGGGCTTGAGTGTGTCCATTTACTTGAATCATCATGAAAGCATTCCACTAGATTTGATCTTTGCTTTACAGCATATTCTTGAGTGAAATCTTTTAGCTTCATGAACTTTGTCATTTCTTGGTCAGCAATCTTCTTTGACCTAGATGACCTATTTGCAGTTGTCACTTGATAATGTTTTGTTATGATCAAAATTACTGAAATGCCCTTAGTTGAAAACTTTTAGGGCTAACATATATACTTACAGTATCTGTTTCCCCTAAACAGTAGTTAAAAATGAGTTCATGAATCTCAAAAACCCTGAGATCTTATCTTCAGAGATTTACTCTTTTAAATGTCTTTTAAAGCCCCTAAGGATGTTCTTTAGTAATTTAACCATTTTTGTTTGATATTCAACAATACATTAACCCCATAATTGATTACATGCTTCCAATAATTTAATGTATTTAATCAATTATGCATCCCCATCACATACTAACCACCAAGCTTATGATTTTTGAGTCCATATTTCACATTCTTTGTCATACATGGTCCTTAACTTCATTAAGTTACTTGCTAGTGTCTGTCTTGAGATTAACTCAAAAACATTAGTAAAGAGGCCCTATATGTATCTAGATGACAAGCAATAGACCTAGATAGGGGATGAATAGGTCTATATGGGAAATTAAAATTATCTTGACCAATTTTAAATTTGCATTTGATGATTAAGGTTAACACTTCAATTATGTGAGAATTAGGTTAACGTGTGTGCAATCAAAAACCAATGGCATGCAACAATATAATACTAAAGCAATAATAGAGAGTAAAGAGATGACAAGGCTAATTTTTTTTTATGAGGAAACCACCATAGATTAATCATATCTGCTTTGAAAAACCTCGGGGCACTTACCTAGATGCACAGAATCCTTTAGAATAGCTTTGGTGATTACAGACTCCGAAGATAGAATGATTTAGTCCCTCAAGCCTTATTCTTGTTTTGAATCTCATCCGACTCGAATCTTCAAGCACTCTTCAAGTAGATCTTTGCTTCAAATCAATGAACAAACAACCTCAATCACAACTGTGAATCCCCATGCAACCTCGAACTCTACCGATCACACACAACTTGAAATCCACAAATTTGTACTTCAAGGATGTTTTAGAAAGTATGTTAAACCAATTAGCATTTGAATTATGTGAACATGTTAATGCAAATTGAAATCCTTTTGAAACTAGAAGATTGGAATAAGTTGCAACAACCAAAATTCCTTTCAAAATCATGTTAAAGGCTATATATAATCCTAGGGTAAAAAGAGAGTTGTTTTCTAAATTAGAATTAGGAAATTTCGCACAAAATCTCGATTGGTAGTTCAAACGAGACCTTGGTCATTCGAACAAACTCTTTAGAGAATTCTCTAACAAGCTTATTGCTCTGGTCATTCGACCAACCGTTCCCACGAGATCCCACAAACCATCATTATGAACATACTACCTTGGTCATTAGAACAACCAACTGTATAAGAGCCCACAACAAGGTTCACATGACCTCACTATCCTAGTCATTCAAATGAAGCCAAGGCTTGTTCGAATAATCGAGGCAAAATGCTCAATCAAGCAACTTAAACCCTTGTAGTTAACAATTGACTTCAGAATTAAAAATCTTTTATTCCTTTTAAAACCATGAGTTTATTTTTAATACCAAAGACGATTCACAAATCCACACTAGATAATAATGTTCAAAAATAATTTAAATGCATAAAGTGTGAGTATGAAAACCTTAGGCCAAATGTATCCAAATACAGTTATCTCTCCCTATGATTGCGGCCATCACCATTGAAGAAGAAACTCCATGAAGCTCTGAATTTGAAGATGACTACAAAGTTAGGAACTTCAACTCAGATAGACTTGGACACATTACAACATAATAGTTTTGTCAATTGTGGATTAGCCAACACAAATATTAAATAAACGTCCTAACAATTAGTAGTATATTATTAAGATATTATAACTTCTTCATTATCTAGATAGTTTTTCTTCTAATTCCAGATTTTTAAGTCCCTACACTTTTATCCACTCAATCTTATGTTATCTTCACACTTTAAGTCCTCTACAGTTAATTAGACACATCGTTCCAAACCATTATCAAGTCTAGCTCCAATCTAAGGTAACAAGGAAAGGCAAAACATCTAGATTGGCACCATTCGTCCATATGCAAGAATTTAATTAGGAATCTCTCCTAAAACCCTAAAGCAACTCACAAATTTATTTATACATCTTTAAACCATTTATTCAATATTTTCTAGAATGCAACGACAACCTGAACCTCATCCTCAACCATTTATGGTAAGCTGGAAAAATAACACAACTGTAACGGTCACAAAAATGTGTCTAGTTCTAGTTCTTTTTAGTGAAAATTATTATGAGATGGTTTATAGGTTCACCATTGATGGTTGTAGTCGCATTAACATGGTCTCACCATCTGCTCTTTCTAGAATGCAACGACAACTTGAACCTCATCCTCAACCAGTTATGGTAAGCTGGATAGATAACACAACTATAACGGTCACAAAAATGTGTCTAGTTCTAGTTCCTTTTAGTGAAAATTATTGTAAGATGGTTTGGTGTGATGTAGTTCCTATGAATGTTAGTTATGTGATTCTTGGTCAACCTTGGATGGTTGAACTTGGAGCAACTCTTAATCTATAAGATAAAACTTGTAGATTTAAATTTAGGGGCAAGAACTTCAACGTATCCACATCTAAATCCAAAGAGAATGGACAACCTAAGCTTTCTCTTCCTATTATTTAATACCCTTAAATCTAAGTGTGAAGTCTCTAGGTCAATTCCTCATATCCCAGATGAACAAACACTTTCAATCTTGCATCACACTAAGTGTGAGCATTTAGAGAGAATATTTGATCCCATGGGTGTGGAAATGAGTCTTAGCCTAAGAACACATGTGGGACATACAAGAATTTCTAATGAGTCATTTCACTCTACAATCGTGCCAACTTTAGAGTCCCCAGTTCCAACCCAAGAGTCTATTGGTGATTGTTTGTTTTCGCTCCTACTTCAGACCATTGTGTTGAGTCTCAATATGCATTGCCTTCATCTACATATTTCACATCTAAATCCATTGGCACATTTTTAGAAACTCTTGAAATTAGACCTATTACTTATTTAGTTGACATACCATTAGATTTAAATATTAGTTTAATTTTCAATATGGAGGACATGCTCTCTAATCGAGATGCTATGGAGCCTCGTGTATTTCTTAGTGGAGTTATTATTTCTCCAATATCAGATCCAATGCCTACACTAGTTCCACAACATACCATAGATCATATGAAGTTCAGTATTGCAAACCAAGCCCAACACTTTGCAGGCTCTAACAGACATTCTTCGCTTGATGATTTTCTTTGTTTCCTGTGGTTAAAGATATTATTCTTTCTCTACTTGTTGGGTTCCAAGTTTTTGTATTCTACCTTAAAGATTCACCCCTTTTACAATAATTCCACCCCCACAACTTGCTAGAGTCGAGTTTTTTTTAGCGAGAGAGAAATGATGGGGAACATAAAGGAATTGGGTGACCAATTTGGAATGAAAATTAGGGTTTAGAATTTATTTTTAGTTATTTTGTACTTTCTTATTTTTAGGATTTTAAAGTAATTTTGGTAATTACTATTATGGTATTTTAAGGTTTATTTACGTTATTTAGGATGTTTTATTTTGGCAAGTTTAATTAGCATTTGCCTATATAAAGGCCTTTAATGTAATAGAATAGGTAAATTTGAATTATTGAATATTGAATATTGAATATTGAATATTGATATTAAGATTGTGATCTCTCTAGTTCTTTCTTCTTTCTTGATTTCTTCTTCTTTTCCCCTTCTCGATTTCTTTTCTCTCAAGCTTATCCCAGAATTACTCACTTTCTCCCTTCTTCATCTATTGGTCATGCACCAATATGTTAATTCAGTCGTCTAACTCTTTAAATCAGTCATCCGCTACTAAAGACTGGACACCTACTAAGGTCTATCCAGTTGTCCGGATCTACAACTGGGCTCTCTATTTTTCTTTTTCCTCATTAATTTTTTGTCCTATCTCATATAAATATGTTTTATTCACTCTTATGTATCAATGTCATCCCAAAAGGTGACTAAAACAAGGTTTTTATGAAAGCCCTATTTGGGTCTCCTCTCTGCAACTTCACACAAGAACACATATATTCTTACATACAAAAATTAGGGCTAAATTGGGTACTAAAGGTGACTTAAACAATATGTATTTTCATGTGGTGGCCAGTGGAACACAAAGGAGGAACTTGCTAAACTTTATGTATGTTAATGACCAGTGTATTAAGGAACCCTATCATATCCCAAGCCTCACCCTATACGAATTAGGGATAATGATCGACCAGTTAGCCACCTCACCAATATACTATCTCGTTTGTAGCATATTGATGACATGTCTAACCAAATGACTCTTTACATATACAAGTAGATTGCATTTGGTCATATATAATCCTACAGCAGAATTTGCGTCGGTGATTTTTTTTAATGCAGTCACACTTGGCAGAGCATAAGTAAACATTACATCATAGTTACAATCATATGAGCCCATCATTACATTACACGTGAATGTTAGAACTATTATATCAATAGTAAACACTATACATATTCTTATCTTACTCTAAGCTGCTATATTATTCTGGTATCTGTCACCTTAGAATGATACCTCCATGGTTGGGATACTAATTATTTTCTAGCTAAAGTCTTTAATTCTCATAACTTACTAGTATCTAAATCCGAAAAACTTCTAGTCATTTTTGAACATATATAGGATAAAACCCTGTGAGCTTCATGAAAAACTCGTGAGTAACTCAAGTTCCCTATTATGGGTTGTTGGAAAGCCCTTACATAATCTTTCATGAATAGGTGATTCTTTTATTTCATGGAAAGGTAAGAAGCAAACTGTTGTCACTCATTATTCTGCTGAAGCTTATGATGCTGCACTTTTTGGCCCACGTGAGATCCAAGCTCGGCTCCCTGCGAAACACTCGAAACAGAAGATCAGAGGACCACCGGGTTGGCTCCGGTGGTAGCCGCTCCGATGCTTAAGTCAATAAATTGAATTGAAAGACTCGTAATGAAAGCCAAAATAATGAGCATGAAAATAAAGCGTACCTTTAGGGCTTGATTTATAGGCAGTGGCATTCCTAAGCTGATTAGGATTTGGAGCCATGAAAGTAGGGATTTGATCTCTGGAGATATCAGTTACCTTGTTGAATATGGTAACTTAGTGTGGCAGTTTCCTTGTTGGAGATAGCTTCCTTATTTCCTACTTGGTGCTTACTGAAGCGATGATTAGGTCTGATCATTGATGTGTTGTATTGCTAACTTGCATCTATACAAGTTAGTCTTTATGGGAGAACTGTCTTGCTTTGATACTATGAGCTCGGCCTATGTAGGTTATGCCCTTGACTGACTGAGGGTGAAATGTATGACCGAGCATGTACTAAATGGCCGAACACAGATTATAAGGCCGAACATGAACTAAGCGACCGAGCACAAGTTATGTGGCCGAGCCCGAGCTGGGCGACCGAACACAAGTTATATGGCCGAGCCTGAGCTCTATTATGGGTCATGAACCGATCTTGCGGTTGCACGTGTCATGCAGTGGTTGGTGTGTCACATAGTGGTATATCAGTTACTCCCCCCCCAAGCCTTAGTTGGAGTTCGGGGGATAACTAAGGTCTTTAAGAGTGCCCGAAAAGTCACGCGTTCTGTCGTCTCGTTTTCCTAGACGTCCGTTGGTACATCATTTATTGCGCAGCCGGTTTTTGGGTTTCTCAAATCATTATTGTTGCGATACTGTCGTGGCGGTTCGCCTGGGTAGCCATTACTCTCCGAATGTATATAAAAGGGGGAAAGAGCCTTGTACGACTCTTTTTACCATCTTCGATTTTGCAAAGCGAGATATACATCCGTCATTGTCGAACCAGCAAGCTACCTTGTGAAGAATCCCATCCATCCGAAGTCCCTTACTCTGATTCAGGTTCGGTTTTAGTGTTTTCGTTCATCTTTTCACTTTCTCTTCTTCTCCTTTTGGTTATTTTGAAATGTCGACTTCTTCGGCATCTTCTGATGTTGGTAATGGGTCGGGGAGCCTTCCGGAAGCTCCTTCCTTGTCACAAACCCTAATTAGGGGTAGCACTTCCTCGGGGACTGAATCGGAGGAGACTCACTCTAGTCCCTCAGTTAGAATAGTTGATGCCTTCTCGGAGTCTAGGGATAGAGAGGGTGAAGTCTCAGGTCGGTCTTCTCAGGTAGAGAGTGCTGTAACATCCTCTTGGTTGGAGGTTATTAGGGAGAAGTATGAGATTCCTCCAAATGTCACCCTTAGGGCTCCTGATAACTTCGACTACCCTTGGGAAGTTCAGGATGGGGAAATTTGCGTTTATACCGCTTGGTTTGAGATGGGGTTACGCCTTCCTTTCCCTAGACTACTTAGGGATTTTTTCTGTTGGTTCAATCTCTGCCCGGCCGATCTGCTTTTGAACAGTTGGAGGCACCTGTTAGGGTTTATGGCCCTAGGTCGCCTGAATGGTGTTGAGGTCTCCTTAGACTTGATCCGTAGTAAAATGGATCTTAAATATAGGAAGGCGGAGGGCCTCTACTACATGTCGTTTGACAAGGGCTTCCGGCCTTTGACTTTCGTGCCGTCCTCCAATAAATTTTGGAAGGATCGGTTCTTTTTTGTTGGTGGAAAATGGGAGGTGACCGACCCTGAGGACCAGTTCTCCACGTTCCCCCGGAGCACGGGGTTTATGGGTGAGACACCCTTTTCTTCTGTAATTTTTCTTTGTGCCTGTCCTTTGTGTATCTGACTGACCTTTGTTCAAAACTCTTTTATGTAGCCAAGAGCGTCAAGAAGAGGCCGCAATTTACCCCTGTTTTGAAAGACCAATACAAGAGACTCCTCCAGACTTCAAACCGGGATTACCGAGCCATTCTTCATTCAGGCCCTATAATGCCTCCCAAGGATAAGGGTGTTGTTGACGACGTCCTCAAATCCCTCGCTGGCAAATGGGGGTCGTCAAGGAAGAAGAGGGTGGCTAGCCAGCCCCCTCCTACTGCGTCTTCTTCGAAGAAGACGAGGACGACCGACCCTTCCCCATCTGTGCTTCCCAAGAAGGGGGCGGTCTCCTCTGCTTCTCCCTCTTCCCGACCTCCTCTGCGGGGAGTTGTGATCAGGGAGCCCTCCTCTGCCCCTCAAAAGGGGGTGGTGATCGGGGAACCCTCTTCTGCCCCACAGAGGGGTACGGCGGTTCTTCGGCCTGTCCCCTCTTCGGCCCAAAAATCTCAACAGAGGGGTAAGGCGAAGATGGGTACCGACATGCCTGATGGATACAAGGCCGTCCATCAGGCCATTGAAGATTTCTGGGCTGAGGCCCCTTGTACTGACATCCCTTCCTGCAGCACCAGGAAGGGTACTGAGAAGACTGTGGCCGGTGCCATGAGGGCTCATCTGAAGGTAACGACCGTCCTTTCTGCTTTTGTGCTCTTCTTCCTTTCCCTCTTTACTGATACGTCTTCTTATTTTTGCAGACCCTCCATAGCTTGGCTGCTTTAATGGAGGCAACAGTGGATCTCCAGGCCGTGGAGAGGTTGGAGGAGGAGCTGGATGAAGCCAGGCTTCAGCTCGGTACGGCTCAATCTCAAGCCACCACAGCCGAGGACGAGCTGAAGGAGGCGAGGAATTGCTTCTCAATTATGGAATCCGAAAGGGATTCTATTAAACTTGAGAGGGATTCTTTGCGATCTGAACGAGACTCCCTTCTTCAGGACCTGACCAAACTGAAGGAGGAGAACAGTGCTCTTCAGTCTTCACTTGTTCAGAAGGTTGATGAGGCCAAGGTTGAGACCGAGGCCAGGTTGAAGACCGAGCTTGAGAAGATGGGTGATACTATTGCGCAGCTCGGTTATGACAACTTTAAGTCCAAGCTTCTTGCCAAATACCCGGATATTGACCTGTCTGGGATTGACGACGATGACGAGGACGAGGATGGTGATCAGGACGACGGATCTGCAAGCCCCTTAGTTTAGGGAAAACTTTTGTAGTCCTGTTTCATCTTTTTGTAACCGAGCTCAAATATTAATGAAAATATCTTCTCTTCAGTTTTTGTCTCTATCTTTCTTTGATTGTTGGCAATCTTTGAGTTCTGTTCTAAATATGTATCAATGTTTGGTTGTGTATGAACGGACTTCGGCCTTTGAGGCTTGTGTTATGACACAAGTAAACCTGCTCGGAACCCAGAGTATTGTTTTTACCGACCATGGGTTGTCTCCAGAACTAACTTATGGCAATCCTGAAGTAATGTGTAGTAATAACCAACTTGTGCCGAACTCTTGGTATTGGAGGTGTTTTTGAATCATGGATTTTCTTTAAGAAAGATGACTTGAATAATAATTAATCAATCTGATCTCTGATTAACAGTCGTAGAAGCTGGTACAAGACAGTTACTCTGATCTTTTAGAGCAGGAACCTGAGCTTGATTGTCGAACTGAGCGACTTGTATTTGTAAGGATTTTCTGATGGTCAGTGTGACTGAGCACTTAGAGTTATCCTCGCCTGTTTACAACTGCCGGCACCTAGTTTCGTGTTCTTGCAATAGAACATCATCCTCATATATCAAGATAGATCAGACTTAGGGATTTTGTTTACTAAGATGGAACAGACCTGAGGTCTGCGCATTGAAACGTACCAGACCTGAAGTCTGTACATTAAGATGGACCAGACCTGAGCCTGTGCATTAAGATGGACCAGACCTGAGAGGTCTGTACATTGAGATGGACCAGACTTATAGTCTGTGCATTTGAGATGGACCAGACCTGAGAGGTCTGTACATTGAGATGGACCAGACTTATAGTCTGTGCATTTGAGATGGACCAGACCTGAGAGGTCTGTACATTGAGACGGACCAGACTTATAGTCTGTGCATTTGAGATGGACCAGACCTGAGAGGTCTGTACATTGAGATGGACCAGACTTATAGTCTGTGCATTTGAGATGTTTCACGAAAGATGTTGAAATAAAAAGAAAGTACTTTATTGATAATATTTTCGCAAATGTTCCATGTTCCAAGGCCTGGGAACAGGTTTCCCATCCATGCTTTCCAACCAATAAGTGGTCGGTCTAACTGTTTTGATAATTCTGTAGGGACCTTCCCAGTTCGGTGATAACTTCCCCATGGTGGGGTCCTTGGTGTTCTGGAAAACCCTTCTTAGGACGAGGTCCCCAACTTGGAAATTGGTAGGTTTGAGGCCAATTTTTGAGCGGTTAACCATCCTGCGCTGATATGCTTCCATTCTGATTACGGCCTGCTCTCTTCTTTCTTCGAGCAAATCCAAATTTTCTGCTAGTTGTTGGTCATTGGTCTCTTTGTTGAAAGCCTCAGCCCTTAAGGTCGGCATGCCGACCTCAACAGGGATTACTGCCTCAGTTCCGTAGGCTAGGGAGAAGGGAGTTTCCGATGTTGGAGTTCTCCTGGTTGTCCGGTAGGCCCAGAGTGCCCCAGGGAGTTCCTCGACCCATCCCCCTTTAGCTTCCTCTAATCTTTTCTTGAGAGCGTCGAGGATAGTTCGGTTGGTGACCTCGGCCTGCCCGTTGGCCTGAGGATGACCAGGGGAGGAGAAGTGCTGTTTGATGTTTAGGTCCTGGCAGAATTTCTTGAATATTTTCCCAGTGAACTGCGTGCCATTATCTGAGACGATCACATGCGGTATGCCGAACCTGCAGACTATATTTTTCCAAGTAAAACTCTTTATCTCTTTTTCAGTGATGCGAGTCAGTGGTTCTGCTTCGGCCCATTTTGAAAAGTAGTCAACAGCCACCAATAGGTATCTCCTGTTCGGTTTGGCTTTAGGTAATGGTCCTATGATGTCCATTCCCCACTGTGCAAAGGGCCATGGGCTAGTAATGGGGATGAGCTCATGTTGCGGCTGATGCTGATAAGGGGCGAACCTCTGGCATTTGTCACACTTTTGAGTATATTCCTTTGCTTCCTTCAGCATCCCAGGCCAGTAGTAGCCTTGGGTTAGAGCTCGGTGGGCTATGGTTCTCCCCCCATTGTGATTTCCACAGATTCCTTCATGGATTTCTGCCAAGACATATTGAGACTCTTCAGGTGCTAGGCATTTTAACAATGGCTGAGTGTAAGACCTTCGGTAGAGTTTTCCGTTAAGGACAAGATACCGAGCTGCTCTGATGCGGATTCTTTTTGCCTTATTTCTGTCCTCTGGGAGGAGTCCCTCCTCCAGGTACTGGAGTATAGGAGTCATCCAGTTCTGAGGCTGTTCCGTGACTTGGGCGACCTGGATCTCCTCGGTGCTAAGCCTTGGCTGGTGAGAGAACTTTATCGTTGACTCCACCCCCGTTTTCATGTGAGATGCCATGTTTGCCAAGGCATCGGCTCGGCTGTTCTGTCCTCTTTCTATTTTTTGGATTGAGAATGCTCGGAAGGAATGTTTTAGCAAGTTGACTAGTTCCGAATATCGGAGCATTCTTTCATCCTTGATGGCATATTCTCCTTGAACCTGGCTAACCACCAGTTGGGAGTCAGAAAATACCTCGAGGCTCTGTACCTCGCACTCCTGAGCTAGCTTCATTCCTAAGATAAGGGCCTCATATTCCGCTTCGTTGTTGGAGGCTCTGAACCCCAAGCTAATTGCCCTTTCGGTTGTAAGTCCATCAGGAGAGTGTAGTACTAGCCCTGCTCCGGCACCTCGGTCAGTGGATGATCCATCAGCATACAACTTCCAAGTCCCCACCTCGTCTGAGACTTGAGCTTTGCCTAGCAGCGCGGGAGTGAATTCTGCGACGAAGTCTGCCAAGGCTTGCCCTTTAATTGAGACTCGTGGAATGTAGGACAAATCGAACTCCCCCAGTTCCACTGACCACTTGACCAACCGTCCTGATACTTCTGGTTTTCTTAGGACTGCTTTCAGTGGGTAGGCAGTCGGAATTTCTATGGGATGTGCTTGGAAGTATGGTCTCAGCTTCCGTGCAGAAACTATGAGAGCAAGGGCTAGCTTCTCAATTTCGGGGTACCTCTTTTCTGTGTCTAGTAATGCCTTGCTGACATAGAAGATGGGCCTCTGCACGCTCCTGTCTTGCCTAACCAGTACCGAACTGACAGCGTTCTCAGAGACTGCGAGATAGAGAAGCAGCCTTTCTCCTTGGATTGGTTTTGATAAGAGCTCGGGCGAAGCCAAGTATCTTTTGAGTTCCTGAAAGGATTTTTCACACTCGTCAGTCCATTGCAAAGATTTGTTACCTTTCAGAGCCTTGAAGAAGGGTAGACACCGATCCGTGGATTTGGAGATGAATCTGCTGAGAGCTGCTATCCGGCCGTTCAGAGCTTGAATGTCCTTTCGGGCCTTTGGGGATTTCAGTCCGATCAGAGCCCCGATCTGAGTCGGGTCTGCTTCTATACCTCTTTGAGAGACTATGTACCCAAGGAACTTCCCTTTTGTTACACCAAAGGTGCACTTTGAGGGATTGAGCTTCATTTTATATTGTCTGAGGATGTCGAAGGTTTGTGCTAGGTGTTGGAGATGACTGCTCTTCCTTAGGCTCTTGACCAGCATATCGTCGATATAAACTTCCATAGTGCTGCCGATCAAGGAGCCGAACATCTTATTAACAAGACGTTGGTAGGTAGCTCCAGCATTCTTTAGTCCGAACGGCATCACTTTGTAGCAATAGAGACCTCGTTCGGTGATGAATGAAGTCTTCTCTTGATCGGGAGGATGCATCTGTATTTGATTGTACCCAGAATAAGCATCCATGAAGCTCATGAGCTCGTGCCCTGCAGTTGCATCGACTAACTGATCTATTCGTGGAAGAGGGAAGCTATCCTTTAGGCATGCTTTGTTGAGATCTGTGTAGTCGACACAGACTCTCCATTTACCATTCTTCTTCTTGACCAGAACAGTGTTGGCCAACCAATCAGGATAAGATACCTCTCGTATCATGTTGGCGTTGAGCAACCTTTGAACCTCGTCGTTGATGACCTGATACCGTTCTGGAGCGAGAGGCCTTCTCTTTTGTCTCACTGGTGGATGGTCTGGATCCACCATTAGTCTGTGCGTGATCAGGTCGGGATCTATCCCTTCCATGTCGCTTGTCTCCCAGGCAAATACGGAGAGGTTTTTCTTCAAAAACTTGACCAGCTCATCCTGCTCGGTATGTGTCAGGTCGGGACCTATCTGCAGGTAACGTCCCTGATCCTCTGAGCTGACCAGGACTTTAATAGGCTCCCCTATAGGCTTGGCTCTGATATCCCTTCCTCTGGGGCTCAATGGTTCTTCGATTTTGGAGGGACAGTCTTCTGCCTCGTGACAGCAAGGGTAGATTGCATCCTTGCACACACGGGCGTGCAGTAATTGCTATTTGGGGGCCTTAGCTTTGAGTGCGAGGGCGTGGCACTCTCGGGAGGTCGGTTGGCATCCTCTGATGGAGTAAACTGTCTGATTGTGAACGTATTTTAAGCATTGGTGGAGGGTTGAGGTGACCGCTCCCATCTCATGTAGCCAGGGCCTTCCAACTATGACGTTGTAGGGAGATTTGGCTTTTATGACCATGTACTCGGCTATCGTGGTCTTCTGTCCGTCCCCTTCACCCGCAGTGGTGGCCAGATCGACCCTTCCTAGTGGAGTGTTAGTGTTTCCATCAAAGCCCGTCATGATTATGCTCGTGGGCTTAATGTTATTGGGGTCGAGCTTCATATGCTTGAAAGGGTCGTAGAACAGTACATTGGTCGAACAGCCAGTGTCGACGAGAACTCTCCGGATATCGAAGTTGGCGATCTTAAGGGAGATAACCAGGGCGTCGCTGTGAGGACAATGAACTCCCCTAAGGTCGTGATCCGTAAATTGGATTTCCGGCAAGGGCTTTAACCTTTTCTCCAAGTTAGCGACCTGCATGATGTTGGGAGCAGACCTGGCCTCCCGAGCATATCGTTTCCTTGACCTGTTAGAGGTGCCTGTTGCAGGGGAATCTGCGTGTAGGACATAGATCACCTGATTGTTCTGTGGGGGTTCGTTCCTGCCTCCTTTCTGCTCCTGCCTCTGGTCGGTTTTTCTCTGCTGGGGTCGTTCGTCACGGGGGTTCTGTCCTCCGTCCTGCTTGACGAACTCCTGCAGCCTTCCTCTCCTTATTAGCTGCTCAATCTCATGCTTGAGAGCTTTGCAGGTATTGGTTGTGTGCCCTCGGTCTTTGTGAAAGTCACAATATTTGGTCTGATCTCGATAGCTGGGGTCTCCTTTCAAAGGCTCCGGCCATCTCATATTTTCTCGAGATCTTACTTGCTTCAATATGTTGTACGGAGAGGCGTTTAGAGGAGTGAAGTGGTTGAATTCCCTTAGTCCAGAATTGAAGGAGGTTCTGGGGGCCCCCCTTTTTTCTGGGCTCCTGACTCTCTTCCTGGCCGAGCTGGTGTCCTTCTTTTGACTATCTTTCTTGTGATCGTCTTTCTGAGCTTGTTCTTTGACCTTTCTAGAGGTGTCCCTGGCCTCCTCCAGGTTGATGTACTTCCTTGCACGGTCCATGAGTGCTGCCATGTCCACAGGGGGACTTTTGGTCAGGGAGTCTCTAAACCCTCCTTGAGCAAGTCCAGCGGCTAGAGCAGCCACTAGGAAACCGGGGCTGCAATCTGTTACCTCAGTGAGCTCGGCGTTAAAACGTGCTATATACCCCCTGAGCGATTCTTCCCTCGTTTGCTTTATGTTCAGAAGGAATTCCGGACCCTTTCTTAGCCTCCTGCTAGTCATGAATCTGTCCAAGAACCTTCTGCCGAGCTCATAAAAGCCAGATACTGAGTTCGGCGGGAGGTGGTGGAACCACTTTAGGGCGGTACCATTGAGGCTGGTTACGAACGTTCTGCATAAGAAGGCATCAGAAGCGCCGTGCAAAGCCATGGTGTGCTGGTAGTGGGAGAGGTGGTCCCCCGGGTCCCCAGTCCCATCATAAGGGGTGAATTTAGGGACGATAAATTTCTTGGGTCTTTCCTCGGCCATGACAGCATTGGTGAACGGGGTGGCCGACCTCCCGAGCAATCTGGCCAGCTCGTCCTGTTCTGGATACTGGGCACCCCTTATGATAGCAGTACGGTCTATTGATTCAGCAACTTCCTCGGCTCTTACTGACCCTCTTGGTAAAACGGGTTACTGCGAGGCAGGTCTCACGGCCTCAGGGCCTATATGGGTAGGCTGATCTTGGCCCGCTACTGGGGGGTTGTTCTGATTCTCTGGTACTGGTGGTACAGGAACTATTCGAGGAGGTGATCCTTGTGGAACGTAGTTTACTCCCGAGGCCCCCGGGACGGGGGGTCGGGTAGTACTTCGATAATGGACCTCCGGGACAAAGGTGGGAATCCCTCGACCGGCTGCCGACGACGGCTGGGGGTCTATATGAACACCGGCGGCCGCAGGAGGCTGCTGCTGTTGAGTGACAACGGGTGGATTTTGAGGATTGGTTTCATGATTCTGGGTGAACATTGCCAGGGTCCTGGTCATGGTCAAAAGCTGTTCCCGTAGCAACTGGTTCTGCCGCCTAGTTTCGATTAGTTCTTCCTGTGCAGGGTTATTCACTCGCCCTCTTCCTCGTCCAGCAGTTGGTTGAGGATGAGGGTTTTGAGTGTTATTCCTGGGTCGCAAGTTGGGAGCCATAATCCCTCTGATAGACGAAAGATGAGCTTAGATTGAGTAGAGCACTTGGTGATTGTCGTTTCCCACAGACGGCGCCAAACTGATGCTACACTTTTTGGCCCACGTGAGATCCAAGCTCGGCTCCCTGCGAAACACTCGAAACAGAAGATCAGAGGACCACCGGGTTGGCTCCGGTGGTAGCCGCTCCGATGCTTAAGTCAATAAATTGAATTGAAAGACTCGTAATGAAAGCCAAAATAATGAGCATGAAAATAAAGCGTACCTTTAGGGCTTGATTTATAGGCAGTGGCATTCCTAAGCTGATTAGGATTTGGAGCCATGAAAGTAGGGATTTGATCTCTGGAGATATCAGTTACCTTGTTGAATATGGTAACTTAGTGTGGCAGTTTCCTTGTTGGAGATAGCTTCCTTATTTCCTACTTGGTGCTTACTGAAGCGATGATTAGGTCTGATCATTGATGTGTTGTATTGCTAACTTGCATCTATACAAGTTAGTCTTTATGGGAGAACTGTCTTGCTTTGATACTATGAGCTCGGCCTATGTAGGTTATGCCCTTGACTGACTGAGGGTGAAATGTATGACCGAGCATGTACTAAATGGCCGAACACAGATTATAAGGCCGAACATGAACTAAGCGACCGAGCACAAGTTATGTGGCCGAGCCCGAGCTGGGCGACCGAACACAAGTTATATGGCCGAGCCTGAGCTCTATTATGGGTCATGAACCGATCTTGCGGTTGCACGTGTCATGCAGTGGTTGGTGTGTCACATAGTGGTATATCAGCTTACTACCGTGCTATGGCTACTACTACAACTGAAATAGTGTGGTTACAATGGTTGCTCGCTGATCTTAGTATTTCTTTGTCTACTCCTACTCCTATGTATTCTGATAACAAAAGTGCTATTCAGATTGCGCATAACTCTGTCTTCTACGAGCGTTCTAAACATATTAAGATTAATTGCCATTTTGTGCGCCATCATCTTCAACTTGACACACTCTCTCTTCCGTTCCTTTCTTTTACTTTGCAATTGGCTATTTTTTACGAAGTCTCACACCATTGCGCACTTCTACTACTTGACAAAGTCTCAATGCTTTTAGCTACGACATCATGAGTTTGAGGGGGGTGTTAAAGCAATATTGTATCTTATTGCTTAGTTTCATTAAGGGTGGTTTAGTCTTTAGTTCTTTTGTTTAACCCTACTATAAAGGGTTGTTTATTAATTATTCTCTATTAGTTTTTTCTTTGTATCACTGACTACTACAAAAATAACAATCTCTCTTCTTTCTTTTTTCTTCTTTCTTTTCATTGTTAGACCTAAGTTTTCAGTGAAGAGGGTAGTTTGAGATCATTTTAAGGGTTTGTATGCTGAAAAATGGAAAAATGAGACCTGTTATTGGGGGAGAGTTTGGAAAAATAGTTAAGGAGAAAACTAATAGTCTATTGATTAAGGAGTTTTCTAAAGAAGAAGTGTGGGAGGCCATTAGGAGTTGTGATTTGAATAAAGCCCTTGGTCCTAACGGTTCAACACGCTCTGCATTAATAAGGGATGGGTTTTTATGAAGCAAGAGTTATTATAGTTCTTTGATGAATTTCATAAAAATGGCAAGTTAGTTAAAGGTTTAAACTCACCTTTCATCACCTTGGTTCCTAAGAATGAGAATCCATTTAGCTTATAGGATTTCAGGCCCATTAGTTTAATCGGTTGTGTTTACAAGATTGTGTCAAATGTGTTATCCAGAGGATTAAAGAAAGAAATGTAAAAAATAATTGATGAGGTACAGTTAGCATTTTTGGGTGGAAGGTGTGGTGTATCCAAGATGGGGTAATGGTTGCTAATGAAATTGTGGACTATTGGGAAAAGAAAAAGATGAAGGGGGTGATATTGAAATTGGATTTTGAAAAGGTTTATGATAGTCTAAATTGGAATTTTCTGTTTACTATGCTTAAGGGTTTTGGTTTTGATGTAAAATGGATCAAATGAGTAAGGGAGTGCATTATAACTTCTCGTATCTCAATGTTGGTGAATGAATCTCCAACTAAGGAAGTTGGGTTGAGTAAAGGTCTAAGACAAGGTGATCCCTTGTCACCATTCTTCTTTATTATTGTAGCTGAGGGATCGAATATACTATTTTAGAGGGCTCTGCATTTGGATCTAATAAAAGGGGTGAGGATAGGGCAGCATGATTGGGGTACTTTCTCATTTGAAATTTGCAGATGATACCATTATTTTTACTAAAACTGAGTGGACACAGTTGAGGAATATCAGAAGGTTACTTAGGTGTTTCGCACCAACATCTGGATTGAAGATTAACTACCATAAGAGTCCAATATGTGGTGTGTGTGTGGAGGACTAATTTTTTGATGAAGTAGCTTCTGATTTTAAGTGTCTAAAACAATCTCTTCCTATTAAGTATTTAGGACTGCCACTTGGTACAAGTCTTAGGCTGAAGAAAACTTGGCAGCATATTGTGGAAAAATTCAAAGCAAGGTTAGCTAATTGGAGTTTTCATTTGGTGGTAGAATTACTCTAATTAAGTTAGTCTTGGGTAGCCTTCTTATATACTATATGTCATTATTCAAGATACCTGCTTGTGTGTTCAAAGAACTTGACAAAATACAATGTGAATTTTTGCGGGATGATAGTGGATCCAAGAAAAAATTGCATATGGTAGGTTGGGATAAGTTAACTGTGAGTAAAAAATAGGGGGGGTTGGGGATAAGGAAGTTGAAGTTAGTAAATGATTCCCGTTTGCCGAAATGGTGGTGAAAAAGGTAGTTTGTGGAAATATGTGATATGTGGAAAATATAGTTTCAATATGAGTAATTTGAGTTCTCTTGGGATGGAAGCCTCAAAGTGCTCTCAGGTATGGAAGGATGTCTTGAACATTGGTTCCTAAAATATTGGTATATTTAGTTTATTTCAGAATTGATGTAAATTGGTATTAAGAGGTGATAGAAATATTATGTTTCGGGAGGATAAGTGGGTTGATAGCAGGTCATTGATGGAATTGTTTCCCAAGTTATTTAGCTTGTGTCTATCTAAACCTGTAAGGTAGTTGAGGTATGTGGTGAGAGGACCATAATAGTACAACATTTACCATTTAGAAGGAGGTTGTTTGTGTGGCAAGAAGAGGAAGTTAAGGGCTTGAAGGTGTTACTTTCAAATGCACCATCGTTAAATAGTGGAGAAGTGGATCAACTAAGGTGAACGGGTGGATTAACAAAGGTCTTCTAAGTAAAAGATCTGTACAGTGTGTTTAAAAAGTTTTGGGGTCTAATTATAAAATACTTAATTTGGTATGGAAGTGTGTTGCTCCTCCCAAGGTGGAGTTTTTTGGGTGGTTGGCCTAGAATGGAAGAATTAAAGAGGTTGAAGGGCTTCTTAGAATTGATTTGATTAATGAGCGGAATGGTTTGTGTAAGATATGTGCTGTTGAGATTGAATCTATTGATCATCTTATGTTGTTTGCAAAAAAGTATGAAAGAAGTGGAATGAAGTTTTGTGGTGGTGGGGAATCTAATGGGTAATGTCTGGATCGGTGATTGGATTGTTAGAGTATTGTGTTGGCTGGAATTTTAAGAATGATAGGAAGATAGTTTGGGAGGTGTCCCCTTTAGCAGTGGTTTTGTATAATTGGCAGTCAAGAAATAAAAATCATTTTTGAAGGAGAACAGGTAGATTGTGGGGAGGTCTCTGAATCTGTAAAAACAAGGATTGTCAGTTGGTCTAAAGCAAAAGCAGTATTGAAGAATTTCCTTGTTCAGAACCTGGTCTATTGGTTGAGACCACTGATTGAGTTTGTATGAATGGGAGCATTTTGGTGCAGATAAGGAGGGGATTTGAAAGGGTTTCATCTGAGCTCTGTTATGTTTTGATTATATTTTTGTTAAGGCGTGGGATAGCGGGTGGTAAGGTTGATCGCCGATCAACCTGGTAACTGATTCCTAGTCGCTAGTTATGTTTTGGGAATGACTAGTTGTGTCCTTGGGTTGAAGTCGTTTATAGCAGACTCGGGTTGAGCTGCAGAATTGCTAGCATTACAGATTATTGAGAATTTTGTGCCTCGTAATTTTCTTGGGTATGTTTTTTATGGGTTCGGTGCTTACATGTAGGCCTGGTAAAACGGGTGGGTTGTAAACGGGTCGGGTCATAAACAGATTGAACTTATATTTAATCCGGATTGAACTCATATTTAATCCGAATTGAACGAACCCAATACGGGTCGGGTTATAAATGGGTTGGGTCTGCCCAGATTTGACCTCCTACCCAACTTTTTTTTTAGAAAAAAATTCTCATTTATGGTTATTCTTAAATTTTTTTAGCAAATCAAGGTTCCAAAAAAAAAAAAACCTCAATCAAGCTGTAATTCCTAGATTCTAATGGCTTGTCTATATTAGTGATAGAATACTGGAATAATTTTCTTCTTTTCAATAATGGTGTGAAGCACCAATTACTGAGTTCAACCAACTAATTTGCTTGATTAGTCTTCAACCACTTAAAAATCAAAAACACCACATCACAGTGCTGAAGTTGAATTCATCATTGCATTCATCATTTTAATTTTCTTCTCGCATCACAATGGAGCACTACCATGTATATACCATTATATATATATATATATGTAATTAATTTTTTTATGTATTTAAGTAGTTATAAGAAATTTTATTTTTTTCATGATAATTAATATAGACTAATAAGATGAATTTATATTTTTGTACATATATATCTTTGATGTGGTTTGTATATGTCAATTATTGTTTATAGAGAAAAATAGTATTCAAAGCTCCTAACGAATACCAATTCAATTTATTTTGAATCACAAGTTTTTGGTTTGTGTTTTGTTTATATATATGGTGATGTTGAATTACATTCTCTAAATATTAATTTTATTTTATAATCTATTGTATATGTTTTAGTATTTTGTTCTTTCCCAAATAAAGATATAAATATAAATATATATATATATATATTCTTAAATATATTTTTATACTATTTTATTATTTTTCATTCTCAACCCGTCAAACACTCATATTCAACATGTATTGACCTGCTAAATTAACGGGTTCTTTATTACCCAACCTGTTTATGACCCGCTAACTAAATGGACGGGGTAGGGCGGGTTGATAGTGGGCGGGTTAGGACGGGTTGACAAATTTGAATAACATTTGCCAACTCTACTTACATGTGATTGGCTTCTAGCTTGGTACTGAGTTGGGATGAGGCTTGTAAGCAGTGATGCTATTTGCACTAAATCTTTTGTTGATGTAGTTGAATTGCAATTTGGATTCTCTCCATTTCAAAATGAAATGGGGGAGATCCATTTGTCTCACATTGTGAGACAAAGTACCTCTTAATTTCATTTTAAAATAGAAAGGCACCGGATTCATTGAATTGTATACATTGTACATTTCTTTTTTGCATCAATAAAATTTTGTTTTGCTGGTTTCATAACCCACTTCTTTTCTGACTGAGGTAGACCAATGGAGCCCTAATAGTGACCTTTTATTCTTCCTTAAAATTGTGTTTCAAGAACACGACCAATGCAAATGACCCATCGTTCAAATTATTGATGATTCAGAATGGGTTCGCACTATATGTGTTGTATGCAAACTATAATGCCCGATGCGAGTGACTATAGATCACCTCCATCTTAGGGCCCAAGAAGAAGTGAGCTCTACATTTGAGTTAAACTCGGAAATTGAAAGTTTTCTTTCATTTTTAGGCGATTAATTAAGACTAAGTGATGCTGCACTTTTTGACTCGCAACACGTGAGGGCTCCGCGACCTGTAGAACACTCAGAAAGATGATCAGAGGACCACCGGATGGGCTCCGGCGGAAGCCGCTCCGATGCTTAAGTGAGTAAGGGAATTGAAAGACTGTATTGAAAGTCAAAGAATGAGCATGAATTTGAAAGCGTACCTCTAGGGTTTAATATATAGGTCGAAGCTTTCCTAAGTTGATTAGGATTCTTCGCCATGAATATAGGGATATGATCATCGGAGATGGCAGATACCTTGTGGGCATTGAGTCGTAGATGGAGATAATCATAAATGGTAGTTTCCGTATTGGAGACTACTTCCTTATTCTCTGCTCGGAATCCGCTAAGGCGGTGACGAGCTCTGAAGATATGGTCTGGACCCTGTGGTCAGTTCTGGATATATTTGTTGGTCATTTCCGACCTTATATGCTGATCTGGATGTCACTGGCTGAGCGAGAATCATGCTAGTTGAACATAAATCGGACTGTGGTCATACGTGTCAAGTGTTGATTGGCTTGTCCTTTTATGGTATATCAGTTACTCCCCCCCCCCAAGTCCTAGTTTGATGTAAGCAACTAGGGCTAAGAGAGTTATGTATCTCGCTTGTTCGCCTTCCAAGACAATTGTTGGGGCGCCATTTATTGCGTAGTTGGCGATTAAGTCTTTTCAAGGTCACAATTACACTGGGCGGACAGTTGGTTTTCTCGAGAGCATCATTGTTCTGAACCGTCATGGCGTTTGGGCTTGGTGGGTCCCTTCTGATATCGTGTTTATAAATACGGGATGAGATTTTTGAAATGACCTTTCCCTCGACATTTTTACTGTGCTGGAAGATTTCATTCGCCATTGTTGGTTCGTGCGACCTTGAAGAATACAGATCCCCTAAGTGAAAACAGGTTCGACTGATTTTTTCCCCCTCTCTTGCTTCTTTCTTCTTGAGTTTGAGAATAATGTCTGTTCCTTCGGAATCTCGAATTGTGAATGAGGGAGTAGGAGACCATTCTGAGATGGCTGGTCCGTCTGTTGTAGGAAATGTAGGTAACCCTGCTCTTGAATTTATTGAGGAGAGGCCTGTTGATCCTCCCCCTAGTCCAGGGGTTAGAATAGTTGATGCTTTCGAAGAGCCCCGAGACAGGGCCGGGGAGACCTCTGGTAGGTCTTCTCATAGAGAAGAGGGTGAGAGTGCCGTCACTCAAAGCCTCTTGGATGAATGGAGGGTGAAATTCGAATTTCCCCCAAATGTGACTTGCAGAGTTCCAGGACCCATGGACCATCCCCAAGATGTTAAAGCCGGGGAGATTTGCGTTTTCCTTGCCTGGTTTGAAATGGGCTTAAGGCTTCCATTGCCGGATTTAGTCAGGCAATTCTTTTGCTGGTTCAAGCTCTGCCCTGCCGACCTGAATCTCAATAGCTGGCGGCATCTTCTAGGTTTTATGGTGCTGGGACACCTGAACAAAGTGGACGTGTCTCTGGACTTGATCCGTAGCAATATGGATCTGAAGTTCAAGCAGGCAGAGGGCCTCTATTATATGTCCTTCGAGAAGGGGTTCCGACCCCTGTCTTCCGTTCCTACTTCCAACAAGACGTGGAAGAAGTGGTACTTCTTCGTTGGAGGAGGATGGGAGCATAAGGACTTCCAGGCCGGAGAGACCTCGTCGTTTCCTTGTGTTACGGGCCATAGGGGTGAGACTTATTCTCTTGGGTTTGTTTTAGCTTTGCTTATATCCTCAGAACTGACAAACTTGGTATTTTTCATTTCCTTTGTGCAGTCAAGAGTGCTCGGAAGAGGCCCAAGTTTACTAAGGCTCTGCAGGATCAGTACCGGGCTTTGCTTTCAACTTCTAACCGGGCTCATACTGTTATCGTCACTCCGGACCAAGTGATGGCCACCCGTAGCGCAGAGTTTAAGAGGAGGCTAGCCTCGAGGTGGGAAGTGCCGAAGCCTCAAGTGGTGGGGGAGTCTTCCTCCCCAGCTGAACCTGATGCTCCTTTAGAAGTGAAGAGAAGGAGGTTGATCTCTGGTTCCCCTGAGCCCTCCCCTGCTGAGGCTGAGGAAGCCGAGCCTGCCATTCCTGTATCGGCTGTTCCTCCTGGTCCGAGCAAGAGGTCTAGGAAGGGGAAAGCCCCTGCCGCACCTTCTGAGCCATTTGTTGAGCCGGATTATCAAATTGCCAAGAAGGCATTTGATCAAATATGGGCCCAGGGCCCACATCGGTACAGAGGGGATGATCCTTCCAAATTGATGACTGAGATGATGACTCTCCAGATGAAGGTAACTTCTGAAGCCTTTCCCTGGCCTTTTGTTTGCTCATTTGTTTCACTCTAATTTATCTGTCTTGCTTTATACAGAGCATGCATAGTTTAGCTGCTCTGATGGTGACCCCCATGGGCCTTGAGGAGGCCGAGAAGCTGAGGACGGAGGTGAATGAGATGAGATTGGAGCTCGGAACAGCCCGTTCCAAAATTCAATCTGCTGAAGAGGGTCTGGAGAGAGCTACCACCAGCCTTAAGGTAGCAGAGTCTGAGAGGGATATATTTGCTCAGACGGTTGAGAGGCTTGAGGCGGAGTTGGTTGGTCTCCGTAGTTCCATTGATCAGAGGATTCATGAGGCAGTTGGTCAAGCCAAAGCTGAGGCTGAGATGGAATTAAAAGAGGAAGTTGATCAGATGGGTGATGACCTGATCCTGCTCGGCTTTGAGAATTTCTGAACTAGATTCCAACTTCAGTTTCCGGACTTTGATGTGTCATCAATCGTTCCCCCTGAACCTACCTCATCTCGTCCTGATCCGGATAAGACTGCTGGGGCTCGTGCCCTTAATTTGGAAGAGGATGCAGGCCCCTCTGGGAAATCCTGAGGCTTTTATAGGCTTTTGACTTTTTTTTTTTTTTTTTTTTTTTTGATGTAGTGAATATATTTTCCCTTCTGATCAATAAGATTGACTTTTCTTCAGATTCTGCTTGTATTTTTCCTTCTTGTGAATTTTGTTGCAAGTGTGGCTGCTCTGAACCCTTTGCCCTTTGCATGCTAGATCAAACAGTTGCTTTCTAATCTTCAATACTTGTCATTGAATAGTGAATATAGATCTGTCTTATTAAAATAAGACGAGAAAGTAGGTATAGCCAGATAGATAGAGCCTGACAGAGCGGGAGTGGATCCCTGTAGAGTTCTGAGATAGACTGCTCTGAATTAAGAGTCTGTGAGGTTAAATGAGCAGCTTGTGCTCGTTATTATGATGCTCGGTATGCTGAGTACTCGGGATTGGGATATATCCGATCTGCTTGGTCTTTGTTATGTGTCTTGACCCGTTATGAAATAGTTAAGACCAGTAGGTCTGAATCTTTGAATTGGGGGTCTATTTACTTTAGACTTTGTTCCCCTCTTTATTGATTTGGGAGCTTGAGTACTGGACTGCGGTCTCTGTCTTGAGAATTCTGTACTCTGTCCCTTGGTATATTGAAGAGGCTTATTTAATGCACCGCTTAGTCATTCGACCGTCGTTTGGGTTTTCGAGGCCACTCTCTTTTTCACCGTTGCGACGGTTCAGTTGGGTGGCTTTTGGACTCCAAGGGTCTATATATATGGAAACGGGGCATACGGTTGTGCTCAACCCTTTTGCTCCCCGATTTGTTCGTGAGAGAAACCTCATATGCTGCCGGAGTTTCTCCCATTCGTCCGGAGATGATGGAAGATTCCTTGCCTGAGTTAGGAATAATGAGCCTGTGGCCGAGAGTTAACCTCCCCCTTTTTTCAGTCTCCAAGGAAGGATTGAAGGAGGCCCAAGTCTTCTTGTTTCCTCTGGCATCCGGTCGAGATTTCTCCGATTGGTGGTGGCCCTTCCCTGATTCAACCGAGGCCTGGAGTGTTGGTGATGAAGACGAAGGTGAGTTGCCTCCCCTTCCTCACGCTCTGTCAGATACCCTTGCTCTAAGTGGCTGGGGTGAAACAGACGGTGTGAAGAAGAAGATTGAAGGTGAACTACCTTCCCCCCCATATGTCTTGGCAGAGACCCTTGCTTTATTCTTCTGAGGAGTCATGCCGATTACAAAGGTGGAGAATGAAAAGTCTCCTGAGGCTCAGAGCCCTCATCATCCGTTGGTCATGGGACCAGTGATAGTGATGATGAAATGGCCTGGGCACTACGTGATGCAGATTGGGGTTCAGGGTTCCTTCCTTTCAAATGGAGCCGATGAAAGCGGTTTTGAAGGTTTTGGATCTTGTGCCCCTTTATTATCCCAGGAGAAGAGCCATTATGTTGCCAAGCGTAGCTTCTGTAATAGCTTCTGTAGTAGCTTCTGTAATAGCTTCTGTAATAGCTTCTGTAGTAGCTTCTGTAATAGCTTCTATAGTAGCTTCTGTAATAGCTTCTTGGTACTGATGTAAATCTTTTTGAGTTATTAATAAAGTTGAATTTTTTCTTCTCTGATCACACTCTGTGAATGTGCTCTTTTTAAACTTAAGCATCTTCTAATGCGTTGCCGATTGTTCTGCAAATAAATCAAAAACTTAGAAAAATGCCAGAATCGAAGTACTTCACCTTTGGTTGAAACCATGGTGCTGGTTTATTTGACAGATAAGTCAAATAATGTAAGTGTTAGATCCGAGGTATTCTGTTCTAGTAAACTTTAGTTGACAGGTGCTCGGAACTTCTGCCTTTGGATAGACGGGATTACAGAACCCACTAGTTGAAGATGGTCCAGGCTCTGAAGGCCTGTGCATTAATAGATGGACCAAGTCATAAAACTTGTGCATTAATAGATGGACCAGGCTCTGGAGGCCTGTGCATTAATAGATGGACCAGGCTCTGGAGGCCCGTGCATTAATAGATGGACCAAGTCATAAGACTTGTGCATTAATAGATGGACCAGGCTCTGGAGGCCTGTGCATTAATAGATGGAGCAAGTCATAAGACTTGTGCATTAATAGATGGACCAGGCTCTGGAGGCCCGTGCATTAATAGATGGACCAAGTCATAAGACTTGTGCATTAATAGATGGACCAGGCTCTGGAGGCCTGTGCATTAATAGATGGACCAGGCTCTGGAGGCCCGTGCATTAATAGATGGACCAGGCTCTGGAGGCCCGTGCATTAATAGATGGACCAGGCTCTGGAGGCCCGTGCATTAATAGATGGACCAGGCTCTGGAGGCCGGTGCATTAATAGATGGACCAGGCTCTGGAGGCCTATGCATTAATAGATGGACCAAGTCATAAGACTTGTGCATTAATAGATGGACCAGGCTCTGGAGGCCTGTGCATTAATAGATGGACCAAGTCATAAGACTTGTGCATTAATAGATGAACAGTTTTAAGGAAGTAAAAGAAAAAATTTTTATTGATAGTACTTCCGCAAGTGTTCTACGTTCCATGGCCTAGGAACAGGTTTCCCAGTCATGTCTTCAAGCCAGTAAGTGGTAGGTCGAACGACCTTCGTCACTTTGTAGGGGCCCTCCCAGTTTGGTGACAATTTTCCCATGGTGGGATCCTTGGTGTTCTGAAAGACTCTTCTTAAGACGAAGTCTCCAACTTGAAAGCTGACTGTCTTGAGTCCTATCCTGGATTTATTGACCATTCTTTGTTGGTAGGCTTCCATCCTGATGCTGGCTTGATCCCTTCTCTCTTCGAGCAAATCCAAGTTCTCCATCAGCTGCTAATCATTGGATTCTTGCTCAAAGGCCTCAGTCCTCAGAGTTGGCATACCGATTTCAACCGGAATTACTGCTTCTGTCCCATAGGCTAATGAGAAGGGTGTTTCAGAGGTGGGAGTTCTTCTGGTTGTACGGTAGGCCCAAAGGACTCCTGGGAGCTCTTCTGCCCACTTCCCTTTGGCTTGTTCCAACCTTTTCTTTAACCCATCAAGGATTGTTCGGTTGGTGACCTCTGCCTGCCCATTTGCTTGTGGATGGCCTGGAGAGGCAAAGTGCTGCCTGATGTTGAGATTTTCGCAGAATGCCTTGAAGCCTTTACCAGTAAATTGTGTCCCATTATCCGAGATAATTACACGTGGTATGCCAAATCTGCAGACAATGTTCTTCCAGGTGAAGTTTTCGACTTCCTTCTCTGTAATATGCGTTAAAGGTTCGGCTTCGGCCCATTTAGAGAAGTAGTCGATAGCCACCAGGAGGTACTTCCTGTTTGGAGGTGCTCGTGGTAACGGGCCCACAATGTCCATTCCCCATTGAGCAAAGGGCCAGGGACTAGGAATCGGGATGAGCTCGTGCTGAGGCTGGTGTTGGTATGAGGCAAATCTCTGACATTTGTCACACTTCTGAACATATTCTTTAGCCTGTTTCAGCATACCGGGCCAGTAGTAGCCCTGTGATAGAGCTCGGTGGGCTATAGTCCTGCCCCCATTGTGATTCCCGCAAATTCCCTCGTGAATTTCAGCCAAAACATATTGTGACTCGTCTGGAGCCAAACACTTTAACAGAGGTTGAGAGTATGATCTCCTGTAAAGTTTGTCGTTCAGGATCAGGTACCGGGCCGCTCTGATTCGGATTCTCCTGGCTTTGTTTTTATCCTCTGGGAGGAGCCCGGATTTTAGATATTGGAGGATTGGGGTCATCCAGCTCTGGGTTTGTTCATCGATTTGAGCAACCGATGCTTCCTCAATGCTGGATCCTGGTTGAAAAGAGATTTTAATGGTGGAATCTGCTTCAGACTTGAGGCGGGAGGCCATGTTAGCCAGAGCATCTGCTCTGCAGTTCTGACTTCTCTCAATCTTCTGGATAGTGAAAGTCTGGAAAGAATGCTTTAAACGGTTTACCAGTTCGGAGTACCGAAGCATCCTTTCATCCTTAATGGCAAACTCTCCCAAAACTTGGCTTACTACCAGTTGGGAGTCAGAGAAGACATCGAGGTTCTGAGCCTCGCATTCCAGGGCAAGCTTCATCCCTAAGCTTAGGGCCTTGTATTCAGCTTCATTATTAGAAGCCCTAAATCCCAGGCTGACTGCTTTTTCCGATGTAAGTCCATCAGGGGACTGTAGTACCAGTCCTACCCCTGATCCTTGATCGGTTGACGAACCATCAATATACAGCAGCCAGGTTCCTGTAGTTTCGGCATTTTGTGCTTCGTTCTGCAGTGCCAGGGTGAACTCGGCCACAAAGTCGGCTAAGGCCTGCCCTTTGATGGAGTTTCGGGGTACATATGCTATGTCAAACTCCCCTAGCTCCACAGACCACTTGACCAATCTTCCCGATACCTCGGGTTTCCTCAGTATTGACTTTAGAGGATAAGCAGTTGGAATCTCAATTGGATGGGCCTGGAAGTAAGGTCGAAGTTTTCGGGCTGATACGACCAAGGCATAGGCCAGCTTCTCTACTTCTGGGTACCTTTTCTCTGTGTCAAGTAGTGCCCTACTGACGTAGAATATAGGCCTCTGTACTCCTTTGTCCTGTCTGATTAGTGCGGAACTGACCGCGTTCTCAGAGACTGCTAGGTACAGGAGCAACTTTTCTCCTTGTACAGGCTTTGACAGGAGCTCTGGAGAGGCTAGGTACTCTTTTAGTTCTTGGAAGGAAAGCTCGCATTCTTCTGTCCATTGCAAGGCCTTGCTGCCCTTCAGAGCTTTAAAGAAAGGTAGGCAGCAATCGGTGGACTTAGATATGAATCTGCTCAATGCGGCGACTCTGCCGTTTAGTGCCTGAATCTCCTTTCTGGTCCTTGGCGACCTCAGTCCAATCAGGGCTTGGATCTGAGTGGGATCTGCTTCGATACCTCTTTGAGAGACGATGTACCCCAAGAATTTTCCCTTCGTAACTCCGAAGGTGCATTTCAAGGGGTTGAGCTTCATCTTGTGCTGTCTGAGGATATCGAAGGTCTGGGCTAAGTGCTGGAGGTGGCTGCCTTTTTGAAGGCTTTTTACCAGCATGTCGTCGATGTATACCTCCATGGTGCTGCCAAGCAGTGGGCTGAACATCTTGTTCACCAACCGTTGGTAAGTGGCTCCAGCATTCTTTAAACCGAAAGGCATCACTCTGTAGCAGTAGAGTCCTCTTTCGGTTATGAAGGCGGTCTTTTCCTGATCTGGAGGGTACATCTGGATCTGGTTGTATCCAGAGTAGGCGTCCATGAAACTCATAAGCTCATGCCCTGCAGTGGCGTCAACCAGTTGATCTATTCTCGGTAGTGGAAAGCTGTCCTTGGGGCATGCTTTGTTGAGGTCTGTATAGTCAACACAGACTCTCCACTTGCCGTTCTTCTTCTTGACGAGCACAGTGTTGGCTAACCACTCGGGATAGAAAACTTCCCGTATCATCCTAGCGTCCAGCAGCCTCTGGACTTCTTCGTTTATAACCCGATGCCGTTCGGGAGCGATCGGTCTTCTCTTCTGTCTGACCGGGGGGTGATCTGGATCTACCATCAGTTTGTGAGTTATCAGATTAGGATCTATTCCCTCCATGTCCCTAGTTTCCCAAGCAAAGATAGAGAAGTTGTTCTTTAGAAACTTGACTATCTTTTCCTGCTCGGCGGGCGTAAGGTCTGGGCCGATGTACAAATAACGCCCTTCTGTTTCCGAACTGACCAGTATCTTGATGGGCTCGCCAACAGACTTGGCTCGGGTATCTCGTCCCCTTGGGCTCAGGGGCTCTTCAACGCCGGATGGGCAATCTTCCACCTCGGGAGTGTGAGTGAAAACCGGATCTGCACAGTCCCGAGTGTACTGTAATTGCTATTTTGGAGCTGTCTCCTTGAGGGCAATAGCGTGACATTCTCGTGAGGTTGGCTGACATCCCCGGACCGAGTGCACGCTCTGATTGTGGACGTACTTCAGACACTGATGAAGGGTCGAAGTGACCGCCCCTATTTGGTGTAACCAGGGTCTCCCAATGATGACGTTGTATGGAGACTTCATGTTCAGCACCATGTACTCTGAGATGGTGGTCTTCTGCCCTTCACCTTCCCCAATAGTGGTCGGAAGGTCAACTCTCCCCAGGGGGGTGCTGAGGCTGCCATCAAAAGCTGCCATTACGGCAGTGGTGGGCTTGACGCTGTCCTGGTCTATGCCCATCCGCTTAAGCGGTTCGTAGAATAGAATGTTGACTGAGCTGCCAGTGTCGACTAGGACTCTTCTAGTTTCGAAGTTGGCGATTCTGA
Organism: Nyssa sinensis; assembly: GCA_008638375.1. Lineage (NCBI taxonomy): Eukaryota > Viridiplantae > Streptophyta > Magnoliopsida > Cornales > Nyssaceae > Nyssa > Nyssa sinensis. The sequence continues at coordinate 35,637,950 of CM018038.1, forward strand.
GGGTGATAACAAGGGCATCACTGTGAGGGCAGTGTACCCCTGCTAGATCTTGCTCGGTGAACTGGATCTCTGGCCCTGGTTTGAGCCTCTTTTCGACGTTGGAGACCTGCAAGATGTTTGGGGCGGTTCTGGCCTCCCGAGCATATCTTTTTCTCGCCCTGTTGGACATTCCTGTAACAGGGGAGTCAGCATGGAGGACGTAGATAACATGGTTGTTCTGCCTCTGAGGCTCGTTTCGTCCTTCCCGCTGCTCTTGCCTCTGTTCGGGCCTCTGATCTGGCCGCTGCTGAGGCTTGTCTTCTTGGGGGTTCTGCCTTCCATCTTGTTTGACGAACTCCCAAAGACGTCCCTTCTTTATGAGCTGTTCTATCTCATACCGGAGGGTCCTGCAAGTGTTAGTAGTATGCCCATGATCTTTATGGAAATTGCAGTACTTACTTTGGTCCCGCAGGCTGGGATCTCCTTTGATCGGCTCTGGCCACCTCAGGTTCTCCCGATCTCGGATCTGCCGGAGTACCTGGTTCGGAGTAGTGTTCAAAGGCGTGAAGTTGGTGAACTCCCTTGGTGCGGAGTTGTACACCGCTCTGGGAGCTGTTTTCTTCTCTGGGCTTCTGACCCTCTTTTTGTTGGAGTCTCTTCTGTGATCCTCCTTCTTAGGGTCCTCCCGCTTCGGATTATCCCTCTGGGTCTGATCCTTGCCCTTCTGGGCTGGGCGGTTGGCTTCTTCCAGGTTGATGTATTTTTTGGCCCGATCCATCAATGCTGCCATATCGGCCGGGGGGCTCTTTGTCAGGGAATCCCTGAAGCCACCTTGGGCAAGCCCGGCAGTAAGGGCCGCAACAAGGAACTTCGGGCTGCAATCCGTGATCTCAGTGAGCTCGGTGTTGAAACGGGCAATGTAGGCCCGGAGGGATTCTTCCCTGGTCTGCTTAACATTCAGCAGGAATTCTGGCCCCCTTCTGAGCCTTCTGCTGGTCATAAATCTATCCAAGAACTGTCTACTGAGCTCGTAAAAGCTGGCAACTGAGTTCGGAGAGAGGTTGTGGAACCACTTCAGAGCTGTTCCCTTCAAGCTGGTGATGAACGTTCGGCACATGAAAGCATCTGAAGCTCCGTGAAGGGCCATCGTATGCTGATAATGAGATAGGTGATCCCCTGGATCACCAGATCCATCATAGAGAGTGAATTTGGGCACCACGAACTTTCTAGGCCTCTCTTCGGACATGATGGCGAAGGTGAACGGTGTGGCTAGTCTTCCGAGCAGCCTGGCCAGTTCGTCTTGCTCTGAAGGGTTCTGAGGTCCCCTTAAGCCGATTGTCCGGTCCATAGACTCGGCAATCTCCTCTACCCTTCGCGGGTCTCTGAGTCTGACATCTTGTGAACCTTGCCTGACAGCCTCGGCTTCAGGGTAATAGGGTGGAGTGCGCCCTTCGGATGGAGGAGGAATCCGAACTGGTGGGACTGGCGCTGGATGATAAGGTTCCTGTGGTGCCGGGGGTGCTCCCGAAACCCTCGGAGTTGGGGCTCGAGTAGTGCTCCGGTAATGCACGTCGGGGACAAAAGCGGATGTTCCCCAGCCAGAAACTGTTGATGGCTGTGGATCTCGGCCATCGTGAGCAACGCCTGAAGGGTGCTCAGGCTGGTTAGTAGGGGCCTGCCCACGAAGTTCTTCATTCCCCGTGGCAACCGGGGGTTGCGTTCCTGCAGCGAAGTTGGCCGGCGGGCTAGGAGAAGCCGCTGCTTGGTTCTGCGTGAGAGTGGCCAGCGTTCTAGTGATGGCTAGCAACTGCTCCTGCACCAGGTCATTATGTCGTTTTATTGCTTCGATCTCTTGTCGCATAGGGTTGGCCGCTGGTCCTCTTGTGCGTGGAGCAGGCGGCTGACGCTGAGCGTTTTGCGAATTCTGAGTATTCTGTCGGGGTCGGAGATTTGGTGCCATGGTTTTCCGGTGGGGAAAAAAGATGAATTTACGAATAAAGCACGTAGAGATTAGTCGTTCCCACAGACGGCGCCAAACTGATGCTGCACTTTTTGACTCGCAACACGTGAGGGCTCCGCGACCTGTAGAACACTCAGAAAGATGATCAGAGGACCACCGGATGGGCTCCGGCGATAGCCGCTCCGATGCTTAAGTGAGTAAGGGAATTGAAAGACTGTATTGAAAGTCAAAGAATGAGCATGAATTTGAAAGCGTACCTCTAGGGTTTAATATATAGGCCGAAGCTTTCCTAAGTTGATTAGGATTCGACGCCATGAATATAGGGATATGATCATCGGAGATTGCAGATACCTTGTGGGCATTGAGTCGTAGATGGAGATAATCATAAATGGTAGTTTCCGTATTGGAGACTACTTCCTTATTCTCTGCTCGGAATCCGCTAAGGCGGTGACGAGCTCTGAAGATATGGTCTGGACCCTGTGGTCAGTTCTGGATATATTTGTTGGTCATTTCCGACCTTATATGCTGATCTGGATGTCACTGGCTGAGCGAGAATCATGCTAATTGAACATAAATCGGACTGTGGTCATACGTGTCAAGTGTTGATTGGCTTGTCCTTTTATGGTATATCACTAAGAATATCTAAACAAGTCATAGGATTCCTTCTTTCGCCCCCATGTCCAACTATAAAACATTCCATTTCACTTCTTTTTTTCGTTTCCCCCTTCCAAAGCACTTAAACTTGACAGCCTGAAATACTAATTATGCTATAGCCTAAAAAAACACAATGTAGTATATGCCTTTTATACTTCCTTTGACACCCAATGCCTAGCTTATTATCCTACATCTGAACAAGTAACAGGATTTCTTTTTTGCCCCCATGTCCAATTATACAAATATGAAAGAATCCAACCAACTAGGACTAGCCAGTTCGCCACTCAAGCTTTCTTTCAAAGGGTAGATCATGAATTCGAGTTTCACTTTCTTACTAGAAGGGACCCATATTTAAGAGACTAAAAAAAATGTAGGAAAGATTCCATTCACTTTTTTTTTTTCTTTTTAACCCTTCCAAAGCACTTAAACTCAACAGCCTAAAATATTAATAATGCTATAGGCTTGTAGGCTAAAAAAAGTTAATGTAGTATATCCCTTTTATAGTTCCATTGATACATAGGCTACTGTTTCTCAACGTTAAAAGGGTTTGCATAATAATAAATGAATGCTATACAAACATTCATTTATATGCTTAATGACATATACTAGTATTCTTGTGATTATATATAATATTTCTATTCTCCCTTGTGTGTTCAAAGTGAAATCCAATTTTCAATAATTAATTAGTTTTTATTTTATTTTATTTTATTTTTCCTGTTTTAGACAAACCATTGCATCGTTCTTACGCCCTATTTTGTGATGTATTTCAATTTGAACAGCATGAATTGATTTTGGCAGAAACTGAGAATTTGCAGAAAAGGGTAATATCTTAAACTCATGCTTACATATTTTTTGTTTTCAGCTTGTTGGTTTGTTTTGTCTATTGCCATTGTAAATTAACTTCTTTATTGACAAATAGTTTTTTCTACACAGGAAACTGAGTTGGAATATGAAAATGCATGCATCCGCGCAAAGGTAAATTCTCAGTGCCCTCACACCACAAAAAGAAAATTTTGAAATATTTACTTTGAATGGAAGCTAGATATATATGTTGCCTAGCTATGTCATGATCCCATGAGCACACCTCCAATTTTTAAAATATGTATCTATATATATATATATATATATATATATATATATATTCTAAACAGCATTTCAATTTTGTAATTCTAAGAAAACAGACTTCTTATAATTTATAATTATTTTGACCATATATAACAAAGTTCCTAGCTTTGTTTATGAAGAAATATCAAAGGATCGATTAGAAAAATAAAAAGTGGGTTGGTGTCCAATGAAGTAGATGATGACATGAGTTTGAAAGTGCAGATAGTAGAAAACGAGAGGCTTCAGCAACTAAGCATGATGCCTGGGCATGGGCATGACTATAATGCAATTCAGGCATTCCTTTCTCGCAATGTGCTTCAACTTAATATGATGGAAGCCGAACCTCTCTATCGCCCACTCCCCGACAAGTCTCTCCATCTTGGGTATTAATCATAATCATCTCACACCTTTTCTCTTTCTATTTTTTCTATTATATATTATTTTTGTGTTGCATGCCATTTACTCAAAACATATTAATTTCTCTACTAAGGTTGGCAGTAAATCCATTAATCATGCATAAATATAGGTATAGGAGACATAGTCATGGTTGTCCTTAGCTACAGTTCAACTATATATGGTAAAAGTATATTTTTCACAATTCATATGTTTGTGTTTATGCAGGTAAAGACGTTGGTGGCCTGCATATTTGCATATGAGATTCTAATTTCTATATATCAATAAAATATATCTATATACAATTATCCCAGCTAGGGCTAGCTCTGTAATATGACTTATAAAACTGTTTTTGTGTGATCTACTTCTACCCTTTTGTTGTCTTATTTACAGAACCTATTGTCTTTGTTTGAATGTACTGAACACCAATGACTATTTGATAACTGGGCAGTAGTCATTCCAAAATAATTCTGGTCATTGGTGGGTTGGGATGGTTGTGATTGTGGTTGTGGTTGCCCTCTTACTTAACAATTATGGCTCTATGGCCCGCAAAGAAATGAACTGCTGGTATGGAGTAACAATTTTAAATGATTTTACTTTTACTTCCAACTTTGAAAGATCAATCAGGTGGGTGCTAGCCATTAAAGTCTCTTAGCAGTCACTATAAACTTTAAATCCAACCCCATCTTTATCCCACTTGAGGATTCTAAAAAAAAACAAAAAAAGTTTGGATAAATTACACATGAGGTTTATCGATATTACACAAGGATCACTGAGTTTCTAGAAATTATAGTTACCTCTCTTGTCTCATAACGCGTTTAGTAGATGAAATAAAATTATATAATTACTCTTATATTTTAATTTTCTATTTTTGTTTCTCTCTTTATTGGAATACAAAACTCTCCCAAGTGAGATCACCATAACTAAAGAATCTCTTTACACTAAACCCTACACCAGTGTTGTTCTTTAACCACATGGTCCTATTATGTCGGATTTCGACGCTAATAATTAATATGGCAGCCAAATAGGAGGGGAGGGGCTAATCACGCAAAAATGCATGGAAATATGGGTGTCATTTTACCTTCTTGTGAAGGATGGAAAAATTCATAGACAAGTTTGTTAATGAAATAATTTGAAAAATTCAGGAAGGATGGATGGGTATGGGTAATGGAGCTTCAACAAAATTCGCTACTTGGTTTGTTGATGTTATAGTTATAGATGGATTTGAATCTGGGAGCTTGGTTAGGTGTTGCTTGTGATGGGCTAGTTTTGTGGTATGGCTGCTCTATCCCCTGTTTGCTTCAATTGTTTTTGGTTTAATATATTTTAAATTACCTTATAACCTTGTAAATGAGCTATTAGGATATTGATGATTTACGGGTATTGTTAGATTCGTCAAGGTTTTAACCATTCTTTTTTTTCTCATGATGATGATGAAAGGGGCGGAACCTCCTCTTTTTCCAAAGAAAAAAGATATTATAATGATAAGGGTAAATTTGGGACTTACCAAAAAAAAAGAAGGGTAAATTTGGTATTTAGGAAAAAAAACAAAAAGGAGATAATGTCAACATAAATCGTTTGGTCAATTGACCAATTGACTTATGAATGAGAGGTTTTTGTTATACATATTAAAACAGAGAATATGTCAATGTTATTTCTCAAATTACAGAAGAAGCGTGTGTAAGTTCCTCACCAACTTATCTTAGAAGTCACACTCAAGCCCTAAGAAGACTCAAACAGGAGCTTACTAACCACCATAGTGAGCTTCGGAATTTGGATTAAAAGCTTCAAAAAGCGTTTTGAAGTAGTTTGAAATTCATAGATTTGGAGGTGGATAAAAAAATAAAAGCGTCATTCACCAACCTAAAAACTCCCAACTCCTACCACTCCTCTCTCTCGTCACCTATTATAAATATCTTATATGTACACACACACATTCATATATATTACTCAAATGAAGTTGAAAACAATTTTATTAATTTTTTTAGCTTTTAAAATGGATTTGAGAATCCCATAGAAGAATGTAGGTGTTTTTTGAAAGAAAACTCATACCTTATGATGATCACGATTCCACTTTTAAGGACACAAATTCACCACCCAAGGAACATAGACGCAACACAAAGCCAGATGACCAAACTATGCCCAGATCTCTAGTCCGGCCTGAGGACTAGCAAAGGCATAAGTCCGACACAGACAGAAGCCTAACACGAGCAGAAGTCATAGACAGAAGTCCAACATGGGCAGAAGCCCAACATGGGCAAAGGTTACGGACAGAAGTCCAACAACAAGTAGAAGCCTAGCCTGGACAGGAATCGACTAGTAGGGCCAGCCTAACCTAGGAACCCAAATTGGTTCAAGGGCCAAACCAAATTGTGTCCTTCGTAGAGACTTTACACCCTATGGGATACCTGAGATCTAATGATATGATGACTCGAGTAAGATTTCTCCACTAGTACTTAAGCATTTAATGAGGAGGTGACCTCACCTACCCTCCATTTAATGCAACAAGTACCAAGGACTGACTTTGAGAGCTTGGATCATGACTATCATTAATGAGAGCCGAAGGTTAATAACATGTATGGATAGATAAACATCTCTTCAACCGCTTAAAGCAGAGCATGTGGCTTGGGTTAGATAATCTCTCACCAAAACCTAGTTCGGCCAACATGTCTCTCTATACTATAAATAAGAGACAAACATTCAAGGAGAGATGTAGAACAAGAGAATAGGAGAAAGCACTTAGGGAAACCATCAATGGTAGAAGTGCCAAGGCATTCAATAGTCTTGAATTCCATTAAAGAAGCTTCCATTATGGTCTAAAGGGGAGGATTTGACTGTAAGTTTAACCACACGCTCAGTTGGTCGTATTCTCTCTTGAGATCTTTCTTCTCAAAATCAGTTCTTACTCTCTCCCCAAAACCACTCCCTCACAGTGCCCTCTCTATAAATTATTTTACTCCATCCTCTAACTCCGTACGAGGAATTTCTATCTGTGAAGATTTTATCCCTCACACCACTTACTATGTATCACTGTACGTGAATCTGTCATAAATTTCTTATTTGCTAGCCCATATATCAACCTGCAATACCAATCATAAGAAAATGACACAAACGGAATGTACTTGCACCCCCAAATCCTTGTGCAACTGATTAACTAAACCAGCACCATGCATGCCACCCCCAACTTCCTACACACACCATTGAGCAGTAAGATAACCCATTTTGATTCACTTATTTCGATCACTGCCATGCACCACTTATGACCCACCACCAACAATCTGAACAAGAAACAATTCCGAATCACCCTCGTGGTGGCCCAATTCCGCTGGTGGACTCCTAACAAGGGTAAGGGTTGCCCATTCACTGAAGCAACTCAAGCTTCTTGAATCTTGATCCTACCACATTATTGAGCCCGTACGAGAGGGAGGGAGACGGAGGCATTGGCGCTGTCGACCCACCTCAGAGACGCAGATCTAAACACACCAAGTTCAGATCTATGATTTGCTTCAACTTAGATTACAGTGTCAGTAGAGAGAGTAAAAGATTAGGTTTTTTGAGAGAGAGAGAGAGAGAGAGTATTTCACAGTTGGGGAGGCGTCAAGCGAGCCACAAGAGAGGAGAAAAAATCTGGGTTCCGTACAGGTTTAGATGGGATTATGTACCGACCCATTTTCAACCCGCAAATTTAGTTGGGTTTAAATGGATAACCCGCATGCACATTTCAATCAATCCACACCCATTTTTTCAGGTGGGTTCAGGGGTATGAACTCAGATTGCCACCTCTACTTCCAGGGAGTTGTCTGTTATGTACTTTATAACAAAATAAAGGAACATCAAGAGCTTGGAAGTGTGTTGGGTAAATTCATATATGTCAAGGAGATTTAGATTGCAAATCCAAACCCGAAATGACAAAGCAGGTTTGGCAGGTTTAAATTTTTTTATAAAATAAATAAATGAACAAATATTAGTGGCTAATTAAGATCTATATATATTTATTTTCTTCTTTTACCTAGAATTTTTGGGCATTGATTAAACTAAAGGACTAGTATCTTCTCTAAACTATTATGCAAAGCTGAATGAAGTAAACTCCTTTCTTAGTAGCAGCAAAAATTCTCTCCAAGCACATTAGCTATCAAAAATAAACTGAGAAATATTATATATACGAATGTATATAATTAAGTTAATTATAAACCAGTATCGTACAAATTTACAGAGGGACTGAAGTCGCAGTTACGAGATAAAGTTGCAACCTTTTTGTAGTATTTTTTTCAGCTCAACAAACTTTAGAATTAATGTCTCCTGCTCCGAGGATATGTATCAGGTTTTAATAATTTCATCATAAAATAGCACACCTACCACTTTCAGCTCGCTTGCGAAGCTCCTCAGTCTCCCTTTGGGCTCTCTCTAGATGCTCTCTCAGCTTACGAATTTCATCATTTGATTTCATTTGAGCTGCTTGTGCAATCTCTTCTGCCTTCAATCGTGCAGCTTGTTCTTCTGCCAACTGCTGTTCAAGCCTAAAAGTGGTCTCCTTGAGCTTTGACTCGACCTGTGGAACAATATTATAATAAATGCCAACATAGCGCGTAACATAACCATCCGAAGTGTTGAACACCACTGCTGATTATAAATTCTCATATGAAGAGGCATGCTCTCCCTATCTTAGATTCTCAGCTATAAACTAAATGGTAGATGTGACAGATGTCATGTTACAATCGAACACCATTTTAGACACCAGATATCTACACTGCAATTTGTTTCTTTAAGAGATCTGTATGTTAAACACCAACATACATCAGCATCTTTGTTACACAGGCGAATTCTAGAACTTGACCCAGCAAGATTGTAGGGGCAAAAGCCACCAGGTAAAGAGCCAAGGTCAATATTTTATGATAACTCAGCAAATCAGGTCAGTCTAAAAAGGTGCCTATTTAAGTCAAAACTCTTCTCTCTTTTTTTCAGTTAAGTACCTATCCAAGTCGAAACTGAGATAGGACCAAAATTTAATCCTCAGCATTCCCCGCGAGGATCCCAATAATGATGGCCAGACAAGTCCAAATCCCTAATTTATTTTTTGTGAGATCTATCAGACAGGTCAATACAAAACTTACTAATGAGATGACAATGAGATGGTTCTAACAGTTCTTCACAATATTATCTTTACAAGGTATAACTAAAAAAAAAAAAAAACAAAAAGAACGAAGGAAAAAAAAAAAAAAGCGAAGTTCAAACATGTTTGTATCGAACAGACACGAACCATATAGGTAACTGTTGCATGTCCCATGGCTTTGAGACTTAGAGAAATGGTTCTCGAGTTTTGCATACCAGGTTCCAATAGAGTAAGCCATGACTGATGAAAGACAAACTTTATCCACCTATCCAATGAAATTTGTATTTTATTTTCTTTGATAAGTAAATTTGTATTTTATTGTCTTCCAGAGCCTTCATTAGTATTTTATTTGATTTTGAAGTATCTCGAATAAAATAAATTATTTGACAATTGATCCAGGAATTAAGAAGAACTTATACTTCTTTAATTCTTCATTTACATTACCAAGCTATCTTCGAATTCAAGCAGTTAAGCATGCTAATCTAGGATATTTTTTTCCCTTTCTTTTTGTTCCTGCCTTTTTATCAGAGACCATCTATCTGTGTTTAGCAGTAATTCAGGCAAAAGTAGTAGGACCCAGGCCTATCAAACTATAGAAGTAGGACAATATACTGGCCTATTTAAGCCATCTGGGTTAGTAGCAGATTGTCTAACTACTAGCTTTGAATAAATAAACGATTCCTAAGGGTTACGTTTTGTACCCGAATCCATGAAACATAGTTTGCATCAAATTTTAGTGTCCTCAGTTGAAGAAATGCATTAGCTCTAGGATGATTACTTTTACTGTTAACGATGTTCCTTGAAGGGGGGAAATTTGTGCCAGGCAAGTGAATATCATGTGATGAAGAAATATGAAAAACTAACTAAAGGAAAAAAGGAAATTGAAAGGGGAATTTCACAAATTGATGGAGAAGAGTATATGCTATAAATGGATATACCACCAGTGAGTTCAACTCCCCCTAACCCTTACATAACTTGTCATGTCATGTCTGACACTAATACTTCACACATTTTGAACTGTTAATGTAAACAATGTTTCAAATTATGAATTGATGGTCCATATGATACATGATGCTTTGTCAATTAATGCACAAAAATAAAAATGTTAGAGCCACTAAGAAACAAGGGACATGTTATCAAAATAACCTGCATCTAATTTAAACCCAGGCATGCACCATTAATCTACTTACATCAAATCAGAAATCATCACAACGTGTTGATAGTGTTGGGTGAAATGGTGTTTTTGGGCCCTAGAGAGAATCTAGAAGGAAAATATTTTTTCCTTTGATGTATTTAATATCAATTTTCTATTAAGAAAACCAATTTTCCTATCGTAACAGCTGAAGCCTCAGGAATCATTTTTTGTTTACCGGGTGCACGCCGCTAACATTGTTGGGGCTGGAACCTCCCAATCTCAAGTGCTCTCAGGGCTTGAACCTCCAATCTCAAGTGGCCACTCATACATCCTCACATAATCAAACCAACAAATCTAGACTTGTTGCTTATCACCATAAGTTGCCAAGGAAATGAGAGAAAGTCTTTTGTAAACTACTATAACTCTTTCACTTTAGGTCTACAAAAGAAATGTCAAATTCAAACAAATTGAAAAAATGTGTAACGTCTATGCAGCACAGACACTCCATTTTGGCTCACATATCAGTGTCAGACATGGACACGGACAAGTCCCAGACATGCTGAAAAAAGAGCGTCCCAACTTTTTTTTCTAAATTTCAGTAACATTACGACATGTTTTGAATATGTTTTATGGTTTTCCTCCTCTTCTTCTTTACTTTTTTTATATACATACATACATACATACATATATATATATATATTCTATGTAATAGTTAGTAAATTTATTTTAGAACTTAGATCATAGATATTAATAATTAAATGAAGAAGTCTTAAATTTTTACTTAATGACATTGTTATTTTGATATTTTAATACTATTGTTATGATTTGTGTGTTTTTATGCCAATTTTGATTGAAATAATGTTCAGTTTTTATTATGAAATCATATAATATATATATATATGTATATATTCAAAATGTCCTTAATATATTTGTGTCCTACTTTTTTTGAGAAGATCGTGTCCGCATGTTTGTGTTGTGTCGTATTCGTATCTTAGCATAACGTTAGTACCCTCATGCATGATGAGGCCTCATTAAGGATGTACCTTCATGCCTTAGAGAAAATTTAAATAATGAATATATTAGGGGAAGAACAATGCCACTCTATCATCATGAGGAATTTAACCAATATGTGAATCTAACATCCATTTCAAACAGCAATACTTGAATAAATAGAACATGACAACTTTATTTAATATAAAAAGAAACAATACAAAGAAGAAAGAATGAGAGGTCCTTCCAAAGGATAGCACTAAACCTACAGAATCATTATACACAGAGTATGCAAAAAAGGCAAATTCCTTAATCATCAACAAGGGTAGAAATGCCCACTAAAAGTTCATCTTTTTGCCTGCCTCCCACCTATAGATCAATTGATTCCCTAAGAATCTAAAATCTCCCTCATAAATCTAGCATTTCATAGTTCACAAATACACCAGACTTCCTTGGTCCACTCAAGTCACTACTATAGTTCTACCTGTGGAGACGGAAAATTATACCCTTGTTTAATTAATGAAAGCCTAATAACGGTTAGAGTTAATTAATTATGATCGCAGACAAAAAGTCCAATTTACTTGATCCTTAGAGGTTTGACTACTATCCAAGAAATCCTTTTGTTGAATTACTAAGACAATAAATTCAATGGATCAACCATTCACAATTAAAATAAAGCAAACATTAATGACACCATGATATACAGCGGGAAAACTCTGATGGGACAAAAAAAAAATCCACTAATCAACCAAGAATAATAGCACAACTCCACAAAGACAGCTCTCAAATAACTAACTTGCCACGCCCCTATGAATTACTGCTAGTCTATTCGAAGAACCTCTTCTCGTCGCCTATCTATTCCCTTAATTAGTCTTTCAGCAGCAGCACGCTTACATGATCCACAAATCCACTACTTCACGCCGTGTGCAATTCCATGTGCAATGGATGCGTCTAACCCACTGTATGCCCCCCTACATGGATTTAAATCGTGGTTGCGGGATATGACTCGGTCGTGGTCACGGTGTAACAATATCGTGAGTATCGGCTCATCTGTAATGAGAATTGAAAACCGCAACCATGAATTTTTTTCAAACACTAGTAAATCCCTTAAAAATCACTGATAAGTATATCTTGACTACAATTATCACATTTTTATATTTTTTACTATTAATTTTTAATTTTCTAATACCTAAAAAAATATTTTTCTTATAAAAAACACTTATGAAGATATGTTATTATTTTATATGAAATGTTTATAGTTAAACTCACAAGAAATATCATTTAATTTGAATAACATTGCAAAAAGTAATATAAATAATAGCAAAAAATAATTATAAGCATGAAAATCAATTTAGATGATGAATTATAGAATTAAAAAAATTTGAGGCCAAGAGGCCTTTTCGATTTCATACAGACCTAAATATTTTGGTAATGTATTTCAGTTTTTTTAGATTATTTTGTTAAGTATTTCTCTTATATATAAATCTTATAAAAATAAAATCATAAGAATTGTGTAGAAAAAAAAATAAAAATAAAAATCAAGGAAAATTAAAAAAAAAAAATTCATTAACATACATAACAATCTTATAACGGCCAGTAACGATCTTGTAACGGCCTATAATAGTTGATACGTAACGGTATCAGCTAATACAACTGTGAATTTGGGTCACACCGATATATCAGTCAGTATTAATATCGGATGGTCAAAAAACCGATACGTAACCTAACAGAATGACCGTTATTTAAGACCATGACTGGTTAACACTTAGGTATACACTTAGGTATATAAAATTCAATACACAAGGTACTGCCTAACAACTGACTACATAGAAAACTATGAAACAAAATATCTCTCAATTCATCTTTGACTTCATGAGGCATTCCAAATAAACGTATTTCGTTCCAACAAAACCATCTAAAGAAATCTACCCCTAATGTATCACATTCTATAACATGTGACAATCTGCATTCCCATTCTTATTCCATGTACCATAACGATCCATGTTCTAGGTAGCATTGACCTAAAGAATTACAACTTTTGAAAAAGAATTACCAACAGAAAAATTCCTCACTACCCATAATCTCACTCCATGATAAACTTATGAGCACCCTGCAAGAGACCTCTAAAAGACTTCCAAAAGAATTAAGATATAATATATATATATATATATATATTACCTTGATGGTGAAACCCAACCTACCTGGTGGAAAAGGCTAACACTATGTTTCCCTCATGATTGCTAAAAAATGCATCCTAAAACCCAGCCTACCTAGTCAACCACCATCAAATTTAAATATTAGGAAGAAACTATCAACAAGAATGGAAACTCTTAATTGAATGTAAAAGGGGTGACAACAAATCCCAAATCCCTAAAATTATTTCAAAACGAGAAAACCTCAAAAGTTTGGACTACACTCGGGGTAAAAAAACAATAAAGGAGCAAGTTGGATGTATATGGTATGCTCCAACTTCAATGGTAATAATTTATACAAGTTTGGTAACATTTACAAATTAGTACCATTTCATATCAATTTTAGTAATTGTTTGGCTACTGAGTATGTTAATTCATTTACTTGTTGGAAATTTTTCAAGTCTCATTTAGAATTTTGAAAGATTTGTTTATTGAAATTTCTTAATTAGGACATTTTCTATTATTTTTGGCAATATTCTTCGCAAGTTTCTATTTCCATGAGTTCCTACTTCAAATCCAATTAGGAGTGTTTTCTTGGCCTACTTTACCATAGATTATTAAGAAACTCTCTACATTTAGAATATTTGAACCCTGTTTGACTACTAAATTGGTTAATCCTGATTTTGAATGGTTTTACTTGCCTAGGAAAATCTAGTTCATATAGATAAGGTCTCTTGTACCAAAACATTATTAAAGAGAATTGCTATTGTATTTGACCTATAATTGATGAATATTGGTGATTGTTTGACTTTTTCCTCTATGCTATTCTATTCTATTCTTTTCTCTATCTGCTTCTTATTGCTTTCAAGAAATTCCAACAAGGTATTCTAAAAAGATGGCAACTTAAGGCCTTCAAATTTCATGTAGCCTAACTCATTACAAACCATAACAAATTGCTTTCTAAAAAGCAGAGATCCAGACACGAGACGGACAAGTTGACACTTAAAATCTTGTAAAAGTAAACCTGGTTACCAAGAATATAAAAATTTTAATGCTTGCAATTGTTTCTTGGAAAAGGGCATGCTTGTTAATAGAAGAATATTCTCTGCATATAAGTTGGGGTGCTTCCATAAATGGAATGAATGAGATGTAAGAGGTAATGCAAGTTAAATAGTAGTAGCAATGGGTAAAATAAATAATCTAAAAGGAATTTCGTTATAGAATGGTTTCAATCAAATCATTTTCATTCCAATTGGCACTGTAGGGGAAAAATAGATTTAAAAAAGCAAAAGCTTCAAGCCATCTCACATCCCATTCTTGAAAGCAAGCAGCCGGGTGTTATAAAAGCATGGACCTAGACTGATATATGATGCCTTGTAACACTCCCTCCAAGTAAATTAAGATTAGGTCAATGCAATGCAATTTGGATCAATACATGGACTCTTCATTGATTTATAACCACAGTATCAAGGCATCAGGCCTAATCAAGATAGAAGTTAACCAATCATGAGTCAACCTGACCTAACCAAGGTCAACAAAAGCTAGTTGAACAGTGATCCAGGCATCATCAACCTAATATAAAGACTAATCATACTAAATCAATAATTAATAAATAATGCTAATTATTTATTACTTATAAGAAAATAGATAAAATGCAAAATAAATGCAAAAAATACAAAGAAAAATAAAAGAAAAATATGAAAAATTAATATACATAAAATGTAACCTAAAAATAATGTTAGAGGTCAAATACACCCACCCAAATGTGTGTGTGTAAATATGTATAAAAGTATGTGTAGGAAAAATAAAAGAAAATAGAAAGAAAAATAAGAGAAAAATAATTTTTAATCATCATGTGACCAACACAGGATGGGAGAAGCTGCCACACGCAATTTAGGTGTATTAGTGTGTACATGTGTGTATATATACATGTATATATATATATAAAAAGGAAGAGAAAAGTGGAAAAGTGAAAAAAGGAAAAAAAAAATATATATATATATATCTATATATATTTCTTGTAGGAAAGTGAGGGAAGTGACTTGGTGCAGCCACCCAACCCTAGGGCCACACCAAAGCTGCCACAAAGAGTGCACACCAAGCTTAGGACCTCACTTAACAAGGAATGCATTAAATGCTAAAGAAGGAAAATTGAGCTTATAAGCAAACCCATTCAGACCAAGCTTCACCCACTGAAAGTGTGAGAAAGGGAGAGAAATTCGAGCAAAGAGGAGAGGTCAAGACTGTCTGGACAGAGAGAAGGATGAGGAAAAAATCAGAGAAATTTCCAAGATTTGCTCGAACAAGGTAAAAGGCCGAATCCTTTCAATACATTTAAGTTCTTGTATGATTATTAGGCCACCTCCAGTACTGACTCAAACTCAAACTCAAATTTCACTTAAAATTTGAGTAAAAGATGAATTTGAGTTTGATGTTCTCCAATGGCCACTTAAGTTTTTACTCAAATCTTTTTCAAAAATTTCCACCTTATCCCAAAAGCTACTTTATGTTGTTTCCCTTCAAAAATCATTTTCCCTTTTTTTTTCCTTCCAAACCTCTTTCACTCTTAAGCGTAGATTAAAAGAAAAAGAAAAAAATAAGGAATAAAAGGGGAAGCCCTCCCCATTTCAGCCATATGCTCTCTCTCTCTCTTCTCTCTTCTCTCTTCTCTCATTCTCATCTTTCTCTCTCGGTGGGGAGGCCATGGAAGGCCGAGTGTGTGTGCGTGACTGTGTGTTTCACATACAAAAGAGACCCTAGCTCAAAGAGGAAATCAAGAGAAGAAGAAGAGAAGGAAAGAAAAGGGAAGAAGATCCACCACTGTAAGCTCTCCCCAAAGTACCATCGATTTTCTTTTCTTGTTTTTCTTTCCATTTCTTTTCCTTGCCTTTTCCTTTCACTTTCCATCTAAGGTGAGGCTAGGTAGGAGAAAAAAATAGCCTTTAGAAATTTGGTTCTATGAATAGTATTACACTGATTTGGGTTTGGATTTGAGTAAAAACTAATTTGGTTTGAGTTCGAGCCTAGGGTTGAAGGGTCATTTCTGTGTATTTTGACTCAAATTAAATTTGATATAAGTTTGAGTCAGCACTGGAGATGCCCTTAAGCATGTTAGGTTGCTTAGATAGAACCAAAAGGCTCTTGGATGGCGAGTTCAAGTGAACTGCCATTAACGAGCACGAAAGCTCGCCCAAAAACCAACCGAAACAAAACCCTACTTTATGAACGGGGGCTTAAACTACATAGAAAAAGGAATACAAAGCAAAAAGAATGAGCAAATTTGGTTCAAAAATGAGCCTGCAGTAACAAGTTACAGCTCATGGCAATAATGACCAACCTTCGTATCTCCACCCAAAACTAGAACCCATGAACAGGATATGAACCCTTAGAGCTTAAGGGTCTCAACCCAACAAACCGCACCTCAAATGGCCATGAAATGACTGTGAACCAAGCTCAAAACAGTAGTGGCCATGGGAGCTAGATCAGAAGGTTTCGAACTAATTCAAACCCTAAAAGTAATGCCAAAATGTCGCTATAACCAACAAAAACTGACTGGTGAAGAAATAATCTTGAGACCTTAGTTGAAACTACACAAAATAGAAAAGAAAAAAATTAGGGTTACAATGCTATAGCCGAGTTAACCGAGTGAAGGAACGAGTGACTCAAGGCTGGGCTGACTTGGCCACGCATCACCATGCAATTGGACCACCACCACGTACGTAGAACGACATCGTTTGGTATCACCAAACCTAAACTACGTCATTTTGAGAAACTTAACAAGATTTTAAATAAGGAAGATGGGTTGTTTGGCTACGAGGTTAACAAATCAAATTTCTAAACTCAACCGGAACAGGGATACCCTATCCTAAGATCAAGCCCTTGTCCACTATTTGGTTTACAAATAGCTTGAAAAATAAAGGGTGCCTGAGGAACAAACCAGTGACCTAGCCCTAGCCAAGCCCCAAAGCCCAAGGCTTCAACCAACTGAGCCATAGCCGAAGTTGTACTCTAATTATATATATTATATGTACTGTATATATTATATAAGTTTCAAGAAAATAAAAACATAACCATATAGTCTCTATAATTACACTTAGACCCCCAAGAGTTATATTTATTATATTGAGACCGACAACCACAAAAATAATAATATAAAAATGCCCCTCTAAATTTGAAAATAGAAAAATTAAAAGTCAATTCTGGAAATTACACTAAGGTCCCTAATTTTTGATAAATTACAAAAGTACCCCTACATGTGTCAAAATGACCTTTTTATCCCTAAACAAATACAAAAAAAATGACATTTACGCCCCTAGAAACTATATTTAGCATAATTAATGTTACGTATAACCAAATTAAGATCCGGAAGAACCTACATTAAGGTCTTTCACCGTTTTAGTGAACAAATTTTCTAAATATATAAACGAAAATCAGTGGGCACATTTAGTGCAACTTTGCGGATAAATTTAAACGGCCAAACGAATACCAAAAACTATGAGACTTCATACTTAACCTTTTAGGACTATTCCTAACTCAATAGTGGAGTCCGTTTAGTCAAATGAGACTCGTAAAGTATAAGTCCTTAAGAAATACACCATCTAAACAACACTTAATGAATGTTAACCACTTCGATAAGACCTACGTAAACTATGGATGATAACGAATGGCAAAGAAGGACTAAGTGGAGGAAACAAATGACCGCAACGAAATTTGAAGTAATTAGCTGGAACCCCTTCATTTATAGGGCACTGATTGTCCTTGGGGGAAAGATGAAAATGAGAGGACTAACCCGAGCACAATTCGAGAAACAAGAAAGCATGGGTGACAACTTCCTAGAAATAGTCACCCGACAATGAGGAATGTAACAATGGCTACAAGGAGACCACAACGGAACCCAAGTAAGGACAAATTACAAGTATCAAGTGAGTAACCCTAAACCTTGAAATGGAGATTTCCATTGAATACAGTTTTTATAGTATTACAATACTACATGCAGTGCCTTTCCAACTTTATGATGCTATGTCAAATGTTTTAACTGCATGCCTTTATCAGCATATTTTAAATATTTTATATAATATGGATAGTTAATAAAATGTTTTGCAAGCATGTCTTTAGCATGAAATTATACACCAGTAAAATGTTCATGACACAATGTCATGTCCAGTTGGGAGGTTAAGCCAGGCTGTGCAGGACCCAGAGCTTTAGATTATACTTAGTCGCCTAGGTGACTATTCAAGATAAAGTTATAAAAAGATTGGCATTTATGATTTCAATGCACAAATTTTCAGATACAGCTTTATGCTTACTATGTTTTATCTTGCAAAATTATTTGGCAAAGAAACCTGCTTAATTTCTCAAGTATCTTACGATCAATTATATGTACATGATTTATAAATGCCAGTAACTTCAGTATAAGCCCTTTTAACTGCTATCCATGAAAGATTATGAAAGAGGTTTTTCTAAAAACCACAATAGGAAACTCAAGTTACTCACGAGCTTTTCATAAAGCTCACAGGGTTTTCATCCTGTATATTTCAGGTGGAGGTTCCGAGAATGTAGCCTGAAGACGAAGTATAATTACAGCACCTTTTGAAGGATTGACAGCTTTTGGCTATGAGTAGTATCTTTTGTAGAATAGCCAAAAAAATTTGAAAGTTATAATATTCAAATACTATTATTTAATCTAATGTTTAGTTATGCTCAACCATGATTCAGTTTCCGCTACTTTATAAGTATGAATGCATGGAATGTATGTACCAGTCAAGAGGTGTTCGGTTGGATACATCATCAATGTACTACATAAGAGTTAGTATATTGGTAAAGTGCATAATTGGCCGGTCATTATCCCTAATCCACATAGGATGGGTCTGGGATGTGACATGCCTTGTTAGTGAGGTGAAACCAGATCATGCAAAGGTGAGGTGGGAACAACTAGTGAGGAGATGAGAGCAACTTTTGCAGAGGTAAGGTGCAACGAGACCAAGACAAACATTCCCATTCTTTTTTCACTTAATATGACGTGTCACCAGACCAGGCAGAGGTGAGGTGTGACCAATTCAAGAGGTGTGAGACCAACTCATAAGGTTTTCACTCTCATTTCAGATTGTGCAAATGGGTAGTAGGCAGCCTGCTTAGGCCATCTTATCTCTTCCTTTCAAATAAAAAAAAAAAAAATTGCCATTTACACTACTGCCCTGGCTTTTCTTTTAAATCAGCCCGTGTCCTGTGTGCCATCTGCATGTGCTCACGTGTCCCCGTGTACATTTAAAAAGGAAAAAAATATTGAAAACATGTTGACCTTGTCCAACACCATTCAGTGCATGTCCACGCTTCCTAGCACTCCTGTCATTACAAACCCTAAAAACACAAGAAAACTAATCCTTACCAAATCAGTTTCTGTTGACATCATTATTGTAAATCTATGAACTGTTGGTCTCTCTTCACTAGACACCGAACTTCTTCAATCCCAATTTTCCAATTACTTCTATAATTTCATTTCATTTTAACAATTACTGATCAAATACAGAGTTCTAGAATACATGACTTATCTCTAGTGTTTCAAAAAGAATGAATGAAGATTCCCAAGTACAATGGCACGGTGATGTGATTGGGATGACTAAAGAGTGAAATATATAAGCCAATTTTAAGAAGTCACTTAAAACCCTTCAATGTCTGTTAAAAGCTAAAGAACCAGTGCCTCATATGTTGCAGGAATTTGCAAGCAGGCTGCAAAGTTTAACACAATCTACAGAGTATCAATACAATGACCAAGACATTGTTTGGTTGTACTTCTAAATAGTACCTTTTTGCTTTTTCCATTTTTTTAACAATGGCTGAGACACCTTTTGGTTGCACTAACAAAAATAAAAAGCAAAAAATTTGTTGCTTTTTTTTTCTTAGAAAAATAAGTGCAAATATATTCCCAATTTTTAAATTTACCTTACTAGACTACATTTATGGACTGAACCCACAGAAAATTTGTACCTGGTTTGGTCTTAAGGAAACAGAAAATGGCCTGCTCTTGCCCTAGCAACCATATATTTCAGCTAAGGTTTATGATTGGTAATTCCATCAAACGCACATCAGATACTATTTTATGCATTACCATATATATATTTTGGGTAAGCACATTGCCATATAATGGTAACACTTAAACTCCAAATAGCCTACTACAAAGTTCCAAACTAAGAATACAATTGATGATGATGATGATCAACGCAAAAATTAACATATTTAATTTACAAATCAGTATCTATGCTTATGTAAAAATGACAATCTCAGCCTAACTTTCCATAAGTATCTAATTGTGAGCTTCCTCTATTTTTGGATCACACGATGCTCGTCCAGTGTTTTAGATTCTTCTATTGAGTTTTTGGGAGACAGTATGGTTTGTATAGTTTTGTATAGTTTCTCAGTTTATATTTTTGGTGTATATGGTGCACCTCGTTTGGTATTTTTAGATGATTCTTTTATTTATAAACAAATAGAATGAGAAGTTTAAATCAACGTCTATAATTACCCGGAACATTTTTTACATCTTTAATGCTTCCCAAAAACAAAATAACACATCAAAAGGGCAGGATACATTTTTTAAGGAAAAGCAGAAATACAGGTTCTAACCACAATTCAGACATGCTATAGATAGAAGATTTGTTAGAAGCCACATGAAAAGAATTATTTTTTAAAAAAAAAAGGAAGGTTAGATGAAATGAAATATGCGAGCAACAATGAATATATCCAATAGATAGATTTTTTTTTTTTTTTTTGTCAGTAAAGTATCTAATAGATAGATTTTAAGCATACCATTTCAGTTATTCGCTTGAGCTGCTCTTCATGTGCTCTACGAGTCTGCTCCTTCAACTCGGATATCTCCCGTTTAGAGTACCCCTCCAAGGACTTAACTTCTTCTGTCTGATCATGGAGTTTTTTAGCTCCTTTCTGTCGAAACATAATGATCATCATGATCTTTCTTGGTAAGTAACAACGTGATATATTCAGTGCAACACAACAAAATGCCAACAATTAGAAACACCCTAACCTTCAATTCCAAAAATAATTCGTCTGAATATGGTTGTCCACCATTCTGTGCTATGACCATGTTTACAAGGGAAAGAAGTTGCTTAACTTGTTCAGCTCTCTTGCTTTCATCCGCAGTCTTGTTATCAAAAAGCACCCGCCGATTTTCACACAAGAGTAAGATTTTCTACACCAATGTTATAAAATGATTAATATATGTATAGCTTCGCTTTTTCATTCAGAACATTGAACAATCAAATAAATTAGAAGGCCTGAAATTTGAACACATTTAATTGAGGCAAAAGTATGATACACAACAAACTAGTCAGAAAACAAAATCAGAAGCGTAGTTATGCCCAAGAAACTGAGGTCATGCATACTTCTTATAAACAATTTTCTCATTAGTGCATGTTAAGATTAACTTGAGCACAATATCTAACAATTATGTGTGTCCATGCACAACATGCATACATTCATTATGGTAGGAGAGCTGAAGAGACTGGAAAATTTACAAAATTCCTCCCTTTTCCATCGTTTGGTCTGCTCACAAGAAGAATAAAGAAGTGGAACGAATATTCATTAATAAATTTCATCTCTTGCCCACAAATATGTCCTTCATGAATATGGTTAAATTTGGGAAGAAAGTTTTGTGGGGAAGCTTGGAACAACTTATCAACAGATGGCACAGGCACTTCACAAAAAGCGGAACCACTTCCCCCTAATTTTCTCCACTCTCTACCAAATTAAATAGAGGGAAATAATAAGTTCTCTTTAACTCACTTCTCTTAAACCTTTTTCGTCTTCTTCAATTTCCCTTCTCTTTTCCATTCCGCGAGTGAAACCAGACTGACAGTCACTAAAATAGCAATTATGTTTTGTATTGTCATATAAATGGGCAGTTCTCCTGGAATAAAACTATAACAGTATAAATTAAGTAGCTTATTAAACCATTAAACCTACAACAAACAACATTAATATTGATTTTATGCATGGTTATCGGGTACATGGTATTTCTTTTGTCTTAACTATATCTGCTCAGCAACAAACAGTCAAATAAGAAAGGGTATTTTCTTTATTACCAATGGAAAATCCCACTCTTCAATGTCTAAAGTTCAACCGTATTAGCCACAACTATAGGCTAAAAGTTACATACATTTGATCATGCATGAATGACAAGAAAAGTTAAAACACACTGAAACTTTCAAAGAACCAACACGATCATCTGGAGGCCTTTTTATAGCAAGCTGTTTTTCAACCTGCATCGTCTATCTCCAAAATCAAACAACTTTATCTTTTTTCTTGACTTCGCAAAAGGCGGCATGGCTTTAATTTATTCTCTTTCATCTCATGCCCAATGATGCTATCCCCAACTCCCCATCAATTACGAAGCACGGACACTCTATTTTGGCCCCCCTGACATGTGTTGGGCACGCAAAAAGAGCGTCCAATTTTATTTTATTTTTCTGAATTTTAGACACATTTCGAACACGTTATGAACATTTTTTTTTTTATTTATTTATTTTTTGGATATTTTCCCTTATTTTCTCCTCTTCTCTTCTTTTTTTTCGGTTATATATAAACATATATATGTTCTATATAGTAGTCAGTAAATTTATTTTGAAACTTGAATCATGGATTTTAAAGATTAAATGAAGAAATTCTTGAATTTTTATTTAATAATTTTTTATATAAGAACTTTGTTATTTTAATAACTTGATAATATTTTTTGTGATTTGCGTGTTTTTATGCCAATTTTAATTGAAATAATGTTGGGTGTTTACTATATGGTCATATAAAAAATATAATATATAATCAATGTGTCCCTGACGTATCGTGTCCTACGTTTTTTAGAAATGTTGTGTCCATGTCATGTCCGTGTTCTATGTCCATACCCGTGCTTCTTAGCCCATCAATATATATATTCATAATTCTGTTATTCAGTTAGTAAATCCACACTTTAAAGATGTTTGTTTCATGAAAATGATGTTTCTAACTATTTCAACATTGGATACAAAGAGGCATCACAAATATTATAATGATTTGATCTTTCAATTCAATCTTATAAGTCACATAACAATCTAAAGCAGTCACTTTATCCAACACACTCCCAACTCTGTATGAAATTGATATATTATTCGCCTAAAATGGACAGTTGGGCAGAAAGTTAAGACTGTTTCAATTCAATTTTATTTTTTTGAGATATATTCAAAGCAAACACTTCGAACAGCCATAACGTTTTGCTCAATTGTCCATTTTAGGCACATAATATATCAATTTCATGTATTTTCTGAGTTCTTTGCAAAGCAAACATCTCGAACAGCCATAACTTCGCAGTCAATAGTCCAATTTAGGCGAATAATATATCAACTTCATGTATTTTTTTCGAGATCTATGTAACTTCATCTCCAATCTCTCTTATAATATATACTCAAGTCACTTGTCAAAAAAATAATATATACTCAAGCCCAAAAAACAAAGATGATCAGTCTTTAGCAATTTTCAGATTTCCCCCCTTTCCTAATGTCTCTTTGGTATAATTCTACAAAATATGTCTCTCTGATATCTTTTGGTCATCAATCTTAACCACTTATATGTATATCTAGCTCATGGATTTAAATCGCAGTCGCGGGATACGAATCGGTCGTGGTCGAGGTGTAACGGTATCAGGTTTATCAGGTCATTCGTAACGGGAATCGGAAACCGTAACTGTGAATTTTTTTCAAACATTAGCAAAGCTCATAAAAGTCATTGATACACATATCTTGATTACAATTATCACATTTTAATATTTTTACTATTAATTTTTAATTTTCTAACACCTAAAAAGATTTGTTTTTTATGAATAACACTTAAGAAGATATTTTATTAATTTATATGGATATTTTAAAGTTAAACTAATAATAAATATCATTTAATTTGAGTAACATTACAAAGAAAAATATAAATAATAACAAAAAATAATTATAAGCATGAAAATCAATTTAGTTGATTAGTTATAGAATAAAAAAAATTAAAAATTTTGACGCCAAGAGCCTTTTCGAGTTCGTATTGACCCGAATGTTTTGGTAACTTATTTCAATTTTTTTTGGATTAAATGTTATAAAAATAAAAATCATAAGAATTCTATAGAAAAAAAATTTAAAAAAAATGAAAAAAAAAAAATATAAAATAGATGTAACAGTCCCGTAACGGTCCTGTAACGCCCAAAACAATCGATACGTAACGGTATCAACAGATACGGCTGTGAATTTTAGTAACACTGATATATTGGTCAGTATCGGTATCGGAGGGTCAAAAAATCGATACGTAATGACCGTTATTTACAACCATCTAGCTCCACTAAAATTACATTCCCATGTATTTAGCGTCATCCCACATAAGCATCAATCTAAAATTTGTAACTTACTTCTTATTCCTAGTTTAATTAACTAATTAATGCCACATCTAGCAAATTACATATACTTTCGGACTTTTAAAGGTGACATTTCCCAATGTAAATAAATACGTATATATACAAAGGAAGGGAATATGGAAAGAGGGGCATAACTAAACACTTGAGAAAACTTTAAGGGTTGTTGAAATTGCCACTCTTAAGCCATTCCTAGTTTCAATTGAACAGACACCCTACAGTACTGCAGTTTCTTCATGATATAGGTTTTGTTCTTACAGTGTTTTCTACCTCTTAATTTCAAATCTGTTATTTTTCTTCCCAGATTAGTCACTCATTACAGCTTTCATAGCTAATGTCATGCCAAAAGAGGTCATAAGGATATCCCATTTTGCAACTCCATTTTTTCTCCAGATCACTCAAGTAGCCAAATAAGAACTACCCAGAAATGAATAGACACTATTTTAAACAATTCCAGGTCTTTCAGAAACCAATTTGATTACAGTAGCACAAAGTACAATCAACAAAGCATATGTTATAGGGCATTCAACAAGAAATGGATGGCAACAAGGGATTGAGGACCCCATTTTGAAAGAGAGAGAGAGAGAGAGAGAGAACTGAAAAAAAAAATGCCTTTGCTACCTTAAGATAAAGGAGTGTTTAATTCACAATATTAGTCCAAAGACTGAAGAAATAGGCCACGGAATTGATATTGACTCTCAACGAACTTCATGTGTGTTAGTCCCAAGATTTCAAGTTTTCAACCTAAGGATAAAAATCGAATTTTGATGATAACAAACCTGATGACGTGTACTAATGGTCTGAATTAGTGAAATATGGAAAATAAGGTACATTAGGCTTGGAAAGGTAAATCAAAGTCACCAAGGAGCGAGAGATCAAATGAAGGCCAATCATGGATTATCAAACTCCAAGGTCGGTCAAGGATCACTCGAACCTAAGGCATTGCACTGTCAAAATCAAGAACTTATGTACTTCAAGCTCAAGCTTAAAGTGCTAGCCCAATGCATGATGTTCCCACTACTGTGAGGTCTGGGGAGGATTAGATGTAGGCAGCCTTACTCTTGCAAGCAGAGAGGCTATTTCTATGTTCAAGCTCAAGCTTGAAAAAGAAAGAAAAAAAAAATGGAAGAACAAGAACAAAAGCATCAAAATCTAAGGTCTCAAGGGGATAGTGAGTGTTTAGGTATCTTTTTGAAAAGTTAACTCTCTTAATTGAACACTTGACTCAATGACACCCTAGAAAGACCTTAGGACCTCAAACTTAAAACGGTAAAAATCATATTAAAGGTCCTTGGACATGTTGACAAGATCCAAAAGGGTGAATTCATTTAACATTTCAGTCAATATGAACTTAATGATTAACCAAAGTCTTAGAGAAATCAAATCTTTTATTAGACTAAAATCAAATCTTCTTTTTTAATTACTAAAAAAAGAGTAGATTGAAATATATAGAAAAATTCTTCAACTCAATTCTACTAAGTCAATCAGATGACAAAGGAATTTGGATCTGACTGATGAGATTAATCTTTAAAAGAGAAAACTTACTGAAAAGATCAATCAGCTGATGATATTCGACCAGTCAACTGATGTGGCTGATCTTCTAATGACTGTAAGCCACTGGATCAATCGACTGATAATCAAGAATCAATCGCCTGGTGTCACCGCATAGACAAATATAACGGCTAGCTCTAACAACTTTCTTTGTGCATTAAATGCAACTAACAGCTATATTTTTTAATGGCTTTTAATACCAACCAAAATTTGGTTGTTAAACTAAGTCAACACTATCAAAAGGATCATTGATCATTTATTGAGTTACAAGCCCAAGATTCAAAAGTTTTCAGTGAGCTTTCTTGTTCAATAATTTAAGTTATACTCACTATAAGCCGTCATTTATATATCCAACTATAGAGGAGTTATTTCATTGCACAAATCAAACTTCTATTATTCTTGAGCATTGAATAAAATATCACCATGTATCACTCGATATATCAATTTTTTCGCAATTGCGATACAATAAATGCATGAGTAAAAAATTAACAGAATATTGACAATATATCACAAAATATAGCACAATATTGCGATAAATATTGCAAAGCTATATGGCATAATTTTTATTCGAAGTTTTCAAAATATTGCTTATATATCGCAATATATAAGCACTATATTGCAAAATATTGCAATATATCATGGAATATCACAAGTTGGCATGCTTTGGACTTAAAAATGATACAAGTTGGCATGCTTTTATCATAACAGTTTTAGGCCGAAAAAAAATTAATCCATTACGCATTACAAACCAGTTGTCACATTGGTGGCTAAATGTCCATATTTCAAAGTTAGTAATTAGTCTTACTATTTTATTTTTATAAATGTTTAATATTATTAAATTAAAAATACTAATATTGATTTCACTATTAAAAGTTATAATTAGCTTATATATTTTATATTATTAGATTAGAAATAGTAATTTTGATTTCATTGAAACAATGTTGTCAAGTACCATTCACTTATCAATTTTTGCCATATGAATTTTTTTTTTTGGAGCAAGTGCCTATATTTTTTTTGGGTAATTAAGGTTCTCCTATTCTATAGTTAATATAAATTATTGTTTCAAATGGAGAAAGTAACAATACTTTTGAATTTAAATCACACAGAAACTCAATGTGATACAGATTGAACAATTAGTTGTATTACATTGTTAATGTAGTGGATTAAGTATATACTTATCAAAAAAATAGTGATAGGTTATGTCAATGATCAAAATTTCGTTTCGTAGTATTATTTCGGTCACTCGGAAAATGGAAACATTTTGGAAACGGTTTGCAAACATAATGAAAACAATGAAAAAAATTAAAATGTGTATAAACAATTGGAAACATAAAGTAGAATATTTAAATGTGTAAAGATAAAAATTATAATTAATTAGTTGAAAATGTTTTAAGTTAAATACTAGGGTGAAATTGAAAAAAAAAAACATAAATACAAATTATTCATGATACCAAATAACTATTTTACTAATTAAAAACTAGTATAAAAAATTTAGAACTAATTTCTTATCCAATATGAAATTATTACATATATTTTTATAAAATATGTGAAATTATTATAATTATATACAGTACCATAACATAATGGATATATATTCTATTGATCAGTATATAACATAATAGATATATGTTGTGTAATGTCAACGAATTAAAAAATTTGACACAAGTGACATTAAATGATAAGTAAAACAAGTAGCAATTTAAGCCTATTATAATTAATAAATAAGATTAAAATAAATTATTTATCTAGTTTTTATTTCCACTACTACTACTTTCTAGTTTTTATTTCCACTACTACTACTTTTCTATGTCTAATATTTTCGGGAAAAATTTGAAATATCTTCTTATAATTTTGGGTCTTAATCTTTCAATTTCCTCCTCCATTTGGAAAGCAAATGATATTATCTTTTTGCAACTTCTAGAATTATTGTTGATACAAAAGAAATGTTTTTACTGTTTTGATATGTTTCGGCTAGTTTCGGTATGATTCCATGAAAACATGTGAATTTCAGTATTCTAATAGTATTTTGTTTCAGTTCACTGAGAAACGGAAATGTTTCAGCCATTTTGATGAAAAAGAAATGAAATTTTGATCTTTGGAATATGTATAATTTAAACTTTATTTGATATATATAAATATATGACTCTTATTTATGTTAAAGTAAATAAATTTTATATTTTATAATAATTAGTGTTCTTTATATTCTCATCAGCGTGCATTTTTTTTACCCTACATATCATATACTAATTAAATATATGTTTTATTTGTAATATATTGGCTCAAAATAATGCAATAGCCTCCCAATTAACTATGAAGCACAGACACTCTATTTTAATTAACTTGTCCATGTCGGACTCCGACACTCTCGAACACACGTCAAATAAGCAAAAAAAGAATAGTCTAAATTTTGTATATGTTCTGAATTTTGGACACGTTCCAGACACATTATAGACATGTTTGGAACACGTTTTCTATTTTCTTTCTTTTTTTTAATAGACTTTTTCCTCCCTTTCTCCTCTTTTCTTTAATTCTTTTTTTTGTTATGTGTGTGTGTGTGTTCTATGTGATAGTAAATTTGTTTTGGAACTTGAATTATAAATGTTATTAATTAAATGAAGAAGTTCTTAAATTTGTATTTAATGGCTTTATTATTTTAATATTTTTGTAATTAGTATATTTTTATGCCAATTTTAAGTGAAATAACATTAGGCTTTTAATATAGAATATATATATATATATATCAAGGTTTTTAAAATTGGGATCCTACAATAGATCGATTAGAGGATCCTCAGGATCGGATCGAGAATCTCAAGATTCTACAAAATGAAAAAAAGCTAATACCAATTAATATTTTTGCATCTTAAGAATCCTTAAAAATAGATAATAAATAAGTTTAACATACACAAAAAATATGAAAAAAATTATAATAAACATTTAGAGTACAAAAGCTTTAATCCTAATATTTTTGTAGTAAATTAGTATAACAAATGTTTCATTTATATAAAATATAACTAACATAGCACATTAAAATATTAGATTTAGATTAGAAGAAAATTTTTATTTTAAAATTGTTAGTTTACTCAACCATGAAAGGCTCTATAACAAAACCTATGATATAAGAAAAGCTCTAGGATCTATATAGTATAAAAGATCAATTGATTCAAAACAAGCGTATGGAGTTTTTATGTTTATATGTAAGAGGGAGATGGGGAGGGAGAGAAGCTAATTAGCATAAATTACTTTTTTAAAATAGGCAATATCAGATCATACTAGTTATAATAAAGAGTTAAATGGACTTAAATTAACTAATAAAACACGTGACTAGTTTGAAGCAAATTAAAAGAGTTATTCAAGAAGTAAAAATGTGAGCAAGTTTCAACATAATTATCTCACTTAGGATATTTAAGTAAATCTTGGTATTTGTTTTATAATATTATAATGATCTCAAGTTGTAACTTATCAAAGACACATGCAAAAATAAAATTATAGGGCTATATTGTAGGATAGTTAAAATCTGTAGAATCATAAGTCAACTAAAGATCCTAGTGATTTTATAGGAATTTCATAAGATCCTACCCTTTATGAATTTTTTATGGCATCCGGATCAATTTTGTATTTTTAGATCATAAAATCATAGGATCGTAAAATCCAGATCGCGATTTTAACGACCATGATATATATATATATATATATATATTCAATGTGTCCCTAACGTATCACTGTCCTATTTTCTTTTAGAAATTACGTGTCTGTGTCGTATCCGTGACTCATATCCGTATCCGTATCCGTATTCGTGCTTCTTAGCCAACTAATATTTCAAAAAATTTCATTCAAAATATCCATATCCATCATTTTTAAATAAAAAAAAATTGTTGTTGCTATGAAATTGTGATATATCGATCAATAGATCCATATTTTTGGACTTGCGATATATCTCTTTTATTGATATTTTATTCCTTGTTCTTTGAGAGGTTCAAATGGATTGGTGTATCCCATGTTGAGTGATAATGGAATTTTCACTTGTTGAAAATAAGATTGGTTTACTCGTGACCGTAAAGGGTTTGACCTCACTTGAAGAAGGTTGAGTTTAGTGGAATTGGGGAATCCTCAAGTAGTGTGCTTGAGGAGTGAACGTAGGCAGGGGCATTGAACAATGTTAATATTACTGAGTTTGCCTTTCTCCTCCCTATATCTTGCATTTACTACAGTTTATATTGCTAACCTTAGTCTATTTACTACTTACATTATATATATATATATATATATATATATATCAAATAGTTTAAAAGTTTGACATATACCCATGGATTTAAATTGCGGTTGCAGGATACGACGCAATCGCAGTGCAATGTCATCAGTGAGTATCGAGTTATCTATAACGGAAATCGAAAACAATGCCCGATAATTTTTTTCAAAAACAAGCAAATGTCTAAAAAAGTCACTGATATGCATCTCTTAACTACAATTTATCACATTTTAATCTTCTTTACTAATATTTTTAAATTTTAACATCTAAGAAAATATTTTTTTTATAAAACCTTTTAATATTCTTAAAATTAATTTAAAGTTGTTATAATAAAATATTTTCTGCCTGTTATAATATTTTTCTTAAAATTTTATTCACTACAATTTATCACATTTTTTATTATTAAATATAGAGTAACATCAATCATGCTCCTTTATAAAACCTTTTAACCAGTCAAAAAAATTAGAGAAAAATACTAAATAGTCCCTAAAATAAAATTTTCAATCTAAAAAGTTTTATGATACGTTTTTTTCTATCTAAAAACTTTCAAAAAACAAAAACTTTTAATACAAAAAACCTAATTATTAACATTCATCTTAATACTGCTAAAAAATATTACTGATTAGACTAAAATAACCTTCAAGATACATTTAAAAAAAATACTAAAAAAATATATAAAATAACTTCTTCAATCCAAAAAAAATATATCATAAAGATTTTATGAAGTGAAAGTTTCTTTTTTAGGCCTTCTAAATAAATAAAAAATGTTAGTTTTTTTTCTAATTGAATAATTTATTTTATCAACTATTTAATATTTTTTAAAATTTATCTTGAAGATTATTTTAGTTTAATCAGTAATATTTTTTAACAATGTTAAGATGGAAGTTAACAAGTGTACTTTTTTGTATTAAAATTTTCTTTTTTAGAGGTTTTAGATAGAAAAACTGTATCAAGGATTTTTTAGAGTGAAAAATTTTATTTTAGGGGCTTTTTAGTATTTTTCCCAAAAAATTATTCCCTCTTCTGCCTTTTTTTTTTTTTTTTTTAAAGTAATTGAGATTCTGCCCGTTTATAGATGGCAGATAACAAATTTCTCCCTTTGCCGAAAGAACTAAATTTCGGCCCACCTTCTCCAATGGGGTAATGTATCAAACTTGGTCATTCCAAGTTTGATACATTACCTGGAAAAGACACTTGGTCATTCCAGCAGAATCAAAGTTGGAGTTTTTAAATTGATTGGCTGAAGGTATTCAAAATAGAAGAAAAAGGAGATGGCTGAGCCTCCCATCTCAGGGTGTAAGGAGTACCCACATTATTCTATGGACAGAACGAGGCAGATGTAAAAGACTTCCTCACATGGAACTGTAAAACTCAATTCATTTTCAAGTGAAACGATAATTTGTAGTGGCCCATTAAAGCATGTACATCTAAATTTCAGCACCTTGTCTGCTGAATCCACAGAGTAAGAGTTATTGGTGACTAGGCTGCAGGCTCCCATGTTGTGTATGCCTCATAAAGTGGACAGAAGGGACGAGACGAACGCCCACAGGTAAGACATCCTTCAGCAGAAAGCTAAGTTCAAATGATCTAGCTTTTGGAAGTGACCATCCATAAGGTAAATCAATCCCAGCTATGGTCCATAGAAATATCTTACTAATTCATGAAAAATTCAAAGAGGAAAGGTTCTTTTTCTCCCCTAATTTTTTTATTCATTTCATAATGTCAACACAAGGAATTTAAAGATAGGAAACTTGATGAAAATATTAATGTTAGACTTCAAGTTTATTTATATTCTCAATGCAGAAGATTAAAAAAAAAAAAGGAAGAAGAAAGAAAAGAAAAAAAAAAACACAAGGTAAAAAAAAGAAAAAGCGTATGTATACACCTTCATTTCTATTCAAATAGCAATAGTTGTTTTACTAGAATATACTCTTGAAATTTAATGTACAGTAAAATAGTGCTGATTTAAGTCACTAGAATTGTACTCCTTTTAAAATTAATGAAGTTTGCAATTCTCCAAACAATGAAACTACACAAATAAACAAGCTCTAAGTAATTTTCAAAATTATAATAAAGCGATCAAGTCATAAGCAATGATGAACAAGAAACATACAGAAGTAAAAAAGATTCAAGACAATTAAGATACTCTACCTTTAAAGGCTCAGGACACTCACGACCTAAGTAATCTTCCAAAGTCTCATCATTTTCCTCAAGGTCATCCCCACCAGTAAAAACTACAATCATGTAGTCATTAATTTTGCTTCCAAAAAAATTCTGCAAGCTATGAAGGGCAGCTTCCTCTTCTTTGGAAAAACGGGTCCTTACAGAGAAAACTACAAGAATTGCATGGATACCATCCTTGGCCATATTGATGCATTTGACAATTTCTTTGCCAATAAATTCAGAATCACCAGAAAAATCAAATAATCCTGCCATTATTGTGGTGTTAGCATATCATTTGAACTGAACAACATATCAAAGAAAGAACGAACAAGGACCAGTTTGGTAGCATTAGAATTTCTTTCAAATTAATTTTGTGAGATCTACATTTTGCAATTAACTGTGTTCATTTTTCAATAATTTGCATACAACTGCATTATCTCCAATAATTTCTTTATTTTCTTAACATCTTATGAACATAAGAAACATTTCCAAAGGTGCACCAATACTAACCTAAACTCTCACACAACAAAAATAATGAATTCCAACAAGATTACTTATTTGATATAGTTATACCAGGAGTGTCAATGACATTAAGAATTTGGCCATCTTTGAATACAGTCCTCTGTAGCTCACAGGTACTTGTAACACCAGCCGAACTAGCCCTAGACTTGAATGCCTTTCTTCCAAGAATGCTATTACCTGTTGCACTTTTTCCATTACCAGTACGTCCAACCAAAACCACAGTTCGAACTTCATTCAAAGAGGAAGTGAACTCCCAATCATCATCAATTGAACTTCCACCCATTTTGCAAAATCAAATTATCTGTAAGAAAGACATATGTCAATACAAGTATGAGAAATACTTTTTTCAATTTAAAATGAAATGTGCATCATAAAAAACAAATCAGCTTACCATCCAAATACATGTCTTTTACTCAAAAGTCAATATCAAATTTAAAAATAAAAGTACAGGTTCATAATATTGTGGGGGAGAGAGGTCGGGGGCAGAGGGTGTTCCAGACCACAAGAGCTTACAAATAAGTCCAGCACTGTCCTAAGGTTAGTGATTTTTTTGAATGATTAATAGTTTGATTTCACTTGTTTCAATTACCTAGATTGTGATATTTCATTAGGAGTGTCAATTTTTAAGATGACACGACAACACGACAACACGACTCGAAGTTAATGGGTTTGGATTTAGCATAAATGGATTTGGGTCATAAACGAGTTGACACGTATAACACGATTAATAAACAAGGTCGTGCTTAGGTTTTACTAGTGTCAACCCGTTTAACACGACTTAACACGTTTAATTATAAAATATATTATGAGTTAAGGTAATTCGTCTTACATTAAATATTTATCAAGGTTTTGAGATTTTTATTTATAAAAAGAGGTTTCTACTTTGATTTGGCCTATATCCAAAGTTACTAAACTTGAAAATTATCTATACATATTAAAAGATAGGTAAATTTTTTCATTTAAAAAATTAAAAAAATTAAAATAAACGAGTTAAGTGTGTCGACACGTGTAACCTGTTTAATAAATGGATTGGGTTTGGATTTTGAAACTTGACACGATTAGTTAATAGTGCCGGGTTAGGGTTCACACATATTTTTGAATATGTATGCCTTAACACGACCCAAACACAATACGATAACACGAATTGGCACCCCTATATTTCATCACTTTTGTCTTTTGTTTTAGGAATGTTACATTATTGTAAAACCCTTTTGTATAATACAACTTTCAATTCTAAATCTATAGTCACTTTCCTCCTCAAGCCCACTAAAACCCAAATGCTTTATATCTTAAATTTTTTCTATTGAACCCAAATCAAACAAAGGCTCGTAAACAATTTCCCAATTTTGAAGAAGGGGAAAATGAAAAAGGCAATGCAAACATGTTTTGTAGGCATTTCTAGAAACTGTTTTTGAAAATTTTCTTAGAGGTAAACCCTTTTAAAAAAATTATACTAATAAAGTTTTCCATGCTTTCAGAAACTAAGTTTAAAAAAAAAAAAAAAAAAAACTGTTTTTAGAGCTTTCATATTTAAAATTTTGAAAAATGAGTACATGTTTTCCAAAACGATACCAAAAGAGTTCATTGTTATCTGCATCGATTTGTTTTGATCTTCTATTCCTGTTGACTTTAAATTTGATTGTTCTATAGCTACATCAGAAGATGATTCTATACATCAAAAACAGAAAATAGGTCTACAAATGGTCTTGCACTTTGCAAAAGTATTAGTGATGCTGCATCCTGGCTATCAGTAGTTGAAAATGCCGATTCTAACTCATGATTGGAATGTGCAAGTTCACATATATCTATCAACTAATTATTACATTCATTTGATTTTTAGTATTGGATATTCATCTTGCACTAATTCGCAACTTTTAACCGGAATGGCCATTGGCCTAATTTATTATATTTATATGGTTATAAATTCAACACATAAGATAAGACTACTACATACCATGGAAAGAGAGGGAAAATGGTATCATCCAACAATTCAACGAAAAAGTGTAGACCTGGCAACAATGCAATGAACCATCTACTGGCTTGTATTGATGCTCCATTTAATATATTTACCAAGAATCCAAGATAGATTTAGGCAGAAAAAGCAACCATATTAATTAATGCAAAGTGCAAACCTTGGAACAAAAGGCAAAAACGATGAAATATATACAACATCCCCTACAGTATTGGGTATTAAGCACACAAATCTAATTCAAATTCATCACCACCATCACGTTAAGATGCACCAGCACAAGCACAGTGTATGTGTTAGCCAAAATCGTCACTCATAGGTCTAAAAATTGAAAACCAAAAAACAAAATTACAACCCTATAGCATCAATAACGCCGATCCAAAAGAATTGAATTACTGTATCATAGTATAGCAATTGAATTTATCATAGTTTCTCACAACTAAGGAAAATATAACCATAATTATAGTTAAAACGAACTTTAAAGCTAGGGTTTTATTGGATCGAGCAAATCAAAGAAAAAGGTTTACTGGCATACCTTCCTTGAGACTTAAATATTCGTTCGCTGCAGTTCACAATACAGAAGATGGAAGAAGACTAAGAAAGAGATGATTGAAGATATATATGCATATAGGCAGGCAGATAGAGAAAAGTTCGGATAGGGGACTCTCAGTTATTAAAGTTAAAACAGGACCGACTGTTGAGCCTCCTGCGCTCGGTCCCACTCTCCAATCATAAAGGAATATTCTTGAAAGAGGGCTGAAGTCGTCTGCTAAAACAAAATAGAGAATTAGTAGAGTTCAAATTATCTCCATCAATTAATTTATAATAGAGAATTAATAGAGTTATATCTGCCACTTAATTTATCCCAATTTTTTGTATCTTAAATTATGTCATAGTATTAGGGCATCTCTAATAATAAATTCAGATTTAAATTTAATTAAGTTAAAATTTAAAAAATATATATTTTCAGCAGTAGATTGAAATACATATTAAATTTATTTTTACTCAAACTTAAACACAAATATGTAAGATACTATTTATAGACTTAAATTTACAATGGTTACAAAATATTGATAAACTATTGGAGAGCATCAAACTCAAATGAGATTTTTACTCAAATTTGAGTATAAATTTCATTAAAATTTTGAGTCATTATTAGAGATGGACTTAGTATATTACTTTAAAGGTAAAATACTAGAAAGTCCTTAAAATAATTTTTTTAATTCAAAAAATTTATGATAAATTTTTATTACAAAAAGTCTAACAATAAACTTTCATCTTAATACAATTAAAAAAGATTACTAATTAGACTAAAATAACTTTTAAAATACATTTTTAAAAATACTAATTAATTAATAAAATAAATTCTTTAATCCAAAAAAAACATAACATTTTTTATTTATCTAAGAATGCCTAAAAAAAAAAATTTCACCTTAATAAAATGTTATGCTTTTTTTGGATTGAATATGTTATTTTATATATTTTTTAGTATTTTTTTTCTAAAATGTATTTTAAAGGTTATAATGCTTGAATTTCTCTCTATTCTACTCTAATCGAAATGGCATGTGCAAATCTATAAAAGGGAGTCACACTACACCGTAAGGTTTTCCCTGATTCTTGATAAAATATAAAAGTTCACAGTTAACACATTGATATCCAACTAACTAAATCATCAGAGAGTTCTTTATCAGAGTCCCTCAAATGACCTTGGCAATCTATTTTGCAGGGTAGTGATTAGGAACTCTCCATCGTTCATTTAGACTAATCAGAAATTATCTACAATAGTTTGGTGTCGTCTATGAGAAACGTTTTTAGTCTAATGAATAATATTTTTTAACGGTGTTAAGATGCAAGTTAATAATTGGACTTTTTGTACTAAACGTTTCTTTTTTACTCTTTTACATTAAAAAAAAAATGTATCATAGATTTTTTGGATTTAATATTTTTCCCTTACTTTAATTGCATCAAGAAATGAGTTAGTTTAGGCTTCGACCCTTTAATTTTTTATTTGATTTTTTTTACATACATTTCAAATTTACCATTTTAATTTATATATATTTTTCTCTTTTAAGTGTAAACTTTTTCATTTTATCTTTATTTTAATTTTAGTTTGTTTAATATTTAAATCTATCAATTGCTTATCGAAAACAATTTTACTTCATCCCTAAGATGGATTCCTAGTAAAGATACCCTCTTATTGAATAACTAAGTTTATGTGTTAATATTTATCAAGTAAATAAAATAAAGTAAATTTATAATGAGAAAATCTTCAAACCAAGTGTAAGTATAATATGCTAACTATTTAGAAGACAATTTTGATGAAACGAACATTAGTAATGAATTCTACGAGTCGACTCACACTACCATATCAATTTTCATAATCAAGTTTTAAGCATGTGTGTGGCCACATTGTCCAAAACTAGACATGTGACACCACAGAAAAGAAAAATAAAATGCAAAATGATACTCAACCACTGCATGGCACACACGCAACACCCAAGTGGGCTATTGTCCAGTATGCAAGAACGTGTTAAAATGGAGAGCTTTGATTGGATGGAATTTGACTGAGACATTTATATATCTCACAACTTACACACACTTAACAC
The DNA here is from genome assembly GCA_008638375.1 of Nyssa sinensis. Lineage (NCBI taxonomy): Eukaryota > Viridiplantae > Streptophyta > Magnoliopsida > Cornales > Nyssaceae > Nyssa > Nyssa sinensis. The sequence continues at coordinate 35,675,889 of CM018038.1, forward strand.
ACCATTAAACTTAATCTTGAAAGAGTAGAAAGAAAGGAGTTAAAGAATAGAGAATTGAGTTTCTAGAGAAATAGAAAAGAAGTGAAAATGAGAGAGGTTGAAAAATAAGAGAGAAAAGTAAGAAAGTTGTTGAAGCTAGCTATGATCATTAGATGATTGGGAATTGTTTAAGAAATAGTTGAAGGATTAGTGGGGGTTTTGGAGATCAAAATATTGAGGAAAAACGAATAAGGAACGACATATTAGAGGGTTTCTCTCCCCTCACTTTGGGTTTGGTGCTCAAAGAATTTATTTTAAATTATCAGTATATAGTATGATTTATGCATGGTCATATGAGTAACATAATAATGAGTTAAATGGAAGAAATGATTCATGCAAAATGAACTAGGTTATGACTTTTTAAAGATCCCTCTGAATTTTTATTGCATATCAAACCTTGAAATAATATCCAAACATTACCATGAAGCATAGGCATCCAGAAATGATTAGGATGAAAAATGGGAAGAACTAGTCAAAGAACAAATAACGTCGACCATGGATGAGCTTAAAGTTGCAGAAAACTAAGTTTTCCAAATTACAAAATTCAATACATAGGAAATAATGGCTTGAGGATTCAAGTTCAAAGGAAGATCAAATCATATGCGGCTACGCTTAAGGTACAAATTTGTGTGATTTAAATTGTTTTTGTAAATCTTTCTTAGATTTTTTCATAGTAAATATAGTGCTAACTAGATGATGTCTCGTGGTTTTTTCATATTGGGTTTTCACATAAAAAATAAAAATCTTGTGTATTCTCTATTATGTGGATGCTTTATATATTTATTGAATACATTGTTAATGCATGTACGAGAGCAACAAGATTTGCACTAAATCAAATGAAAACACAATCACTCGATTATGGAATCAGTTTTTGTTTTAGTAGAGACTTGGTTCATCTCCTCTCCAGAACTATTTTTAGGTTATCTAAATCACACTAGGGGTTGCTCAAATTTCATCCCCAAAATTTGACTTACCACACTCTCTAACAACTCTAGGCCAAGCAGGCCAATTACTAACCACCTTACACACTTAAAAGTAATTCTTTTTCTAGTTCTGATCCATCCATTATCATCATCATCTTCCCAAGTCATCCAAGAGCTCAGTATTTCAACACTAAGTTTGCCCTTCTGAAGGTTTCACAAGTCACTACGTTGAAAACTTAATTGTATCAGACTCAAATTACAACTCTTACATCTAAAGACAAACTTCAAAGTACAATTTAATTCTTCAAATCTAACACAAAATGCAATCTTAATTTGCTGTGAAACTCTGTTCTTAACTGAACATAGATTAGGTAATTTTTTATTTTGACTACAGATTTAAAAAGTAACTAAATTATGTCTTCAAAGGTTTCTTGAAAACTTATACCTTTTTAAAGAAAAGCCTTCGTCGATGAACATTTTCTAGTTCCATTTTATAGTCAAGATGGAGGAAATGAAAAGAAAATTTGCAATACTCAATGATCTGCTACGGAAAAAACCATGTTCATTCAACCCGGTAGTCCTCTGGTTTTGCTGCCAAGATGGGGAACCAGAAATATTTAGACCCTCCGATCTCACATATTTGTAGATTTCTTTTATTCCCCACCTTGTAAACTAGAGCGTATGTTTTAATGCATTCTCAGCCAATAATAAAGGAAGCGCATCACCCAAGATAGAGATTCAACTGCAGCAATCCATCCAAATATTCATTACAAATTAAACAACCTAAATGAATAGCCAGAAAAAAATACCTAGGGTATATATAAACATCCAAAAGGTTTTAAGATTGCAGCAAAAATTAAACTTCAGTAACGATCAAAAGATGGGCGTCCTCGCCCTCCCCCTCCCCTCCTAGGGCGGTCATAAGGACCTGGCCTATCCCTGTAGCTTCGTCCCTCGTATCGTGATGGTCCTCCACCTCCATACCTGTCGCCACTCCCTCTTGGGCCTCCATCCCTATCATAGCCTCTCTCTTTGCCATACCCATTCTGAGGATAACGGTCTGAAACCCCATACCTATCACCTGCAAAGCGATCTCCACCAGGAGGATGCCTGAATATATAAAGAACAGCAGTTAACAAATCATTTTGAGTAAAGCATAACGGTACAGTTATATCTATAAAATCGATGGCCTAAAAACAGTCAGCTGTTAAAATTCATTATTTTTACTGATACAAAAACAGTTCTGCAAAATCAAATGTTTTAATTTTACATTTGAGGTATTAAAAACTAATATGCAAAAGGCGAAGAAGGTAGAGAACAAAATATCAACTGCTACAACTATTTGTTTCTGGATATACAAGCACTTGCACATAGAAACCTACTTTTTTAAGGAGATCATAAGATTCCACCATTATCTAACAATACCTGTCATTGACATAACGATCACGGCTGCCATACTTGTCATCTCTGCCATCATAACGATCCCTATTGCCATGGTGCCCTCCATCGTATCTATCATCCATGTACCGATCACGATCTCCTCCAAAGCGATCCCCACGCCCACCAGCCCCACCGAACCTAGAACGAGAAGAGAATTCACCCCCACCCCGGCCAACACCTGCTGAAGGGCAATCACGGGCCCAGTGCCCTGGGCGCCCACACTTGAAGCAGTCATCTTGCCCTACAGACCTATCTCCACCCCCATAGCTGCCTCTACCACCAGATGAATAACCTCCACTATAGCCATGGCCTGGATCCTCGCCACCCATTCTGGGTTGGGCCTTGTTCACTGAGATAACACGATCCCCAAACTCCCTACCGTGCATTTCCCTGATTGCATCTTCCATTCCCCGGCGGTCTGCAAAGGTCACAAACCCAAATCCACGAGGACGGCCTGTGTCTCTTTCCATCATGATCTACATGTACATCACACTTCATAAATTCATACCAAACAATGGCACGAATGTGAACAAATCATAGTGACATTTATGAAAATGTGATTAATAGTTTAATTCTAATGAATAATGAAGGGAAAAAATGCTAAAAATGCATTAATGCATGCCCTACTTTCAATCCATTTCAGGTTTTGATCACAATCATTAAGATCATCATTTCAAGCAAACCTTTTGTAGAATATGATGATAATGAGATAAAAATCAATCGAGAAGAAACATAACTAAAAACTTAAATCCACAAAACACACTAGAAGCCTAAGCCGAGAGGAAGGGGGGGCAATAAAAGAATAAAGTAGAAAGTAGAAACACGCAAAAATACACCCAAGCCAGTATGAGCTTTGGATTGGACATATAGTTTTGAAGGCTCAAAATTAAGTAATGCATGAATGGAAAGATATTGACAAAATAAATGTCAATTTATGACCGTAACAACATGGCGTAACATTCAATAAAGTAGTAGCAGCACAAAATCTCATTTTTAATGATCATGCTTATAGTTTCTCAGATCCCCAGCCTGGAGGTCTCTGAAAGCAGCAACAGCACTAGTAGCTACCGCACTTTGATAGATAAATACATCCTGATGGGAAGAATCAATAAAAGGTAACAAACCCAGAGAAGGTTAGAGTATTTACATATCTTTGCCAAACTGAAGTGGGAAAAGCTCATACTGTGGTACCTATCTCAGGTGGGACAGTGCGGGATTATTAAGGACACCCCCCCCCCCCCCCCTGGCCTTTCTCCTCCCAACTCCCAAACACAAGCTCAAATCACATACATTTTTCCAATCCCTACCCTGCCCCATTCCAAATTTTTGTTGTCCAATACACGTTCCACAAGGGGCCGGACTAGGTACCTAGCATACTGGATTGAACTGCCATCCAACACACAACAAAACATGTTTTGGTCAAAGTTATATTCAGAAACTATCTCATTTTAAGGTTCATGCCCATTCTCAGCTTTTATATACGTTGTGCATGGACAGGCACACACCCATTTTGCTGTTCCTTAAGAATTTAAACTTATCAAAAAAAAGAGCAATGATCAATTTAATTACATATCAGGTCACAGGATATACTTATTGTTCCTAATAATGTAGAAGACATTTTTTTATAGGTCTAATAATGTAGAAGACATGATAGGGCCAATCTCATAAACTTCTAAATTGATTCTCAAAGGTCAAGCCTACGTTAGGTAGACTTCACATATAAGAGGTCACTCTTGATAGAGAGAAAAGGTTTTGTTGTAAGTAGTCCCAAATTTTGTGAAAAATGATGACAGTTTACTAGTTGTAGTGTAATGTTAATCTCTACTTGTAATTTTTTTCATGTTGAAAGTGTTACCCTCTTCAAAACTTTTTATTTTTTGGTAACAACTCAAATTATTTAAATTTTTTACTCTCCTCGAAGCTTTATGTTTTTGGCAACTCATTTATTAGGGTAGTTTGTGCTAATGTTTGATAATAATACTTGTATTAATATAATAAATTGAATAATAATACACTTCTAGACCAATGTTTTGAAACTTGAACCGTTGTACGAACTGGAAAAAAGACCGGGTCATGGGTTATTGGTCCAACCATCAGGTCAACCGGAATCAAACCGTGATATTATAAATATATTTATTATTAATTATAATAAGATATAAAAGTTATTAAAAATATGAAAAAGATAAAAAAAAATTACAAGTTATGTAAAATTTGTTATCACCATACAATACTTAAAAATATCTAACACACAATAATATTTAAAACAACATAACAATGTTAAAAATAATACAATAATATTGTATTAAAAATAATATTTTTTAAAAAATATAAATATATGATGTAAATTTTTTAAAGTAACTAGTTTAAATATAAAAATTGCATCTTCAAAGACAAGATGTACATGATCCTTTTGTTTCGTTCCATTAATGAATAGCCTTGCTTGGTAATATGTCTTAGCAGCAGTGGCTTCGGAAACATAGAATCATGGTATGATTATTCCATAACTTGATCATAGTGCTTTGAAAATATAAAAGAGGTGCATCATAATCATTTGTTTCTACTTGAAAATATAACACTACGGTAGTATGTATTTTTACGAGAAAATAGTATCTTTCTAAGAATCCCACGTCGGATGAAAGAAAACAATTGCAAGAATTGCGTGCTTATAAAAGCACAAGGCCTGATTTTAATGAATAACCATACTGCTGTCCCACATCGGACAAGCATAACAAGGCTTAAAGAAATGGAGCTCTATAAAAAGTATTCTTCGCTCTAACATTTAAAGCACTGGATATGTGGTCACCTCCTTACGTCAAAGCTAACTTTGCCATAAAAAAGTTGAAAGCTTTATTTGAGATTGCAGTTATGAACCGGGCAGCTTCTTTGAACCGTCGGTCAGACCACCGGGTTTTCGTGTTTTCCTAAAAAAAATGGTTTTTTTATTTGAACAGTTTTGATGTGTTTGACGGACCGAAACCTAGACCGGTCCCCAGGTTTAACTAGTCTGACCGGCCTGTCCGGTTTTTAAAACATTTTTCTAGACCTACTATTATATTCTTTCATACAAATATTCCTCTTACAAAATTGTTAATGTGCATAAAACAATATAAACATAAAGTACATGCACATAAAATATGTTACAATTAAAAAAACTATCGTTTGGTCACCTCTCACCTTGCCCTAGGACGATCGCTTAGGCGTCAATCATGGATTTAAATCGCGATCGCTAGATGCGATACGATCGTGGTATAACAATATAGGGAGAATCATGTCATCCGAACCGGAAACCAAGACTGTAAATATTTTTTTCAAGGATAAATTATACTGATCTCCCCTGAGATTTAGTGAAAATACACATGCTTCCCCTGTGATCTGAAAAATTACACCGACAACCCCTCTGCTTTAATGTCGGTATCACAAACTCCCCCACCATCAATCAACCGTTAGTTGACCAAATGTTTTATGCTACCATCATCTCTCATTTTTTTCTAAATACCAACTTTACCCTTGTTTATAATTTTCTTTACTTTCTCTTTTCTTCCCCAACTCCTTGTTCACCCTTGCTCTTTCTTTTCTCTCTCTCTCTCTCTCTCTCTCACACATCTTTGTTACCTACAAAGACACACCACTATCCTTCCATATCAAAAAACCCAAACTCAGACCCAAAAAACATATTTATTCCCATGGTTTACATTGTTCCTTGTTGTTGACTATTGTGCACTAAATGCAGATCAAGCCATTGGCAATTTTATAATGCACCAATTTTTCACTTCGACCCAAGATTACTATTTTTATCTTGAAAAATTATATTTGTTTAATTAAATTCAATCCTCAAACGTTGCCCAACTTAGTAGCTCATCTATCAATTCATCTAAACAAAAAGTTTTGGATTTCCTCCAAAACATACTTCAGGTTCAACCATACAGCCACTAGCTCGCCCGTTGAAGATTAAATTGTCAATCATAGCATCACCAACTCAACAACCTGGTGCACTTGTTACCAATCTCTGCCATCACCCCGGTGCACACACAACCACTCTCTCCCATCCATTCTGTCACTGACAGAAGATTACATCATGCGATTACGTGGATTCTCCAAAGATCAAACTGCATTGCAACTATCAATTTTGACGCAATTGGGCTCATTGTGGAGGATCTTGGATGTGGAGAAGAAGTTGTCATTGAAAGAGGGGTTTTGGAACTTTTTTTTTTCTAGAGATGAATTGGTTGGAAGTACTAGCAGTTATAATTGTAATAGTAGTAGTATAATATTGTAGTACTAGTTGTTGATGATGGAGGTGGTTAAGGGACTTAGAGAGTGATGCTGGAGGGAGAATAATGTGAAGAGGGGTGGCTCTATAGAGTGAAGGAGAGAGACGACGGCAGCTTCGGGTGGCGGTGGTCGGAGGAGTCGATTGGAACGGCTATGGTGGTCTGAGAGTGGTGGTCGTCGGCTATGGGCGGGCAATTGGTAGTGGCGGGATCTCTATGATGGTGGAAATGGAGGGAGAGAGAAAGACCCGATAGATTAGAGGGAGAGCTTCAGAGGGTTTAATGGAGGGAGAGACAGACCGGATGGAGGTGGTGTTAGGTTTTAAGATGAATTTGACTTTTTGATAAAATAAAATCTGATTTAAATATAGAATAAAATAAATTAAGGGTATTAAAGGTATTTTAACATTTCTGTTTAAGTTGTTAGTCGACCAACTCTGACAAGGGAACTCAGTGTAATTTCTCAAAGTTCAAGGGTCCTTGTATATTTTCACTAAATCTCAAGGGAGGTCAGTGTAATTTACCATTTTTTCAAATACTAGCAAACACCTTGAAAGTTACTAATACGCACATTTTGATAACACTTTATCACATTTTACTGTTAGTTTTAAATTTTCTAATATCTAAAAAGATTTTTTTGTACAAGTAACACCTAAAAAAATATTTTACTATTTTATATGAATTTTTTCAAGTTAAACGAATAAGAAAATATCAATTAATTTGAATCACATTGCGACAACTAATTAAAAAAAAAACTTAAAGTGATTATAAGCATGAAATTACTTTAATGTGATTAGTTATAGAATAAAAAAATAAAAATAAAAATTTGAGGCCGAGAGGCCTGTTCGAATGTCATATCGTCCTGAATTAAAATTCATTTTTTTTTTATTATTATTATTATTTTGTTAGGTATCTCTCTTATATTTAGATCATAAAAATTTTAAAAGAAAAACAAAATTCAAAATAGTTTAACAATCGTGTAATAACTGATATATAACAAAATCGATCAATACGGCTCTCACCAATTTATCGGTCTGTATCGGTATTGGAGGGTCAAAAAACTAACATGTAAAGCCGATACAATATGTAGCAGCCATTATTTAAACCCATGGTGTTGCCTCTTTGAAGATGCTTGACACATAACATGTTAAGGCACTAAGAATGAAAATCGTCTTCCCTAGGCGCTCACCTTCAACAATACTATATCGTGGGCATGGAGGTAAGGGCCTTCCCTCGAATCCCTCCTCTCTTCCTTCCCCTTTCCCTTCTATTAAGGATGGAGAACCAGATCCCCCCACCCCCCCACGGGCGGCATCCCACTCTATACTTCTACCAAATGGACTGTTAACATCACCTACACATGAAGAACAAGACATGGTGCATAGATCAAAATAATATCACGAATCGTATTAGTTACATCTATCACATATGAGAGATACAATGTGTCAAAGAGAATTCATCCCCCAAATGAAAGTGCATGAGTAAATATTCTCAACTAATCTGCATATCACAATTCAAGGGCAATGCAAAAGCAAGGTGCTATGATCAAACAAAACACAGGTAAATTATGGTCCAACAGAAGCAAGTAGATAATTTACTCTCTTGCTTTAATACGAAGCAAAATGAAAAACCTAAAGGCATGATACTTTAAGCTCTGTGCATAAGAATTTTCAAGGATGATAATTGTGTTTGGTATGGGAAAGATTTCTTACTTGAAATGGAAGAATCTGCAAAACTGAAGATATTCATCATCTGACATAATAAGTTACTTCTGGCCTCAACTTTCCACATAATTTGAGATCAGTTCCAGCATAAAACGGATGCAACTGTCACTGATATGTATCTAATCTCTCTGAAAATAACTAAACATCCTACTCGATCTGATTTTGAGTCATTTTATTTTATTCATTTTAGTCATGTCCTTGCCACCAAGTCTCAAGCAACAACTTGCAGGAAAACATACTGTCAACAAAAAGATGTGGGGCCCATCCTATAGTTAAGCACCATGCATAGTAAGAAAAACATTTAGGCAATATCTGGCAGGAAGCATGTAGATAATATCATCTCTCATCACACTATTCTTAGTTTCAAATATTATGCCCAATATTCCTCCATATTTCTGCTACCACCTCTGGCAATTCATCAGATCATTCGACATGGTAGCAGCAAGGATGAGTCAAACAGTTGTGAAATAACAGCTTAGTCCATGTGATGTCTGCAGAACTGATAGAATCAAAACAACTTGTGACAAATGAACTTGACTCATAAGCACCCTTTTCAGAACATATCTACATTCACCAAAAATGTAGACAATGGCAGAAACAAAACCATCCATTTTCAAACTGTAATACTAACTACTTTAAAGTGCTAACTCTCAATACGCATGCCATCTTATGATCGTTTAAGTGACTCTGGCCTTGGAACACTCTTGAAAATAATATGATGATGATAAAAGAACATAAACAAATAACAGTTGCTAGTATCCAGACTCCAGATTGTACAGATACAGCATTCTGGGGATTCCAAAACAAAATCGTTTCCAGTAGAAACACTTTTTTTAACACATCCTTGCATTAATACCCACAACTGCTAGCACCACTTTTCAAACACTAAAAAAAAAATCACATAAACTAGTGTAGCTGAGTGAATGCTAACTTGATCTGTATCATGAAGTATGCAACTCTAGCAAAGCATCAAGTTGAATGAAATTCCCGCCATAGCTTCAAATATTTCCTTACTGGTCACTGAGGATCCTTGGAAACAAGTTATGATGATTATATAACCTAAATATTCCGAAATACGAATGGCCATCAAACTGACTCTGATAAACTGAAACTTCTACAAGTGACTCAACATTACTTTAACTGCTTATTATAAAGAAAAGATAGGATCCACACAATTGTATTCACATAAAATTTCTAAAAGCAGCAACCAGATATATCCCAGTCACATTTTCCAGCAACATGCAGCAATCCTATCTTAGTTCTCCCAACTCGCTAGCAATAGTCTTCCCTAATAAGCAGTTCAAAGGTAAAATCTCCCTTGTAAAGAACGAAAGGCAGGAACCCCAGTAATCAAGAACCAGCCAAGATAGCAGATTAGCATTTGTGGAAAACACAGCAAATATATAATTCTACTTCCTCGGAAGCACTTGCATCTTCCTGGATGAAGTATCTGAACTTTCCCCTAACCTTGGGACCATCACGAACAATACATCTTGTGAAAACCAAAAATGCAAATTGGATTATGATTTATCACATGCTTTTTCAGCGAACAATCAGGCATTATGCATGTTACTTTGCTGCCATTTCATGTGATACTACAAAAACAACAAACCATAATGATGTAGCAGGCTAGCAGCCTTGAAGAAGATCCCATACAGGTATTACAGCAAACAACAGCACTAAATAAACCATTTGGACATTCTAAGAAGAGAGGAGCATAATATGATTGATCACTTTTTGATCCGCATCCATGAAGCACCCAACAATGGCACGTTGTCAGTGAGAATTTTTTTGCACAGATCAGAAAACCTTCACCATCATATCACAGTTTAGCAAATCAACAATCACCTAAACATTGCATATTCAACTTCAACATGAAAGCAAACAAGGTTCTTCAAGTGGTTGATGAGCCATGTATGGCCATCGCCCAACGTTGGTCTTGCTTGTACAAAATGTTGGGAGGGGTAACTTGGGTACAGACCTAACCTTTGACATTAATTGCACAAAGTGATTGTTCTCAAACTCGAACCCTCATTCTCACACTTAATATCCCATGCATTTTACGCCAAGAAATGACCCATATTGATGAGCCACGTATCTAGATCACATATAGAGCAATGCGAACTCTTCAATTCCTTAGTCATAGAATCTAGAACATACTCGGTGAGTTGTGGAAAACAGTGGATTCTACAATTAAAAAAAGAAATGAAGGCTTCTTGATGTTTGCTACATCATGCAACTGTTGATTATTCAGCCTTTTCCCAGCAATGGACCACATCCAAAACCAAAGATGGGCTTCCCCTGCGGATTTCGGACCATGACTCTTTGTATGGTAAGGACTCTTTCAAATAAACATCAGGCGTCGTTAAGCAGTCATTTGACTCCAGCTGCCCTCAACTAAACCATGCCATAATAATCTCTTTATGTAAATACTGGATACTTTTAGGAATGAGAATCGCAAAACAACCAACTGAATATAATATATAAGCACACAAGGCATTGAGCTTCAGCAACTCGATTCAATCCAACTGTACCAATAATTCCTCACAAAATCCATCTAAAGCATTTCAAAGATCAGAAACAGCATCACAGAAAAGACCACATACAAGTAAAGGCAATTAATATAATGAAGAGGCGAAAGAAGAAACAAACAAAAAATAACACATAAAACACTGAGAAGAAAAGAAGAATAATGCCAATATAAGTAATGAGAGTCGAGCTGGAAAAAAAATCTAAAATATGAAACACAAAGAAATATCATCAACTCAACAATAGTCACTTAATCGGCCGACAAGAAATATTTACCCTAGAGTTTATCTCTTTCTTACCTAGAAGGAAAAATGACACTTTCACAAAGTCATTGCCTCTCAAATTTGGGTAACAAATTATGTCAGCTATTTGACACGTCTAATGTGACCGGAAAAGGGACAAATTTTCTTTTAAATATTGTCAACTGGGGGGGCCAGTGATTGTGCAGTGACAGCCACATAGTGGAAATAATGCCATAGGTCAGGTTTGTATCCATCTGTTCATCCCAACACTCCTCATCAATGGACTAGCACTAGGTAATAATCTTTAATAATGTCAATTGAAATGCTAAATGACACCTTGGTTGACATTCTGAAATTATTGCAGTGCATTAAAAAGTTGATTCTGGTAGTTGAGCTTTAACTGCCTACGTTTTATGTGTGAAGCGAATGATTGTTAACGTAAATGCCTGAGGACAAAAGGAAAGTGCAAGATGGATTTACCATCACAAAGTGAGAATTATGCTTTTCGTTTCTCTCTCTTTTTTTTTACAAGAGAGGTTTATGCTTTTGACTCTATCTTAATACAAACATAGTAAAAATAAGGAACTATATACTGAAAATAAGTTAAAGATGCATGCAAACACTTCAAGATATTTCAGAAGCATACTTGCATGATTAAATGTAAAACCATTTTTTAGTATTTGTCAATTCGTATTTTTTTTGGGGGGGCTGGAGGGGTGGAGAGGGGGAGTGGAAAAAATGGTCACAGAAGGCATGTGCTCACAAGCTATATAAAAGGGTATAAGGACACCTCTGACCAGATCCTGACTTATGCATGTATACCTAATTATACAGCCACTTCATTTTTAGCATGGCTAAGAATTCTAAAACTGCCTCACCCTAATATGAGCCACAAAACTGCCTATATATGACAATTGGAAAATAGTGCAACTCCTTCAGGAACACCAAGATGGTCAACATGATATAAAAATTTATACAACAAACTTAAAAATCATTGATGATAATGCAAATGGGTGCAAGGTAAGATTGATAACAGATAACAAAAACTTATAAAAGAAAGAATAAAGGGAGTCCACCCATTTATATTCAACACTATACAACTCTAATCTCATTGCCAATAGGAAATTTGTGCATCATTATAAAACACAATCATTGAATTTTAAGTGCCTATATGCACAAACACTAACCCTAAGCAGCTGCTTGAGAAACCTGATCCCTTATAAAGTCAAGAGTCGGTCTGGTTTCAAAGTTTCGCTATTAGGTAAGCCCCTTAAAGTGTTTTTAACTTACAACTACCAATTCACATTATTTAGAATTTAAGAGAAAATGATGATGAGCTGCATTCTTTTTTCTTTTTTAAAAGGATGATGAGCTGAATTCTCTTTACATCAAACAAAAAAAAATGTCCCAATCACACAGCCCATCTTCTAAGTATGAAACAACCCCCAACATCTATAAGTGACCTGTAAGCTCGGGGAAGAAAACTCTACTTTGAGAGGACCCAATAGGTTTGCTTCTTTTTCTTCTCAAGACATGTCAAAATAACTAGCGTGCAAATCAAATAAAATCAAGGACTGTTGTTCTGGATAAAATCAAGGACTAGAGTAACAAAAAGAGAGAGAAAAATACTTGAGCAACTACAAAAAATAACACAACCAACAGCCTCTTAGTCAAACTGAGTGATATGTAAAAGATTGTAAGCTGTGTGTGTGTAACGAATGCTCCGAATAAAGACACTGAAAAAATAAAACTAAACATTAAAAAAATACCTCAAATTTCCTATAACTTTCTTCTAAAAATTTGAAATGGATATGAAAATTAAATGAAAAAAAAAGATAGTAAAATAATAGCCTCAAATGGAGAACCTCTGTATCTACTATGATGTTCGATGAAACATGGACATGTGTCAGACAAGGACACGCTCAAACACGTCCTGGACTCGTGATGGACACATGAAAAAAATGTCTCCAATTTTCCTAAATTTCGAACATGTTGTGGACACGATTGGACATTTTTTTTTCTGAATTTTTTTCCTATTTTTCTCTTATTCTTCTCCACTTATATATACACAAACGCGCACACACAAATATATATAGTAGTTAACAAATTTGTTTTGGAACTTGAATCCTGAAATTTAATGATTAAATGAAGTACTTAAATTTTTTTTTAACAACTTTGTTATTTTGATATATTAATAATTATTTTGTGATTTGTGTTATTTTATACCAATTTTGATTAAAATAATATTAGATTTTTATTATTTGATCATATAAAAATATATATAAAACCTCTCCCCGATGTATCCTTATCCTACTTTTTTTGAAAAATGTCGTGTCTACATGTTCGTGTCGTATTCGTGTCCCATGTCCATGTTCGTATCTATGCTTCTCAAATGATGTTGCTTTGGAATAAAAATTCACATGACCATAAAAAACAATAATATATTTATTGATGCAAAGACATGAAAGGGGGGGCAGTGCGGAGGGGGTTAAGGAAGAGGCTATTTATGAAATATTCAATAAATATTCCATAAAATAAATAAGTGAGATAGCTGATTCTGGATTCATTTGAGTTGGCAGTTGGGAGTAAGGAGACAACCACTCGATGAGTGCTTTTTGGGAACCAGTAGAAAATTTTGGGGGAAAATGTCTCGGTTGAAATCAGCTTGTCATTAAAGAAATGACAGTCCACCCAATATTTTTTTTGATAAGTAAAAGTAAGAAGTATATTAAAAGAGCCCAAGAAGGGCACCGAAGGCAAGAGCTCCAAGAAGATTACAAAGGTCTTAACAACCCCAAAAAATCCACAAAAGAGGAAACATTAACAAGGAAAGCCTCTTTGGCCCAAAAAATAAATAACGCAAAAACGCATCTTTGAAGAAGGGGGCAGAAAGCCTCTCTGGCCATGTATATGGACACACACGGCATCCCCATATATGGAAGTTTTTCTCAATTTGATCTATGGTGTGCACAAGATTTAAATATTTGACTAACAAACTATATTGGACTGAATTGCCACTTGACTTGGTTCATCATTGACACTTCAATGTTGATGCAATAAACAAAAACTAAAATCATGACCAGTTTCTTCTATTTCATGGATTTGATAGCATTTTGGCGTCCCTGGGACGTTGGTGCAATGAATTACTGACAATGTGATCTTTTAGCTTGAATTCAAGGACACAATTGCCTGTGATTCCTAAGGAGAACCACACAAAGTAATCAATAATCAAGAACCATGTGACAATTCAGTTTCAGGGGCACGTTTGGCCAATTTCAAGTGATCTTTTTCATGGGCACAACTGCCCGTGCTTTTCCTAAGGAAAATGAAACAATGTAATCAAGACCCATATGACATTTTGGATTCAGGGGCATGTTCTGCCAACTATTTAAAGAGGACGATGATGTAATTATGCCCCATTCCGCATGGATAAGAACACTACATCAGGTTCACCAAAACGAGAATTCAATAATGTAGAAGTTCCATTTCTTTTACTTGAAACTTAAATTCAAGGGCATCTTTTCCCCCAAGTGGAATGGAATAATGTGACCATGCCAACTTGCTAAATTATATCGTGAAAATTCAGTTAGAGGGCAATAGCCTATATATCTGACTTGCCAACATAATTTTTTTTTTCCCAATTTCACATAAGCAAAGAAAAAACAAGTAAATCCCCCCATAACAACATGTTGTTCAGTTGTTGAGGAAGTTTTAGAATCTAAAAGAAAAATATAACATTTGAATGTTAAATCATTAACGACCTCCACTCAACTGAACCAAATATTTGACGCTAAGTTTTTCGGTTTCTCAAAAACCAAAACAACATCAAACATAGAGATCTGAATTTCCATTCTTTTCCTACATTTTCTGAGCAACCAAGCAGAGGGTAAACGTAAATCCATACATGAAGATTTGTAAATATATATATATATATATATATGTTTTTGTAAAATTTTAAACAAAAATGGAGAAAAGCGAACCTGAGAGTCGATAATTTTGCCAAAACGACTGAAGACGTCTTCGAGCTGACGCTCAGTGACGTCCCACGACAACCCTCCCACAAATATGCGGTTCTCTTGTTCTTTCCCTGCCATCTCTTCCCCTCTCTCGCTCTCCCACACAAATCCTAGAGTAAACAATAACAACAAACATTCAGAAAAACAAATAACTGGAAGCTGAAAACCCTAGAGGCCATACGCTGAAAACAATCACGACAAAACCGTAATAAATGCAAAGCAGGAAAGAGAGGGCGAGCGCTTACCGTCGGTGGCGTTCTCTGTGTGTTTTGGGTTATGATACTCCCCGAGTCGAAATAGATCGTTAGTAAAACCCTAGAAAACAGTGACCGGGATTGCACTTTATCTTTTGCGGTTGTACCTTTGAAATGGTAGTTGTTGTTATATTTTTTATATTATTGAAAGTTTCAAAATTTATTTTGACTTCTTCCTGATTTTTTATTTTGTTGTTGATTTTATGATATGTTAGTTGTTGACTTGTTAATTATTTTAATGCTGATTTTTTGTCACATGTGATTAATTTTGTGGGATATTTTATTGGTGAAAGATATACAAAATGCCTATAAATAGAGGCCTATGTATTCTTTCACAAAACAACAACTAGAGTTCTTATTCTCTTTAATCCAATCTCTTCCATCCAACCTTTACGTATTTTTCATACTATCTTTGTGTGGGCAACTTTGATTCTAGACGGTTCATCATTCTCCCAGTGGGCGTGGACTCTGAGGAGATTAGCTGTGAGCAAAACCTGGGTTGTATCTTGGAGCTGTCTGTGACCATTAGAACCTTTACATAGGGAGGCACAACAGCTTTAGGGCAGTGATTACACGCCTCACAGGCCAACTCACTCCAAACTTATTTTTCCTGTCATTGACGCATGTTAATTTAATTGTTTTATGTTATATGCATGAAATTTTGTTATTCTGTAATTTTATTCCATTATAATTCTTTTATTTTAGAACTCTTAAATAAAGTAATTAAATTTGACTAACAATCTAAAGCTGTTGTATGTTTTATAAAAGAATTATAGATTAATTAAAACACTAATTCATGTTTACATAGTATTTACAAATAAAATCGTGCATATATTATTTACATACATATAAATCTTATATATATATATATATATAGT
This sequence comes from Nyssa sinensis, assembly GCA_008638375.1. NCBI lineage: Eukaryota > Viridiplantae > Streptophyta > Magnoliopsida > Cornales > Nyssaceae > Nyssa > Nyssa sinensis. Next base: position 35,692,205 of record CM018038.1, read on the forward strand.
TCAACTTCTGCATGTTAAAAGTGAAAACCATAGAAGATAAGTTGCTGAATTTTCTCTCTACATTCCCTTTGACAAAATCTGCTTAATGGTTTGTGGAAAAAAAAAAAAAAAAAAACCATTCTCTTCTGTACAGTAGATTTGTATCTAATATATATTAAACATATATATATAAACTGTTACATACATATTTAAACCACTACAATATATAAAGTGTTACATACACATATAAACCATTACATATATAAATTGTTACATACATATAAACATATATAAACCGTTAGATACATATATATATATATATACTTATAGATTAACAGTGAAAAAAAAAAAAAAAAAAAAGGCAAACTGTATCAAATTATTTTTCCATTTTTTTATCTATATATATATATACATACAGATATATATATATATCTGTCAATACATATTAATAATAATAATAGCAGTCATTGCTAAGGAAAGTCGTTGTTTTCCATTCGTGAGTTAATCACTACACTATTCAGTATGTATGTTCCCAAAAATTCTGAAGTTTGAAAGATAGGAAAGCAATGATCTACTTTCAAGAGAAAACTAATTGGATATTAACAAGTTTCTATCAAATCTTACTGCTTAGCATCGCTGGTCCTTTCTTAGCTATTCACTGACATTTACCTATTTACTATTAAAAATAATAATAATAATAATAATAATAATAATAATAATAATAATAATAATAATAATAAAAATATTATTATTATCTGTTTTCAATTTTATTTATTTATTATATGTATATATTTAATAGTGTTTCTTTTTTCTTTCTTAGTATACTACTGTAAAATTAATTGAAAGACTTTTTATAATTGTGAAATTGAACTTTAATAGTTTAATTGAATAACTTCTATTAAACAGAAATTTACTTTATTAAGTCTCAATAAAATTAATTTTAAAATTTATAATAACAATTTTATTACTTATTTTGTAACATAGTGACTATATGAAACTATTTAGATTTTAGATTTATTTTGTTTCTATATTATTTATTTCGATTTAGTGAAATCGAACCAAGTCGACATAACTATGATTTAAATTAAAATAAGCTGATATGAAATTAAAAGAACAACACATTGTTAACAACGTCCTATAAGGAAGTAATACATTTCATATACTCATAACAGTTATAAATACTAAGGGATTATTTTTCAGTCGTTTGACTTGTAATCCGGGAATAAAGTACAGCTCACATTCCTTTTTCTATTATCAAAATTTGCCAACCATCAGGATAAATTGGTTTATGATACATTTATTTAATTTACAGTGTGATTATTTGATTACTTCTAATGTATTGATTAATAATGTAATTTTATAGCTATCAATTTGGGATTATTTAACAAAAATCCTAGTATCAACATGTTTTGTCTTGATGACAGTACAAAGTGATGATCCGAATGAAATTTATTATTGTGGTGTATACTGGTTTCCAGCATGGCAATCTTTGAATGAAGCCAAAATATTGTGGGATGCATCCATCTCTTTTCTTTGGCCTCTTTATTTATTTATTTTTTGAGACAGTGTGAGACATGTCCTATTTACATGAAAACATTATTTATTAGTTGTCAATTTTTTAATAGATTTTAACTTTATTTCAAAATCTCAAGTGAATTATAAACATAAATGTGAAATTATCTTTAGTTATACTATTAGTCACTCCTCTACAAGTAATAATCATATGTAAACTAGGTATGAACGGTTCATATGGTGCAATCCCAACGCCATATTTATTTAAAAAAAAAATTATATATTTTTATATATTTAAAAAATAATAATATTGACAGTGGGATAATTTACTTGTCTAATACCGTGTATGCAACTAGAGTATTATCTTTATTTTATTTTATTTTATTTTTTTCAAGTTTAACTTGTCAATTTAAAAATTCACCATGTGAATATTTTGACAAGAGAGACATAAATTTAAAATCATTTGATAGAGTTTCTTTTGTTCAACATAGAATTAAATAACATACACATACATTAAAATTTATGTAGAGAAACTTAAAATACTTGTGAACAAGAATGTAAGATGTATAAGTAAATTAAATATTATGTGATCTTAAAATAATAGCTTGAAAAATATTTAAATACTTGAAAGTAATATATGATTTTGAATAAATATTTGGAGGAAAATAATTGACGTGATTATTATTTTTGAGTAATACATGTTTTGGGAAACTACAAAAAGAAAATTTATACATAATTTTTATGAGGGAGTGAAAGTGTATTAAAAATAAAATTAAAAATTTTAAAATAGTGGTTCTAATAAATTGAAGAGTACTAGTTATATTTATATTAAATTAAAGTAGTTCCTAGTAGCTAATAGACTATTGGCTACAACTTATATTTGTGGTTCCTTATAGTCAAGAGACCATTGACCACAATGAAATTAAGATATGAATCATTAAATAGTGGAGGAAAATATCTATTAAAATATTCTCAAATAATTTACAATAGTAGTTCCTAGTAAATGCAAGACTACTAGCCACATGAGTGGTTGTTCGTATTACTAAGAATACTGACCACTATTAAGCATATAGTTTTTAGTAGCAGGTTACTGGTCACATGATATATGATTCCTAGTCGTAAGGCTATTAGCTATTAATATGAATAGTTTTGCTAGCTGGATGTTGCATGAAATTTATTTAATGATTCCAAAATACTTTAATGTAGCCTATTGGACTATAGTTATATGATAAGTCCTTAAATCAATTGTAAAGAAAAATTATGGACCAATTTCATTTAAATAGGTCCATATTGCCTCGATTAAAATAAATTGACATATTTACATAATGAGCCCATATGAGAAATGGATCATATTTACTTGATGGATCCATATAATTATTGTCCCGATAAATTAAACAAAATAAATATTTGTTGATCAATAATTGACCCGAGGGGTCTAACTAGGAGTGTAGTCCTAGATTTGTCGAGGGGGATGGGCTTAAGCTCACAAGGAAGTCACCTAGGAAAGTAACCCAACCTCTGTGATTGGAGACCCCATGAAGGAGGTTCAATGGATAGTAACAATTCATATTGCGTGACTTATATATCCAGCACTTTATATAAGGAGCTGTTTAATAAAATGCTCCTGCTCATCCCTATGGCAGTGTGCTGTGTTATGTGACATTTAGGAAGGGTTTACCCTAAATGAGCCCAAGGCATGAACACTCTTGCGAGGTACAGGTCACATGTACCCTTGGAGGACTCACCTAAGTGAGAGCTGTCGTGAGGCCGCGACTGTGAGAACTGAGCTATTCTCTAGAAACTCTCATGAAAATCAAGATCAAGTGCATGGCCTTTAATAGCACTAACCCGCGAACCATGTCTAATATCAGTACTGTGTGTGTGACTTGTTGAACTCTGATTCAAAGGGTCTAGTTCAAGACTTAGTTCACTATGATCCTTCAGAAAGAGACTGTCAACACTAAGTGAGGTTCAAGTCCGGAAGACACCTACACCTATTACACAGTATAATAGTTGCCCAAACTTTCCTATATTTATTTATATGTAAATAATATATATGTTTTATGAGTTTTATAAATTTTGAAACTTGTGGGGGATTGTTATATTTTTTATATTATTGAAAGTTTCAAAATTTATTTTGACTTCTTCCTGATTTTTTATTTTGTTGCTGATTTTATGATATGTTAGTTGTTGACTTGTTAATTATTTTAATGCTGATTTTTTGCCACATGTGATTGATTTTGTGGGATATTTTGTTGGTGAAAGATATACAAAATGCTTATAAATAGAGGCCTATGTATTCTTCCACAAAACAACAACTAGAGTTCTTATTCTCTTTAATCCAATCTCTTCCATCCAACCTTTACGTATTTTTCATACTATCTTTGTATGGGCAACTTTGATTCTAGACGGTTCATCCTTCTCTCAGTGGGCGTGGACTCTGAGGAGATTAGCGGTGAGCAAAACCTGGGTTGTATCTTGGAGCTGTCTGTGACCATTAGAACCTTCACGTAGGGAGGCACAACAGCTTTAGGGCAGTGATTACACGCTTCACAGGCCAGCTCACTCCAAACTTATTTTTCCTGTCATTGACGCATGTGAATTTAATTGTTTTATGTTATATGCATGAAATTTTGTTATTCTGTAATTTTATTCCATTATAATTCTTTTATTTTAGAACTCTTAAATAAAGTAATTAAATTTGACTAACAGTTGTTCCGGGAAATATTGAAGTACAAGTTACCTGAGCATTAAATTGAGAGATACAGGGACTTGGTACGGTAATCGTAAGCAAGGTCAGATACCCTCTAATTAATTCATAAAAAAAAAATTATGTAACAAAATCATTTAATTAATAGAGATACAGATATCTTGTTATATATCTTTATGTTATAAGAGGATAGCATTTTAATTCCTTTAAATTGAAGATTATTTATTCAAAATGAGTTGAGGGCTTTCGTTGCAAAATTCAAGTACGAAAAAACCAATGTTTACAAGGCCCTTAAGATGAACAATATATATAGAATTTTGAGTCCATTACTTTCGGGTTATATTGAATACGGCTTTGTAATTTGGTTCAGTTTCTTTAATTTAAGCTAGTTTTGATCAAAATTGGTAGAGGGTTTCGTTATTCATTGGAATACGAAACTACAGATTTCCCAATTTCATTCATAAAAGTGAGGTTTGGTTCATGACAAAGCTAAATCACATTGCCTTGGAAATTATATGCATTTCAATTTTAAAATCACACATAGGTTATAGCTACACAATTTAATTTGATTGTTCATTTAAATTGTGAACTATTAGAGATTAATGTGAATTATGAAATAATCATGTATATAATGATTAGTTCATGGTCTCAAGTGATCTCATTTGAAAATAAATAGCATCCTCTTATATGGATGAGTGATCTTTGTGTTTTCACAATCACATAAAAATAAATTATTGAATTTTATACCTATTTGTATTGTAAAGTTTTATACATTGTATTTCTCCCGACTTAAAGTTTGTATAAAACATGAACATAAAGTTTCATTTATGATAATAGATTAAGTCATTATAAGGGTATCACATGTTTTAAGAGAGCCATAACATCTTAAAATATGTTAGTGTGTGATCCGATAGTCTTTTTTATCACAAAAAGATAAAATGGCTTAATTACAAAAGTTTGTGTGAAATACGAATATAAAGATTGATTTGTAGTGTTGGACATTTGGATTAAAATAAAGTCAAATTATCTTAGGAGTAGCCACAGCATCCTAAGACAAGTTATTTGTGATTTTCGGATATTATAATCATATATAGTTTAAAATTTAATATTTGTCATTTGGAGCACTATGAACATAAGGATACATGAATTTTGCCATAATTTTTCCATCACATTATTGTAAGAAAGTCATAGCATCTTAAGACGCGTGGATATGTGATTTTCAAGTATTTTCATGATCACATAAAGTTAATTATTTAAATAATAATTTTATAAATGACACTCCATGATTGCAATTAAATTGTTATAAGTGATTACTTTTCCCCACAAAGAGGTAGTCACTTTACACAATTTAATTGAAATAAAATGATGAATTAGACATTAAGAGTTTAGAATCCCTAGGCACATATGTATGGTATTCTTTTCTCTTAGTGTCTAGAATTCATTGATCTTATTAATAAAGATAATAAGAAAAACTAATGCAGATGCAACCTAGCCCATAGGTTGGTTTGGATTTTTCTTTTTGAATTTGACATCGGCTAATTTAGACTATGGTTATAGTTTCAATACATGAATGTATGTTTTTGGTTGTTACATGTTTTTATGTTGAATGGTATTTTTTTTTTTTTTGAATTTGTAGTATCTTTGTGAAAGAACAAAATTCTTTTAACTGTTAGGATGTACGAAACTCAATTATGTAATCCATATAAATGCGTAGCCTGTACCCATGGAAATGAGTTCTATAGCGGAAATGAATGCCTACAAATAGTGGGAGTGACTTAATCACTTCAGTCAAATGCTCATTAAATTCACATTTTAGTGAGAGCATTAAATGTTTAATTCCACATTTTGATAAAGTAAAAGACTATATAGAGTTAATTTGTGAGTTCTTATATGGCATTATCAAACACATTAATGAATAGAAAATTAGGCATTAAGTGCAATGATTCTAGGAAGTGTGTATTATAGAAATAAGAGACATTACAGTTCAATTCAACTCTCTAAAATTAAAAGCTCAAGAGTCATTAGTTATCAATTTCATATCCAACTCTCTTCTTGTGGAATATGTACCATGTAAGACTTTTTTAAAAAACACACATAAAGTAATATGGTCCATCAATTTACTTCTAATTGTGTGTTTAAGAAGTGGAGAGTTTGAATTATGAAAATAAAGAAAGTTTTGATGTTTCACAATAAATTAAAAACAAAGTGTGCCACTCAAGTGATCGCGCAATAATCATATATTCTTCATCATCAAGAAATGAAGCACATAAGGAAATGACTCAAAAATAATCTTATATCTGTTGTGTGTTATGATTCTAAATTACTGACACTCATCGAATAATAAGTGAACTGATACAAGTATTACAATTCACATTATTGATATCATGTTAGGTTTTCTAAGCCTAAAAAAATAGATGGGAAGTGAGCAAAGCATCCATTTTTATTTTAAATGGATTGCATTTGCACATCAATGCTTTAGAAAATAAAAAAAAGTTGTTTTGAAAAATGTTTTAGGCCTTTAAAAATATTTTTGAGAATTAGGTTTCTTTTCAAAAGTGACACTATTAGATTTTGAATTTGCCTTTGCAAGCCAAATTTTTTTTATTAAAGACTTTGCTATAGTTGGTTTTGGGACCACATTTATTAGTTTATATCAAGTTTTGGATTTTGCATAGTCTTTTAACCTTACATGATATTGACATCGAGTGTAGTATAAAAGATGAGATTTCTTTTGTAACTTGATTTAGGAGATTGTGACATATCTTCATAACGAAAATCAAAGAATATCTTTGATATTTGATAAACTATATAAAGATAAAGTAAACTAACAAGACTTACAAGGGTTTGAGGAAAAGTAAGAAAATATTTGAAATCATATACACTATATTTGAAATAACAGTTGGCTTCAACTAAAGAAGAAACAAGTACTCAATATAGAATAAACATCACCTCATAAAGTGTTGCTTGAGGTAAAAGAGTTTACTAAGCAATTCTATAATTCTTCATTATGTTTGTGGATTGAGGTTTTAGAGACAATAATGTATGTCTTGAATAGAGTTTCATCTAAGGCTATTCCTTAGACGCCATTTAAGTTATGAAAAGAATGGAACATTGTTTAATTCATTTACATATTTAGAGCTGTCTCATTATAATTAAATCTACAATTAAAGAAATTGAACCCAAGGACAATCAATGGATATTCTATTGGCTGTATAGTAATCTCTATTTACACACCTAAAATTGTCAAGATCAGAAATGTTAAATTTATTAAGGATGTTAACTTGAGTGAGAGGAATCACGAGATTCAAATTTGGTTCTTATGAATAAAGATGAATTGTTAATCAATTCAAGAACTACCACATAAGAATATGCCAGCATCCAATCTATAGTATAAGCTTCAAAAATATAGTTAAAGCTATAATATAAATGAGATCATTTAAGCTAACAAATTGAACTATTTTTGGTCATTTCTTTGTATACTTAAAAGGTTTAACTTTAATGTTAGACATGGGTATGATCCCATCTAGTTCTCATATAATTCATGACTAAAGAAAATTCTATATATTAGTTAGATTCAAGTTTGGAAAATCAAAGTGTTACTTAAAGGAGTCAAAGTTTTGTCTTTAAAAGGGTCTATAAGACCATAAGGGACTCGATTGATAACATTGTGTGATATAAAGATCAGACTTGAAATCAGAATCTTCTTTTCATTCTCTAAGAATGATGTGTTTAGAATTATCACGGCAATAATGGCTCTAATAGAGCTATATTAAGTAAATATGAGGGGTTAATAGAAGTATGCATAAAAGAATCTAAGATTTTGTTATAATAAAGATAGTCATTTGAGTTGCAAGATAAGGACATCCCAATAAGGATTGAAGTAAGCTTTCCATTAATGATATTCAAGGTTCATGATTTCATATGGTTCAATATAGAGAATGTTGTGAATGCTTGTACATACCTTAAGGTCAGTGGCAGTACTTAAATGTGGATGTATTTCACTTGCATTCAATGACTTAAATTTGTTACATAGATTTTTTTGTAAAACTTTGAAATGAAGGATTTGGATGAAATCTCTTTTGACGTTAGATATAGAAAATTCATAGAGGTGAGTCTTAAAAGACATTATGATTGTCTCATAAGGCCTACATTGAAAGAGTTATAGAGAATTTCATAATAAATAAAAGATAGTACTTATCTTAAGGTTATAAGGTACATATAAGGAACCGAGGATTATAAGAATTAAAGCTACTTCATAGGCTATACAGTTAAGGATATCATAGAGTTTTAGATTGTGTTTTAGTGTCCAAGTTATTGAGGATTCACTGTGATAATTGGGTTGCATTTTTCTACTTTAAAGTGGTAGCCAATGCAAGCATGTTGACATAAAGTGCCTTGTTATTTAGATATATGTAAGAAGTCAATATTGAGCGTATAAGTACAAATCGATTATGTAAATCTCATAGTGGAAGAGCTCTCATACAGGTGTTTTGTAGAGCACATGAGATTAATTGGCTCATTTTGCTTATTTTCTTACTTTTGTTGACACATGTCTTTATTGATAAAAAGGCATGTTAATTTTTTGCACATAAAGTTCTGCCTTTAAGATTTAGTCTATTGAGATTATTAGACCTAGAGTAACTTATATGAAGTTATTCATAAAGTATGATACCACATAAAGTCTTGAGAGGATAGTGCCTTGTGATACATGGAAGGAAGTGTTTAAAATAAAGGACATAACCACCATGATTCATGCATTGTGTCTTTCATATAAAGTTTGGATAGTTTTAGTTGTCACGACCCGAAACCCACCTTATGCGGATTTCATGTCGCGGGGCCGACCCAATGGCCATCCCTATTTTTTCATTCATTGTATCAATGATAATAGTAATTAATGTAAACATAATATTAAATTGCGGAAGTCTTAATACAAAATATTGTTCAAAGACTGAAAAATGTAACTAACATAACTAAACATAAAACCACGTTTAGGTGGTGAGTTCATGGGAGATACTACATCACCCTATTGTGCTCCTTAACTATCTCTCTATGCTTCTGACTTCCTACTGTGGTTCTGTACCATTCTCACTTGAAAAATATAATTAAAGGGGTGAGCTAACAAAACTCAGTAAGTAAAAACCTATCTCCAATACGGGTTTGGGATTACATAAAAAAATATAACTCAAGGGTAACACGATAGCCAGTTATGACAACAATTGCAGTTAATAGTAAAATGTTACAATGGCCAATGGACAATAAAGCACAATAACAATTGTGAGTAACGGTGTAGCATGAATATGGATATGGCACAATAATCTCAATCAACATGAATATTGCCACAATAAAATGGTCACAGTCAAATCCAATAAATAAGGAACTAATCAAAATGGAGTTATTCATAGGGAATAAAAACATCCTATGAATCCAATAAACACCTACATAACAATAAAAAATAAGAGATGCATTTACTCTGTTCAGGATTTGGCATACCCTTGGTCTTTTGGAGGCCCGACAAACCCCCCTTAACATAAATGCATATAAAATTCCCATTTAACTCACTGCATAAAAACGTCATCATTGCCATGTGTCCGTTCACGGACTTGACCCGTAGGTCCCATTAATCAACCCGTAACATCAGATGGGTAGTATGACTGAGCACAAAACCCGACATTTAACATAAATCAGGATTCTATTGTAATTCCATAAGAAGTATATAATGTATGGAACATCATGTCATAAGCATACAATGATAGGCATCAGTACAATGAATCAAATTATGAGATATCAGTCAATAGGCATCCACCACATAGGACAATATCAATGGTGGGATGATAACAGCGGATACATACATGAGTACAAAGTTTTGGAAGTAATAGAAAGAATGTGGCTTGGAAAACCACGTATCAAATATAAGAATTTACTTACCTTATCAATGCGTCTTAGTATTCTGTGACCTTCCCCTTTTCTTTCGAGTCTCCTATATATCAGTAAACACGTTTCAATTTTAATGCTATTTATCCATTTATGCCTTATTATTATAATTATCTCTTTTACTAATTTAGACTCTATCATAGAGTCCGGGACATCGAAGAGAATTAGTTTAGGCTTTCACGGTTTCCAATTTGAGCTACTTTACCCAAAAGGCAAAACGGTTATATTAAGTGTCTCTATCTTTCGGGTTCTTTTTTCATAAATTGGACTTTTCTGTTGAGTCCAAGAGGTTTGACATAATAAAAATCCACTATTTACTTAACTCAATCGGAGTTCGTTCGACTCACATTTGACATAGGGGCATTTTGGTCATTTTGGCATTTCTACGAGTATTTTATTTTTTGAGACTCTGTCTCGTAAAACATACCTCATCGTTGAATCCAGAAGGTCTAAAATAATAAGTTTACACTATTCATTTGACTAATTTGCATATCAAAAATTATTTAAATAATTAACTAATTTAATTAATTATCTAAATTAATTAACATAAACTAATAGATATATTATTTGCGGCAACATAGATCACATGTGCCTTAGTGGCACAGTGGTCCATTCCTTAAGACCCTTCCCCTAGGTTGTGGGTTCAAGTCGTAGGGGCAGCGCTCCTACACAATTTTTTTCTTTAAGGCTATAAGCCAAACAACGGATTAAGGGGGTGAAATAGGGATGGGATATCCCTGTTCCCAAACAGTGTAATAGCCCAATTTACTAACTTAGTAACCAAACACTCCAAAAGAAATTTAAAAACTTTTAAAACCCAACAGTAGCCCTTGGACTGTGCGGTGGGTCGGGTTCCGACCCGACCCGTTGACCCAATCCCTGACCCGAATAGTGACCCCCCTCCCTCATGTTTTTCTGATGAGTCACCGGTCACCATTTCCGGCGCCGGTGACCAGAAATCTGAAAACCAAATTTTTTTTCCTTCAGTTTCTTGCTTTTTTTTTTTCCTGCTTCTTTGCCATTCTAAATTGTTCTAATATGTTTTCAAAGTGTTTAAACATAAATTTGAGTTTTAAAATAAAACAAAACAGCCCCAAAACATAGATCCTAATTTTTTTGATTTCTCCTTTATCTCCCTTATTCCTTCACTGTTTTCCTTCTGGTTGTTCTAAATTTCTTCTCTTATTCTCTAGATTAGAGTTCTATACTCATATACAAGCTCAAAGGAAGTTTAAAGCAACCCAAAAAAAAAAAACGAATTACAAAGAAAAGTTTGGGTGGCTTACCTCTTGCGCCCCTCCTTCTGTCTCCCGTTTCCTCATTCCTTTTCCTCTTCCCTTCTGTTTCTTCTCTTCAGTTCTCCCACGTATGCAATGCATGTTTCATTTTTTTATACCCGCCCCCTTAATTCTCTCCTTTTTTTCTGTCACTCTCTCTCTCTCTCTCTCTCTCTATTAACTTTCCAGCTTTGTAACCCCCTCCCCCTCCATTATGTGTAGGTTACAACTATGTAATTGTTCCATTGTCTATACATTGCCATTTATATCAATACTGTCATTATATAGTTGTATATATATATACACACATTTCACATGAATTTTTATTTTATTCTAGTTTTATTTTATTATTATTATTATTATTATTTTGTTTTATTTTATTTTCCTTTTGATTTCCTTTTTTATTATTATTATTATTATTTTTATCTCATTTTATTTTTATTGTCGCTATTCGTTTGCCCGACATCGTCCACATATTCGAAGCTATTTGAAAATCCAAACCATTTATTTCATTGTCATAACATAAGGCCTTATTGGCTCGGTTACAATTGGGTTAGGGTATTACATTCTCCCCCCCCCCTTAAATAAGTTTGGTCCCCGAAACTTGACTAAATCACGGTGCAAATAAATGAGGATACTGAGCACGCATTTCATCTTCTTGTTCCCAAGTAGCTTCTTTGAGTCGAGAATTCCTCCATAATACCTTCACTAGTGGAATGGTCTTGTTCCGTAGAACTTGCTCTCGTCGGTCTAAGATTTGTACCAGGCTGCTCAATATAACTCAAGTCCTTCTGAACATCTTGCGGCTCATGCTCAATTATCTGATCTGGGTTGTGCACACACTTTCTTAAAATTGAAACATGGAACACATCATGTACGTGTGCTAGCTCAGACGGCAAGGTTAGCCGATACGCCACTAGTCCAACTCGTCCAACAATCTTGAATGGTCTAATGTATCGTGGCCCTAGTTTCCCTCTCTTACCAAACTTGACCACTCCTTTCATTGGTGATACTTTCAGGAACATATAGTCACCGGTCGTGAACTCCAACTCTCGTCTCTTAGTGTCAGCGTAACTCTTCTATCGACTTTGAGTTGCTAGTAAACGCTACCTCATCAAATGCATCTTATCGGTGATCTGCTCTACTATCTCTAGCCCAAATAGCTTTTTGTCACCCACTTCCGTCCAGCATAGGGGAGATCTACATTGTCTGCCATATAGTGCCTCATACGGTGCCATACCGATACTAGAATGGTAACTGTTATTGTACATGAATTCCACTAATGGTAGCTGATCCTCCCAACTTCCCTTGAAATCCATGACACAGAATCATAGTAGGTCCTCCAATGTCTGTATTGTCCTTTCGGACTGTCCATCTTTCTCGAGGTGGTATGCGGTGTTGAGACTCAATTCAGTACCCATAGCCTTCTGTAGATTCCTCTAGAACTTAGACACAAATCGTGGATCTCGGTCAAATACAATGGATACCGGGAGTCCATGTAATCGAACGATCTCCCTGATATAAAGCACTGCCAATTGTTCTAAAGTCTGAGTCACCTTGGTTGTAAGAAAATGGGCTATCTTTGTCAGTCTGTCAACGATTACCCTATATAGCATCATTCCCATGCAACGTCTTAGGCAACCTTGATACAAAATCCATTGTGATATGCTCCCATGTCCACTCTGGTATTGGAAGTGATTGTAGAAGTCCTTCTGGTTTCTGGTGTTCGACCTTGATTCACTGGCACTCTATACATCGTGCAATGTGCTCAGCTATATCCTTCATCATTCCTGACCACCAGTAAGTGCTCCTCATATTGTGATACATTTTTGTATTTCCCGGGTGTATAGCAAATCTAAAACTATGTGCCTCATCAAGAATCTACTTACTAATCTCAGGTACGTCTGGCACGCAAATCCTGTCATGATAGTACAACACTCCATCTTGTATAGAGAAATCTGTATTCCCTCCAGTCTCAGCCTTCTGACGAAGCTTAACTAAGTTGTTGTCTTGAGCCTGCGATTCCTTGATCTTGTCAACAATTGTAAGACCAATTGTGACGTTGGCACACATCGCCTTAGAACATGGCAAAATCACCTCCACCTCCATAGCCTCTAAATCCTGTAGTAGTTCTTTCTGTGTAGTCAACAGGTAAGCAAGACTCTCTGATGACTTCCTGCTAAGAGCATCAGCTATTACATTCACCTTCCCTTGATGGTACTAGTATACTAAACTCATAGTCCTTGATCAACTCTAACCATCGTTGTTGGCGCATATTGAGCTCCTTCTGCGTAAACAAGTACTTGAGACTCATAGTGATCAGTGAAAATCTTACATGTAGCTCTATACAAATAATGCCTCTAGATTTTCAATGCAAAGACAATAGCTGTAAGTTCGAGGTCGTGAGTTGGGTAGTTCTTCTCATGTGTCCTCAGTTGCCGTGAAGCATAAGCCACTACCTTTCCCTATTGCATCAGAACACAACCCAAGCCTTGGTGTGAGGCATTACTGTAGATCACAAAACCCTCTGTCTCATTTGTTACAGTCATAATTGGAGTTGTAACCAATCAGTTCTTCAGCTTTTGAAAACTTTGCTCCCTCTCCTCAGTCCAGATGAATGAAACATTCTTCCTAGTCAGCTGGGTGATTGGCATAGCTATCTTGTTGAAATTCTTGACAAATCTCCTATAGTAGCCAGCTAAACCCATGAAACTGCGAACTTCCGTGACAGTAGTCGGTCGGGGCCAATTGGTAATAGCTTTTATCTTCTAGGGGTCCATGGAGATCCCATCCTTACTAACCACATGCCCTAAGAAGGAAATGCTCGGGAGCCAGAATTCACACTTCTTTAATTTAGCATATAACTTCTGCTCCCATAGCTTCGGTAGAACCTTCCTCAAATGCATCTCGTGCTTTTCCTGGTTATTAGACTAAACCAGAATATCATCGATGAAGACAATCATGAAATTGTCCTAGTACGGCTTAAACACTCTGTTCATTAGTCCATGAATGTGACTGGGGCATTAGTCACTCCAAAAGGCATGACCAAAAACTCGTAATGTCCATACCGAGTCCTGAACGCCGTCTTTTGAATGTCTGTTGGTCTAACCTTTAACTAGTGGTAACCGGACCTCAGGTCAATCTTTGAGAACACTTGAGCCCCCTTCAGTTGGTCAAATAAATCATCAACCCTGGGCAGTGGATACCTTATTTTTGATGGTAACCTTATTCAATTCCTGGTAATCTATACATAGCCTCATGGTCCCATCATTCTTCTTGACAAATAGTACAAGTGCACCCCATGGCGATGAACTTAAGTCGTATAAAACCCTTATCTAATAGTTCTTGTAGCTGAAGCTTTAACTCTTTCAGTTCAGTTGGGGCCATTCGGTAAGGGTGTCTTAGATATCGGTGCAGTACCTGGCAGTACGTCGATGCTAAACTCAATCATTATATCCACAGGCATCCCTGGAAGATCATCCAAAAACATTTCAGGGAATTCCCTAGCAATTGGAATCTACTTCAACACAGGCTACTGTGACTTAGTGTTCTGGATACTACACAAGAAACCATGGCATCCTTTGTGAAATAGATGCCTAGCCTGTATAGCAGACACAAAATATAGTGGAGCCACTACTCCTGTTCCCTCAATCGTCGAAAACTCGGGGTTCTGAATAAGCACCCTCTTGGTCACACGGTTTATAGTGGCATGGTTTGACAGTCAACCAGTCCATTCCAAGAATAACATCATACCCACAGATTTCTAAGGGTATAAGATCGACAAGTAAAGGTACCCCCATAACCTGTATTTCATAGTTCTTATACATGGTCCCCCCCATTAATGATTGTCCATGATGGTATGGTCACATTAAGTAAATATCCTAGGGGTTCGGTCGATCTATTCAACTTAGCCGAATGTGCAAGTGATATAAAAGAGTCCGTAGAACTAGTATCAAATAAAACATGGGCAGACTGTTCACAAACTAAAAGGGTACCTACGACCACAGAAGTCGAAGCCTGTACATCTCCTAGCACTATGGAGAAGACCTGTCCGGCCTGCTACGAGACATTTCCCTGTCCAGTCCTACAGTTTCGGAGCCTTGTTCACTATAGCTGTTGGCGCTAGTGCTGGTGCCCTAACTGAAGCAGCACTGGCAGTGGCTCTGTTGGCTCGAGGGCACTCCCTTACAAAATGTCCCACCTGGCCACAATAATAGCAAGCATTATTGTCCCTTAAACACTAGCCCCTGTGAACTTTCTGACAGTTGGGGCATTTAGTTGCGGTCCCCTCAGTAGTGCTTGGCCTCCTCAGACTGGGCTCTGTGGTTCGGGATCCAGTCCCGGGTCTAGTGAATAAAGGTCTTTGCCTAAAGGAAGAAGACCCTGGCCTCCGATTCCGACTGCCTTCCTGACCTCTGATTTTCTCACCTCTTGGCAATCTCTTCACCACTCATCTCAATAATTTTGGCGGTAGCCACTACCTCATTGTAGGTAGGTAACCGTTGAGGCCTCAATCTGTCTTTGATGGCCTATCGTAGCCCCTCCTCAAACTTCCGGGCCTTGAAATCCTCACTGTTGACTACATTAGGGGCGAATCTGGCCAACTCAGTGAACGTGGCCTCATACTGCTCTACTGTCATATTGCCCTGCTATAGTACCATGAACTCAGCAATTTTCCTGTTCTTCACCTCTTGGGGGAAATACTTCTCATTGAAAATTATGGTAAAGCGCTACCAATCCATGTCTGGTTCCCTTACCTCCTCAAATAGCCACCAATTATGTGCAGCCCCCTTGAACCGATATGTGGCGTATGCCACCTTCTATGTCTCAGTGCATGGTAAGATGCGAAAAATCCTGTTCATCTCCAAGAGCCATTCCTCTGCAGCTATGGCTCCCTGAGTACCGTCAAAGGATGGAGGCTTCATCTTCTGAAACCGCTTATATGGGAACGTCGGATCACGCTCCCTGCCCTGATGGCTACCCAAGTTAACAGGTTGCTCCTGTCGTACTGGCTGACTAGTTTCTCTCGTCGACAGGTTGTTCCTATCGTGTTGGTTGGCTAGTACCCTCGTCGACAGACTACTTCTACTGGACCGGCTGGCTAGGACCCGTCTGATTAATACAGGCCTATCTTTGGGGTAGAGCCTCAATCACCCTCTCCATCAGTTGCTCCAATCGTGCAATACGTTCCATAGCGGCCTCTGTAGTACTCGTGTTATCCATCATTGTAAAAGATATTCAGCACATTTATATAAGATTACCGTCAGTAGTCACATAGGGTCGAACATAAAGGTGGTGTCTTACTATCAATTCATTCCTAGACATAACAGTTCTAATGTTCTAATCTTGTCTCCCATGACTCGCTAGCACCTAAACCTTGCTCTGATACCAAGCTGTCACGACCCAAAACCCACTCTATGCGGATTTCGTGTCACGGGGCCGACCCAATGGCCGTTCCTATTTTTTCATTCATTGTATCAATGATAATAGTAATTAATGTAAACATAACATTAAATTGCAGAAGTCTTAATACAAAATATTGTTTAAAGACTGAAAAATGTAACTAACATAACTAAACATAAAACCATGTTTTAGTGGTGAGTTCATGGGAGAGACTACATCATCCTATTGTGCTTCTCAACTATCTCCCTATGCTCCTGACTTCCTACTATGGTTTTGTACCATTCTCACTTGAAATATATAATTAAAGGGGTGAGCTAACAAAACTCAGTAAGTAAAAACCTATTTCCAATACGGGTTTGGGATTACATGATAAAATATAACTCAAGGGTAACATGATAGCCAGTCATGACAACGATTGCAGTTAACAGTAAAATGCCACAATGACCAATGGACAATAAAGCACAATAACAATTGTGAGTAACGGTGTAGCATGAATATGGATATGGCACAATAATCTCAATCAACATGAATACTGCCACAATAAAACGATCACAGTCAAATCCAATAAATAAGGAACTAATCAGCGTGGAGTTATTCATAGGGAATAAAGACATCCTATGAATCCAATAAACACCTACTATAACAATCAAACATAAGAGATGCATTTACTCTGTTCAGGATTTGGCAAACCCTCGGTCTTTTGGGGACCCGGCATACCCCCCCTTAACATGAATGCGTATAAAATGCCCATTTAACTCACTGCATAAAAACACCATCATTGCCATGTGTCTGTTCACGGACTTGACCCGTAGGTCTCATTAATCGACCCGTAGGTCCTGTCAATCAGATAGCATCAGATGGGTAGTGTGACTGAGCACAAAACCTGACATTTAACGTAAATCAGGATTCTATTGTAATTCCATAAGAAATATATAATGTATCATGTCATAAGCATACAATGATAGGCATTAGTACAATGAATCAAATCATGAGATATCAGTCAATAGGCATCCACCAAATAGGACAATATCAATGGTAGGGATGATAACAGCGGATACATACATGAGTACAAAGTTTTGGCAGTAATAGAAAGAATGTGGCTTGGAAAATCACGTATCAAATATAGGAATTTACTTACCTTATCAGTGCGTCTTAGTATTCCGTGACCTTCCCCTTTCATTTCGAGTCTCCTATATATCAGTAAACATGTTTCAGTTTTAATGCTATTTATCCATTTATGCCTCATTATTATAAGTATCTCTTTTACTAATTTAGACTCTATCATTGAGTTTGGGACGTCGAAGAGAATTAGTTTAGGCTTTCACGGTTTCCAATTTGAGCTACTTTACACAAAAGGCAAAATGGTTATATTACGTGTCTCTATCTTTTGGGTTTTGTTTCACAAATTGGACTTCACTGTTGAGTCCAGGAGGTTTGACATAATAAAAATCCACTATTTACTTAATTCAATCGGAGTCTGTTTGACTCACATTTGACATAGGGGAATTTTGGTTATTTTGGCATTTCTACGGGTATTTTATTTTTTGAGACTTTGTCTCGTAAAACAAACCTCACCATTGAATCTAGAAGGTCCAAAACAATAAGTTTACACTATTCATTCGACTAATTTGCATATCGGAAATTATTTAATTAATTAGCTAAATTAGTTAACATGAACTAATAGATATATTATTTGTGGCAACATAGATCTACATGTGCCTTAGTGGCACAATGGTCCATTCCTTAAGACCCTTCCCCTAGGTTTCGGGTTCAAGTCGCAGGGGCAGCGCTCCTGCGCAATATTTTTCTTTAAGGCTATAAGCCAAACGACGGATTAAGGGGGTGAAACAGGGATGGGATATCCCTGTTCCCAAACAGTGTAATAGCCCAATTTAATATCACTGTTCCCAAATAGTATAATAGCCCTAATTTACTAACCTAGTAGCCAAACACTCCAAAAGAAGTTTAAAAACTTTTAAAACCCAACAGTAGCCCCTGGACTGTGCGGTGGGTCGGGTTCTGAATCGACCCTGTTTAACCGACCCCTAACCTGAATAGTGACCCCCTTCCCCCACGTTTTTCGACGACTCATTCGGTCACCATTTTCGACGCCGGTGATTGGAAATCTGAAAACCAATATCTTTTTTCCCTTCAATTTCTTGCTTTTTTTTTTTTTTTTGCTCCTTTCCATTCTAAATCATTCTAATATGTTTTTAAAGTGCTTAAACATAAATTTGAAGTCTTTAAAATAAAACAAAACAGCCCCAAAACATAAATCCCAGGTTTTTCGATTTCCCCTTTATCTCCTTTATTCCTTCACTGTTTTCCTTCTAGTTTGTTCTAAATTTCTTCTCTTCTACTCTAGATTAGTGTTCTATACTCATATACAAGCTCAAAGGAAGTTTAAAGCAACCCAGAAAAAAAAATCGAATTACAAAGAAAAGTTTTGCTGGCTTACCTCTTGCGCCCCTCATTCTGTCTCCCGTTTCCTCCTTCCTTTTCCTCTTCCCTTTTGTTTCTTCTCTTCCGTTCTCCCACTCATGCAATGCATGCTTCATTTTTTTATACCCGCCCCTTAATTCTCTCATTCTTTCTCTTTCTCTCTCTTAACTTTTCAGCTTTGTAAAGCCCCTCTCCATTATGTGTAGGTTACATCTATGTAACTGTTTCCATTGTCTATACATTGCCATCTATATCAGTAGTGTCATTCTATAGTTGTGTGTATATATATATATATATATATATATACATTTCACATAAATTTTTAGTTTATTCTAGTTTTATTTTATTTTTATTTTTATTTTGTTTTATTTTATTTTCCTTTTGATTTCTTTTTTTTTTATTATTATTATTTTAATCTCATTTTATTTTTTATTGTCGCTATTCGTTTGCCCGGCATCGTCCACATATTCACAGCTATTTGAAAATTCAAACCGTTTATTTCATTGTCGTAACATAAGGCCTTATTAGCTCGGTTACAATTGGGTCAGGGTATTACATCAGTTATTTGGTCGTATTCAATTTAAGTCTCTATTACGCAGCAAGTGCTAAGATGTGCCATGTGTGCCAAGTGAGAAAATATAAGCATGTTTCATTAGGAGACTTAAGGTGGCCCACATGCCACATCAATTTTTTAACCTATATTAATTATATATAAATATATATTTTATATGTCAAGATTCTGGGTAACTGAGTTTGGTTAACTATTCATTATCTTATTTACACAAGTGGTTATCATAAGAGAGTTTAAATTATTAACAAAGTTCTTTGATGGAAGGAAGTTGATAAAGATCGCATCTCTATGGATTAGGGTCCATGTCTATCTATAATAAGCTCGTGACTTCCATCGTGTTGCAAACCTTTAGTAACACGTAGAGTAGGCAGTAAACCCTATTTCATATCTCGCCATATAGAGAAGTGTGAGGGTCAAGTTGTTTGTGATTAATTCACGACACGGTAATACAAATGTTGGATCATGCTAATGGTTGAGACTATATGGCTGGAGGTAAATTTCCTTTTGCTTCCGCTCTTTCCAATATTCCTTACACTTATATATATTCAGGGAGCCTCATTATCCTCTATGGGTTGAAGTGCAAAAGGAGAGCACAAATGGCACTCCCCAACATTTATTGTGTATTTTATGAGAATTAATAAATTATTTTAAGAAGTTGAACAAAATATTAAGGAGAATATATTTTATATGAAAGATATTTTCTATTGTACGAAACATAGGGTAATAAAAAATAATTTCCTAAAGTTTAGGATAAGGTGAATTTTAATGGTGGGAATCTTTTATCTAGAATTGAAACTCCTAAAGCGGGATAAGGATGGTCTTAGATTCCTTGGGGTCAAAATTGTTTAACTTAACCAAGTCCATTTGGGATTGTATCAAATTTTAGAGAATTAATTAGGGTGGTCTAGTTAGAAGTCCATTAAAAATATAAAACTTATCAAAAGGTCCAATTTAAATTTAGCAATCCACAATGTCCTTCAAATCTTCAAGGACTAAAATACGCTTATATTCTCAATTAGTTCGTCACTTTAGAAGAGTAGTCGCATGAATGAAGCACATTGTTGAAAAAGTTTTTCAAGATTTCAAAATTCAATAACTTGTAGATTGTAGACCCGTTTTTAATAAAATTTATATATCTGAACTCTAAAAATTCGAGATCTATCAAACAGGATCCATATCGCATATGAAATTTTGCAGAAAAAAAAATCGATCCAAAAGTGTAAAATCTCGACTTAGTAGAAGTGTAAAATTTTACACTTTTTCAATGACAAACTTTGTCCCTATGAACAGTTGAAACATTTACACTTTTCTTGAATCTATGAAATTTTACAACTTCATAAAAATTGAGAAAATTCTCAATTGTTTTTAGTTTTATATAACTTTTGGTCACATGTTATACGTTCAGAATGAACTTTCAAAGTTGTATAAATGTGTCCAAAAAAATTGTGTGTTTAAAGAATGGATGATTAAAAATTCACTAGTTATGAAAAGTATAAAATTTTACAGAATTGAATGTTAAGGATTTTACAAAAGTGAATTAAAAAAGTGCATAAACTTTATCATAATTTAATATCTTTTGAAAAGACTTGAGCCAAACTAACTCTTGAAAATACTGGATATGAATTTCCTTTTTTTTTCGCTTTTGTCTAGGGCACTCCACCTCTTTTCTTAATGTTCTTCTCAAACCTCTTCACCTATTTAGGCCTTTAAATACTATTGGTGTGAAATTTTGAACATCTACTTCTGATAATGGGTGTGTCATATTTATGTAGGTGCAACTCAAAATCCTTACTTCGGTAAGAGGCATGGCAGATTGAAACTCCAAAAAAACCAAAAATACTTGGATGCCTTGATCCCTCATTTTGTATGCAGGCTGATGTGGTGATACTAGTGATGGCATCAGGTTGATTTTAGAGTCTGCCAAGTTTCGGAGTGAGAGAAGGGGATTAGGACAGAGAGAAGAGTTGTGCGCCGATTCCAGAGACTAACAAAAAAGTGGATTAAGAGAGAGAGAGAGGAGTTAGTGTTGTGTTGGTGATGGATTCTCTAATATTTGTTTGGAAAAGAGAGAGGACTATAGGCTTTTATAATTAATTAATTATAAAAGAATCACATCAAATGGCAATGTTGAATACATCAATTGGTATTTTTGCCTTTGATAAGCTCACTAAACTACTGCCTTACTCCAATTTTTCAGGCCCGCTGTTCATCCTCTATCCACCAACCTCTGTATCCCTCTGCTTAGCTAAACGTAAATTTGAGGCAAAAACCGGAATTTGGAAATTTCTGCCAACAGCTCCTAATATATTAAATAAAAAAATGTGAATAATTATACAAGCTTCTTGTAATTCACTCTTTTTTCTGATTAAGAACCCGGAAGTTGGAACCCTAGGAAATAAACAGACAAGAACAAGGAGAAACCTAGTTCACAACTCTAATAGAGTTGATCAAAGAAGAGAAGAAAAACCATAAAACTCCAAAGTTCCAACAAAACCATTAAACTTCAAAGTTCCATAAACATCTCCAATGCTAAAACCATAAAACTCAAAAGTAGGGAAGGGAAAGAAATAAGGTAATGCCCACATTCTTTTACAAGCACTTCCCCTCAGAAACAAGCACTATGCTCACAAAATTTTATTTGACCATTACCGCAGTCAAGATAGTAACAACAAGAACAAAACACTGATCCGCATCAGGGTTTCCACTTTAAAGGGTACATTGAAAAATAAAAATAATCCTTAGCATTTAATACCTATTATAATTCTAAAAAAGATCAAAAAAACCCTAATATAATATCAAATAAATGAAATGCTAGTTTTTGCCATGAACCAAAAAAAAAAAAAGACAGACACACTCAGAGAATCATAATCCATAGTTTGCAAACAGCTCACCACCATATTGTTTCTTCATGGCTTGCTACAAGCTACAAGAACAAAAATCAAAAATCAAAGAGCAAAACAAAAGAACCTCTTAATGTGAAGCTCCTCCATTTCACCAAATATCCACTCTCAGCGGTTGGCCTTTGCAACCCTCTCAATCTCATCTTTCTTTTTAATTGCATAGCTGCATATATGAAAAGTGCCATGTTAAGAATAAAATTAGCTTTTAAAAAATACGAAAGAATAGAGAAAAACCAATTGGAGAACAGGGCCAGGGATGAAAAGTAACAAAGCTGAGTGTTATATGATGAGCCAATCAGTAAAAATTTGTCCATGTCAATAAGCGCCTGGGGAGGAGATAAACAAAAATGAGCCCTTCTTTACCTGTTAGAAGATCCCTTGGCGGCATTGATAAGTTCATCAGCAAGGCACTCTGCAATTGTTTTGATGTTCCTGAAAGCACTCTCTCGAGCACCAGTTGTGAGGAGATATATTGCCTGGTTAACGCGCCGCAAAGGAGAAATATCAACAGCCTGACGCCTCACAACACCAGCAGAACCAATACGAGTTGCATCTTCTCTAGGTCCACTTTTTTTTTTTTCAGAAAAATAAAATAAATTATGTATTAGGGCAAAACACAAACATAAGCTGGGAAGGAACATGATGCTATCGCCAAGAGGATGGTTAGAGCACTATAAAGATGACAATATTTACCAAAACAAGAGGCAGTCTCTTTGCCATGTGGAAAAAGATGGGGAAAGCAATATATAGATCACCCATCAGTTCCCACCAGATTGCTTACCTGTTAATTACAGCATCAACAATGACTTGAATGGGATTTTGGTCGGTCAGCAAATGGATAATTTCCATGGCATGCTTAACAATGCGTACTGCCATGAGCTTCTTCCCATTGTTCCGCCCATGCATCATGAGAGAGTTGGTGAGCCTCTCCACAATTGGGCACTGCGCCTTCCTAAATCGCTTTACTGAGTACCTTCCAGCCGTGTGAGGCACATAGGTTGCATGCCTGGCAGGATTCACAGCAATGTAATCCATTACAGAAATGTCACTGATCTGTACCAAAAACAAACAGAAGAGGGAAGGAGGGAGGGAGATCTAACAATTAGTACACTGGTGGTGGGAGAACTGTTGAAAATACACAATATTTATTGTCTCTGCAAAGTTTCAAGGAGATGATTGGACACCTCATGAAATCAATTTAAATAATGATATTTTACATAGCATTGAATTAAACAATTTGGTTTCTCAGTAGATAGAATAACACCATGATCACATGTACACACCATCTTAATTTAAAGATTCTAAACAAATGCTAAGAACATACATTTAAGCACTAAAACAATATATTTAATGCATAGAAACATAATGAGCCCTTTCAGATTCCAAGAGAAGACACCTGGATGAGCCAGCAATCCATATCATTGTATTGCTTGAAAGAAGTTTCCATAGCAAAGAAAATTATTTATAAATTAGAAAAAAGAGAAGTCTGATTTTATTTTCAATAGATAAATAAGTAAATAAAAGACACATTTCATGGACACCTTATAATAAAAAGGTCCCAACAGCAAATTTATATCCAAACAAGGTTGTTACCAGGAACAAACAGAATTTCAGTACATTTTTTGTTGGAAATCAAGCCTATGACAATCCAGGAACTCCAATTGTAAGAAGGCTCATTCTATGTAGCTATTCTGACAAATCAAACAAGCTTTTCTACAAGATATATGGCAGATCATCCCATGTGGAATGAATTATAAAGGAATGATTAGGGGTTTCAATTCGTGTTATCATGTCGTGTTTGGGTCGTGTCAAGGCATACATATTTGAAAATATATGTCAACCCTAACCCAACACTATTAACAAATCGTGTCAAGTTTCAAAACCCAAACCCAACTCATTTATTAAGCAGGTTACATGTGTCGACATGCTTAACTCGTTTATTTTAATTTTTTTATTTTTTAAATAAAAAATTTTAACTATCTTTTAATATGTAAAGATAATTTTCAAGTTTAGTAACTTTTTACATGAGTCAAATCAAAGTAAAAACTTTTTTTATAAGTAAAAAATCTCCAAACCTTGATAAATATTTGATTTGAGACGAATTACCTTAACTCATGATATTTTTTATAATTAAACGTGTTAAGTCATGTTAAACAGGTTGACACTAGTAAAACCCAAACACAACCAATTTATTAATCGTGTTATACGTGTCAACCCGTTTATGACCCAAACCCATTTATGCTCGACCCAAACCCGTTAACTTCGTGTCGTGTACGTGTCGTGCTGTCGTGTCGTGCCAAAAATTGATACCCCTAGGTATGATTACTGAAAAAAACAAAATACTAAATAGAGATATAATTATTTAAAACCAAGATCATAAAGCCAAAAAATCTCAGATTAGTAAAGCATGACAAAGGGAGTGACATATATGCAAAGTATAAATGAAAATACAATACCACTCCAGAATAAAAGGTTACTGCAAAATAAGATGCAGTAAGAAAACTATATGAGCATGACTTCAAAAAAGTTTTCATAGCCCATAAAAGCCTAAGCACAGATTAGTCAGGTGCACTAAGCGGCCTGGATACACCAAGGTATTAAAAATAAAAATGAAAAAAATGATCCATGAACCAAATTTATGCATTCTTCCAAAATATTATACAACAATTGATATTTTGGTAAGAGAAATCTCACCACAGCCAACATAAGTTATGAAACATCCAAAAGATGCATCATATGGTGGCAGATTTGCATAATAATCAATTCATACATGAAGAAATATGCCTATTTTGCTGTAGCTTGAACTTTAATCTACTGATCATAAAAGAGTTAGGTAGACAACACGGACCACTCCCAATGGTAAGATCCGTGCCAGCAACCCAACACTAAACACAATAGAGAAACCATGACAGCCAATCAACAGCGAATCCAGACCCATTAACTTGCCAGTCTTGCCCATTGTTCGTGCAACTAGAATATATGCCCCAAATACCTGATTATTTACACACCTTTCACAAGTTCCCATAGTAGCAGTCAGCGGTTTAAACCTACAAGTTTATGGTAGGATCTAATGATGTCTTATCTTTCTACATCCTCACCAACATCATCATACCACACAATCTATGTAGAACCCTGCTCATTAGTCCCACTAAATTATTTGAAGTCATAAACTGATGCAAGTTTTGAATTAAGTTTCAGCACCTTTTTTTTTGGTTATAAGAACATGATTATTACATAAAAGTCTGCCCTTCTCTGAATCTCAGAACATCTTTGCCTCGTAGATTTGCGTCTAGAAACCCTACTTTCCTCACCTTTAATTAAAAAAGAAAGAAAAAAACTACTCCCAACTTCCCAATTGCCAATTACATTAGAATGTGCAAAACCTTAATTTGTTACTCCTACGAAAGAAAATAATTGAATTATGTGAAAATACAATGAGTACAAGATAACTGATTGAATACATTGTAAAGAAAAATAAAATGCCAAAATGTGCTGCTGAATCAATTATGGCACATAGCTTTCTCAAACCTTTCCATCACTAAGTTCAGAAAAATAAACAAATAAAACGATTAATGCAAAATACCATTTACATAAAGAATCCACATAGCTCGTATCATATATATTAACAGTGAGTCATGAGTTTTTCTTTATCATTCCATTATATAAATCAGTAATACCCGTGATTGCAACAGATAAGAAACATTAGAGGAAAAATAGTTAGCGCGAATCGAAAATCAAATTGAGAAAACAATAACTTGTGCCAGAAAAAAAAAAAAAGAAAGAAAGAAGAGAGTAAACTTCCATATAAAGCAGCTAGATTTGATTCTCCAATTTTAATGTTCCTAGATGAACAGCTTAAACTCCTAAATGAAAGGATACAGAATAGAGATAAAGCCACATTCCATTCTAATGGATTATTAACAGTGAGTTTTGTGGGGACAACCCAGACCATTAAAGTACTCAGCACGCAGTTCGGGCCCAAATATTTGTAAGTTAGTAATGAATGAACAGCTACGTCCCATTTGATACTACCCTGTTTTCTTCCCTTATTTCTGTTTCCTCTGTTTTTTAATTTTTGCTTTTCTTTTCCAAAATTATTTATTTTCTTAGCTTTAACTTTCTTTTCAATTTTTCAAAACTCATTCACTAAAACTGAAGAATTTTACTTACTTTTGAAAACATGTTGTTTAGACGGGTCATCCAAACAGGCCCTTAGTGTTTCTCATTCATAATATTAAATGTGTATGTAAACCCATATATGCATACATATATACACACACTCACATCAACACCAACAAAGTTTTAGCTCGTAAATTACCAACAGATTAAAAATAGATCTAAGGATAATTGCAGGTCAGCAGAGAATTAAAGTGTAAATTTGGTAATTGAGAACTACAGAGGTGCTGTTAGGTGAGAGATTGAGAGTAACGGTACCTGAACTTCGTCGAAGGACCATCGATTGAAGAGCTTTACATCACTGTGAATCTGATTTTCTTGTTCATTCTTCTGAGGAGCTACTACATCCGCCATTGCAACAGCTCTTATTTACCTGCAAAAACAGTACATTGCAGATATTATTATTATTATTATTATTATTATTATTTATATATATATATATATAAATATAGGTTGTAGTTAAGTTACCGGAGGAGCAACAAAACCGTTGCCCGGACAGGACAGCGAAAGAGACGGGAGGCCGATGGGTCGAAGCTCACATAGAAAGATGAACAACTGAACAAAACCCTAGGGCTACGGAAATAGCGGGATTGGATAATTTATTGCCAGAAGTAACCTTGTGGTTTTGCTCAAATGACTAACGTGCCCTCACTTCCAAGAGTTAATTTAATTTGGGTTAATTACCTCCCTCCCCTCTGCTTCCAATTTCCGACAACTGCTGATACTTTTTTCATTGTTTGAAAACTTATTGTCTCTTTTTTTATTTATTTTTTTGATTTTTAATTACAGATTTTTTCATTCGTCGATCTCCGTTACCAACAATAACGAAAGTTGTTGATGTAAGCGAAAAAAATTCTTAAATATCCACATTGCTCTTAAAAGTCGTAAAAGACTATTTTACCCCAATAACATTGTTAAATAACAAAACTAACCATCAAACAACTTAAAAATAGATAATCATACTAAAAAAATATTTCCAACTTTAAAAAATAAATTAAAATATTAAAATTTAATTATTGTAATTAAAATATTAAATTATAATAATGAGATAAATAATCTTCTTCCAAAAAACTGATAAACAAAATAAAAATTCCAAAACTTCTTCAAATTTTTTATCTTCAAAATTTCTAAAATAATTGTATTTTATTTCTCTAAATAACGAGTTAACAGTTTCCAAAGAACAAGGAAAATTGCTCAAAGAACCAAGAATAATTATAATAACTCAAAAAAAAAATCATTTTTTCTAACTATTTTCTTTTCTCTAGTTCTCTCAGCAACGAAACAGAGCGAAACCACTAATTAAAAAAAAACCAAACAGAGAGAAACAACTGATTAAAAAAAATCAAAAAAGAGAAAACTATATTTTCTTCACTTTTCCTCACTTGCAATTGGCAACAAAAGAGAAAACTGAGTGTATTATATGAACCCAACCATTGCAATCAAAGCTCCCAATTTGGGTCATGATTAACAAAAGAGTTCAAGATTAAAACTAGAATCCAACAAACTATTGTCATCACTTTTTAGCCATTGTTCATAAATGTATGCAAACCAACCAATTTCATCCATCAAGAAAAATCCAAGCAACAAAGAAACTAACAGACCAAAAATTCTAACTTTCTCACATTAATATAAGCAAACAAACAAGTTGTTGGACTATATTTTGAACTGCTTCACTCTAGTGTCGCCACCATGCTAGAAAAATATCTGAATAATCAAGCAAAACCACTTTCATCATTACATAATTCCAATACATACTCAACTACATATTTGATAATAGAAGAAAAAAAAAAGGGAAACAAAATTGTTGCCTATCCCACATAGATGAATTTCCAATTTTTATCATCCAACAATGAATCTAATACATTTTCAACACAAGCCCCTGCTGTCACATCCCGACACCCCACCCTACACGGATGCTGAAGACGTGATGCACCATCTTCGGTGTTTTTGATTAATTTCGTATATCCCATTGTATTTTTAACCATTTCAAACATTACCGTTACATAACCTAATTTTATTAGGTTGGGGTGCAGTCTTAATCATATCAGATTTTTCGAGGTATTACACTTGCAATGCAAAATAAAAAACTCATTTGCAAAAAAAGAACTCAAAGATTGAATTAAACGAATTAAGGGTTTTGGGTGCGATGCTCTAGGTGATGTTTGTGATTATTAGAGGGGTGCGATGCGTTCACGCGATTAGCAGCGTTGGCAACGGTGATGATGACGATGACTATGGCTATGGCTCTAATGGTGTTGACGCCTTTGATGATGGCATTTATTTTTGCCATTAGTGGCTCTTAATAGAGAAATTTAGAGAGAGAAAAGTGAGATGGAAAGGGATTTCAGGGGGTGATGGTGGTAAATAGTGGCAACGACGACGAACGTCGGGTGACGACAACAAACGGCCGTAAACGATGATGTTTCTAGTGAGAGAAATTGAGAGAGAAGTGAGATGGAATTGGGTTGAAAACTTAAAGAGATAGAGAGAGGTGCATAAGAGAGTGAAAAATATAGATGAGAGAGAGATTGATTTTTGATTAAAATATTATTAAAATATATTTTGTACAATGGGCATTTTTGTAATTTCATATTTGTCGTTAACACTGTTTAGCCGACATGTCTGAT
Source organism: Nyssa sinensis (assembly GCA_008638375.1). NCBI lineage: Eukaryota > Viridiplantae > Streptophyta > Magnoliopsida > Cornales > Nyssaceae > Nyssa > Nyssa sinensis. The sequence goes on from CM018038.1 coordinate 35,721,733, forward strand.
GGGGGTCAATATCATTTTAGAAACTATAAGGGGTATCTGCATTATCAAAAACCATAAGAGGTAAGTGTAATTAACCCATTTAATTTTTCGTCGCTTGGTTTGGTTGGATGGAGAGTGAATGAAAGTGACAGAAAAAGAAGAAAATAATTTTTTTTTTTTTTTTGTGAATTTGGTTAGTAAGAAATAGAAAAGTTATGGGAAAAGTCGCATGCATGTCCTAAATAGTTTTTTCCAAAATATGTCATCTTTTTTCTTGTAAAATACACAAGAAAATTTATTTTTCCTGCAAAGGAAGTGATCTATAATTCATGTTCCTATTATGCCCACTCATTTTCTTGTATGCAACTTATTTATGATATATTATATATTCAATTTAGATATAGATAAAGATTTTGATAAAAATTTGAGATAGAGTTCAAAGCATATTAAATATCTTAAATTGTGAAGATTTATATACATAGATCTCTAACCACTCCTTACATCTCTCTCATACGTTACAATGAAATAAGTTAATACTAGTGTTGAGTGTTATAAAAATAAATTTATAATTAAAATTAAATATTTCTATGGTAGGAAGAAAAAAATGACCAGAGTGAAGTGCTACAACTGCCAAAAAATGGGTCATTACGCTCATGATTGCATTGAGCCGAAAAAGGTATCTTCTAAACCAAACAATCCCTTCATTTGTGTATGTTCACATATACTTGTTGCTGATACTGTCTCTCATTGGATTGCAGACACCAGAGCAACGAAACATGTGACTCGAGATAGATCGAGGTTCGTAGATTATCGCAGAGTTCCAAATAATTCCTACTGCATGTATATGGGAAATGGTACCTATGAAGAAGCATTAGGAGTAGGATCATATCAACTCCAACTATGCACTGGGCGCACATTGCTTCTACATGACATATTATACGTACCCTAAATTCAGCATAATTCACTTTCAGTTACTGCACTTATGGATTTTGGTTATGTTTTTTCTTTTGGTAGTGGTAGAATGAATATTTTATTAGATGGTATTACTTTTGGACATGGTTCTTTAATGAATAATTTCTTCTGTTTAGATTTAATTGATTCATCTTTATCTTCATCATATGTTGCTAATGCTAATAAGAATATAGATTCTGTTACTTGGCATGTTAGATTTGGGCATATAAGACGTGATAGGATGACCCGATTACCTAGAGAAGGCCTTTTAGGCTCACTCGCAAAGGTTGACTGTACCTAGATATGAGTCATGTTTGGCTAGAAAAACATATAGAAAGTCTTTTGATAAGGCTGTTAAAGCTACTCAACCGCTTGAGTTAGTTCACTCAGACATATGTGGGCCTATGAATGTAAAGGCACGTCATGGCTCCTCATATTTTCTCACTTTTATAGATGACTACATGCGATATGGATATATCTATCTGATTGCTCACCGCTATAAGGCTTTGGATTATTTCAAACGCTTTGTAGCAGAAGTTGAGAATCAAAAAGAAAAGAGTTTAAAAGCTCTTCGAACAGACAGAGGACACGAGTATTTATCTGATCAGTTCAAAGAATTATGTGAAGAAAAAGGGATACACAGACAATTGACTATTCCACACACTCCGCAAGAAAATGGTGTTGTAGAAAGAAGGAATAGAACTTTCCTAGATATGGTTAGGTGCATGATAATTCAAGCTAACCTCCTAATTTCATTTTAGGGGGATGCTATTTTGACTGCAGCCTATCCTAAACTGTGTGCCTTCACAGTCGGTTTCTTCCACTTCCTTTGAATCTTGGAAAGGCGAAAATCCTAATTTGGAGCATTTGCGCCCATGGAGATTTGTAGGTTATGTTCACGACGCATCCCATAAGTACGGGAAGTTAGGCCTTAGAGCTAGGAAATATATCTTTATAAGATATTCTGAGAGTTCAAAAGGCTATGTTATGTACGAGGAACATCCTGATAGAGGAAGAACTGAAAAATAGTAACGAGATGTGGATTTCATTGAGAACGATTTGCCTAGCATAGACAACACAAAGGAGAGTCTTGACCTCTATGAGTTTGAGGAGACTGAAGATATCTTATCCATCTTTAAGTGAAGGTGGGGAATTAGTTCCTTATCCAATAATCAGTTGAAGATAGTGGGAGTGGTTTTCAGCCTAGTGGGAGTGAACAACCACTAGAAACTCAAGATTCTCAAGTGTGCCGAAGCAAAGTAAGAAATATTCCCCGTCGTCATTTCGAGATTGAAGGGGATGCTTTCTTATGTGCTACATTAGATGAGGAAGAGCCTGCTTCTTTGGAAGAAGCGCTTTCCTCACATGTCAAGAATGAAGTGGATGGTTGCTATTCAGGATGAGATGACCTCCATGATGAAGAACAAGGTCTGGGAGTTAGTTCACCTTCCGCTAGGGCATAAGACTATTGGAAACAAATGGGTCTTGAAAATTAAGCACCAGGCAGATGATTCAATTAACAAGTACAAGGCACGTCTTGTGGCGAGTTATACCCAAAAGCAGGGTTATAGACTATGAAGAGACATTCTCCCTAGTGGTGAGGTTTGCCTCATTGGCCTCATTCTTGCTATTGTAGCGTATTGTGGACTTAGAGTTTTTTTAGATGGATGTTAAGATTGCATTTCTCAATGGAGAACTAGACGAAGAGATCTATATAGATCAACCAGTGGGTTTTGAGGTCAAGGGACAAGAGCGCAGAGTTTGTCGTCTTACTCGATCCATTTATGGCCTTAAACAATCGTCTAGGCAGTGCTATTTTCGATTTCATCATGCCATTACCTCCATTGGTTTTGAGATGATTGAGGAAGATCATTGCGTATATTTGAAACAATCTAAGAAAAATGTTTTTATCCTCTCGTTATATGTCGATGACATTCTCTTGGATGGGAATGATATATATTCCATTGTCGCCACTAAAGAGTGGCTGTCCTTTATTTTTGAGATGAAGGATATGGGTGAAGCAAATTATATGCAAGGAGTTAAGATTACGAGAGATCGTTCAAAGAGACTTTTTAGTTTGTCCCAAAAGACTTACATAAAGAAGATTCTTAAGCGTTTTCATATGCATCACTTCCAAACCCATTGAAACTCTGATGGAAAAAGGATACACCTTAAGCCTAAACCAGTGTCCTAAGAATGATGAAGAAAAGAACCGGATGTTTATCGTGCCTTATGCAGCAGCAATAGGGAGTTTGATGTATGTTATATTGTGCACATATCCAGACATCTGCCATGCAATTGGTATAGTTAATTATTACCAGAGTAACCCTGGTCTAGATCACTAGAAGGTAGTGAAAAGGGTTTTTCGGTACCTTCGTGGGACCGTTGATCTCGCCTTATGCTACCATGGTGGAGACCCAAGACTGAGAGGATACAGGGATGCTGATTGGGTTGCAGATAGAGATGGGATGAAAGTCCACTTTAGGCTATGCTTTTATACTCGAAGCAGGAGTTGTTTCTTGGTGTAACAAGAAGCAGACATGCATAGCATTATCCACGATGGAGTTAGAGTACATATCTTGTTCAACGGCTGTTTAGGGTGCTGTTTGGTTGAGAAGATTTTTGCAGAAGCTGAGTTTTTTGACCTTATGGAGATGAGGCTGTGCTTGTTTATTGTGATAGCACATCAGCCTTAGCCTATGCAAAGGATCCCAAGTCTCATGAGAAATGTAATACCCCGACCCGAGTTGACTAGTACCTGACCGGGTTGGACTGAGCCATAAAATATAACCTTGAACTGTAAGCCAATATGTGACATAAATAAAATTTGACGTACGTTAGAATGTTATGTTCAATTACGATGCAGGGATATGAATGACAAATAGTCATGGGTAACCGGGTGCCGCTACATCAGAAGCCCGATTAATTTTACGGGAAACGTACAAGTGAGTATATATCAATATATATACCGTTGCATGTCAATTTATATATATGTGTGTATAAATAAATAATTTAGATTATATACACAATACAAATATGTATGTGTACGGTCAGAATGTATATATATATATATATATATATATATTGATGAAAAGTGATATAAAGGAAAGAAATAAGAGAAGTTAGAGGGAGATGGAGACAGTCGGTGTGCATGTGGAGAGAGATGTGTCGTGTGGTGGTGGCAACATGTGTGTGCTAGGTGGCAATTGTATATTATATAAATATTGTGAGCTTAGTATGTGGAGGATGGTGGAGGCTCAAGGGGTAGACCACGACAGTCAAGAAGGATTGCAAGAGAGTGAGAGCTAGAAAGAGATTAGAAGAATGAGAGAAACTGAATCGCAAGAAAGGAAGAAACAGGATATAGAGAGAGAAAGAGAGGAAACAGATTTGGAGCAATTTGGAAGCAAAAATCGACTAAAACAAGTAACCTATTACGTTCTGATTTCTTTAAATTTACTCCATATTATGATAGAATCAAGTTTGGATTATTAGAACTGTAAACATAAAAGAAATTAGGAAAAACTGGAACTGTTAGATACAGGTCAACCATGGTGGAATTTTATCCATCCATTGAACCTTGATTTTGAGATTAGAAATCAAAAGGAAATGTCCTCAGGAACCCAACGCAACTCGAATCTAGTTAAACGGTCAAGAAATGACCATTCTATGGCCAGTTATTCCCTCACCGGTGCAACGCCTGAAAAACTGGGAATGGGTGCGTGAAACCGACGATGTTTGGAGGTTAAAACCAATCCTAAAACATTTCCTTAGATCCTAGAATTTATTTGGTACAAAAACAGTGAAGATCGGACGTGAAGTCACTAAGATCTGAGAGAAATAGTGGCTAGGATTTACTGTTCCGGCCACTGTGGCCGAAAAATCCACCGGAGAAGACGACCAGGATTATCGGGGGCATATCGGGTCAAGATGAAACCTTGTTACGGGTCAGGATCGGGTCGGGACCGGACCGGAATTAAAAAGGGGCAACCGATACGGCATCGTTTGTCTTTGAATTTAAAATTGAATGGGAGTGTTTGGTAGCAGGGATAGTAAATCAAAATTGGGTTTGGGGATTATCTAAACGTGGATAAGGTATACAGGGGGGATATTTTAATCCGGTTCTCTGAATTGAACTAAACCGGTTGGTTCAGGAAAGGGTCAGGCCGGTTAGGGTTTTTAACTGATGAACCCATTGGTTCAGACCGCAACTTTGAGGAATTATGAATTGACCCCTAAACGTTTAGGAAATTACATTGGGGCCCAAACAGAAAATGTATAAAATATTAATTTATTACAATAATACCCCTAACTCAAATATGGGTCAAATGAAGTCCAAACGAGGCAAATGATTAGTCAAGTTTTATTATCTTGGACATTCTAAGTTCGATGGTGAGGTCCATTTCATGATACGGGGTCCCAAAAAATGAAGACCTATAAAAATGACTAAAATACCCCTGCTTCAAAGGTGAGTCAAATGGACTCCGATTGAATTAAATGACTAGTGAATTTTTACTATTCCGAACCTTCCAGACATAATGGTAAAAGTCTAAATTAGAAAAAGAGAAACTTATAGCGATGATGCATAAAATTTGATGAATAGCATGAACTATGTATAAATAATCTGAGATGTGTTTCTTGAATACTAGGAATGTCAAAGGGGAAAGAGAAGGATATCTAACTTTCTCAATTTTATTAAAAGGTAAGTAAAATCCGATCTCTGTACGTGGCAAAGACCAATCTGCTATGCATGTGTTGATTTTTATTGTGTTTGTGCTTCCAGATGTTATTGAATAATATTGATGCTGTTCTAACTCGTACATATTATTAAATCGAAGTGCTATGTCTTGAGCATGTGATTATTATACTGTTGAATTATGATGCCTGAATATTGCATCATCATATGTTATACTCTGGATGAGAGTTATGATCACTTCATACATCAGTAAATAACTACAATCCACTATTATGATGGGAAATAGGTCGGGTCTATATGAGCAAGTCAGACGGTAGTTTCTGATTGCAAGAGGGTAGGCTGGATCCTACTAGAAGTAGGTTGGGTATACATGAGCAAGGCAGATAGAGAAACCTGGTTGCAATAGGGTATGCTGAGTCCTATGGTAGATTGGGTATACATGAGCAAGTCAGGTGGTGAAATCTGGTTGCAACAGGGTATGCCGAGTCCTACGTATATATATATATATATATATATCAGATCACAGGAAATCATTGTACATATCATTGCATCCATTGGATAATCTTCATCATTGTCATTGCCATTATCGTGTGATGTGACTTACTGTTGACTATTATGTAATGTGACTTATCGTTGTAAATATTGTATCATCTTGTTTGGTTATCGTATTACTATGACTTGTGTATCTTGTTATGCGAACCCCCATATGTTGACTTGTCCTTGATAGAGTAAAGGACTACTTACTGAGTTTTCATAGCTCATCAAATACTACACAACATTTTGCAGGTAATGATGCCCTCCCTTGAAGTAGAGGTTGAAACTCTGAATAGGCGTAGGGTGATTGCAGATGACGTACTGCAGGGACATTTTTGATAGTAAAGTATAGTGTTTGTCCTATGTTCTCCCATCACTTCGCGTCTTGGGGATAGTTTTATTTTGAACTTTTGGGTTTGTAAATTAAAGAACTCTAGTAATATCAATGTAAAACTTTATCAAGTCTTCCGCTGCATATTTAAATTCTGATTACATGTTAATTAACTCACATATAAATGTCGAGTTAAAGTGAAAAGGGAAAATCGGGTTCGACAGTCGGGTCGGATCGGAGTGGAGATGCCAGATCCGCACAGGGTGGATTTCGGATCGTAACAGGAAATCCAAACACATAGGCATTCATTTCCATTACATTCGAGACACGGTTGCACAAGGGGAAGTGGTCTTGAGATATATCTCCACAAGCAGTATAGTGGTTGATCCGTTGACCAAGCCCATTGATAGAGATTTGTTTTTATCTTATGTTAGGAGTATGGGACTCCGTAAGATTTAATATGTATGAGTACTTCATTTTGTTATTTGATATTATTATGATATACATTCCTTTTACATATGTTGTTTGATGGAGTGATTGTTATTATTATGTACATCTTTGTTATATGTCACCAGGCTAAGAGTCGACCTACTCACATGGGTGATTCACCTTGGCGCTGAGATAGTGAGCAAGATTAGACATTGATGTCTATGGTGCTTACGTAGCGAGCTAAGACATTTTTATCTGTGGCCCCTAGAAGGCGATCAAGATATATTCACAAACATTTAATGCTATATGTCGCCTTAGTTAGAGCTAAGATGAGACCTTCACGTATAGGTCAACCATGGAATATCTCCACAAACTCCATGAAACCTGTTATAACCGAATGTGAGATTTTAGGCAGGTGCTTAGACAGTGACTGGGCTGAAACTCAGGTTAAGCACTTGTTAGTGACTAGACCTAGATTCGTATGGCGTCCTTTACTTATTTGTTCAGTGACATCCCTATTTGTGGGATGACGCCATAGCATACATTTCATACTGTATGTGCTGTATCAACCGATAGTGGGAGCGATGAATGAATCCCTACTTCATTGCTCTGTGAGCCACTTGGATCATTGGATCCTACTTATGCCATTGTTTAACTTAAGACTATGTCATGAAGAGGATATTCGATATCATTACTATGGAATGTTATATGAGGGCTTAGGGAAGACGATTTGATATTACACATGTTAGTGTGACTTATAGCCCGGGCAACTGTGTCACGTTTGTCTACAATACGAGTCATAAGTGCATTATAAATTAGAGGTGTAGCACTGCTTCCTTGAGGGGTTGAAGAGTGCTGGATCTGGTGTAATTAAATTATCTTGGGCATATTTGAGATGTTTCTGAGTAATGCACTTTTATTGGTCAAGTGATGATTTGATAACTGTGCTCATGAGGCTGTATGTTCTTCTCGTGAGGTCGCACGTTCCATTTCCTATATGAGGCGATGAGGAAATAAGAGATTGAGAGAAATTATAGTGATAACTTGCCCTATGTGGGCGAGTGAGAGATATTAGTTTTTGGGTTTTGGATCAACCCATATGTGAATAAAATCCACCCACTAGGGAATGGGCTTTGACCCATTTAAGTGGCTGATAGGATAAGTTTCTATCCTTATTCAAATACGTCTCTATCATGTGTTGATAGAGATTAGTGTTTTGAATCTTAACAAAATTCTATATGTATTTAAAATAAATACGTAAATATGGTCTGCATAATGTGGTTGTGAGATATAGTATACTATCTCTCTCTAGTTTTTCCTCTCTGGTAGGTTTGGAACGTGAAGATTGAAGGGGTAACTCTAGTAGCCAACCCTGCATAACTTTGTAAAACTTGGGGACAGACACGGAAGCCAGAATTCAACGTTTGGCTCGTAACAACAAGCAATATATGATCTACAAGTATCTTCCGCAGTTAGGTGTGACTTAACCCGTATACATGTTATGTGCATTGAATGTTTACATATAGGATGATCACGTGCCATCCTCATGCACCATAACAATTTTGCTAAGGTCATGGATTGGTCTCCACGTGTACTTCTTGAAGGTAATAGAAACTCATAGAAGAGTCAAGAAGATTACTTCATAGTCTGGAAGGACTAGTTTAACTCTATCTCTAGTTATTAAAGCCGAACTATTAGAGTCAATGTACCAAAGTCAAGTTACTAGAGCTAAACTTGTAGAGCCAAACTAGCGAACCAATCACCTTAGCCACTAATTCACACGACCTAAAGTGTCCCGTATAACTAGTCCTAGGCTGCCTTCGCTTTCAACCTTAGGCTAGTTTTTATATCATACCTTGACTTGGACTGTTTTAGGCCGATATCATACTTTGTTCTCTTTTATTGGCTCGAGCTTAGACCTAATCATGCTGTAAGCGATCTAAGTTGGTTTGGCCCGAAGTCAAATTTCACTTAAAAGTGTATGTTCATAGATCTCGTATCCACATTGTACAACAAATGTTGCTTGTTGTTCTACTAGCCATGAATATTTTTGTCTTGTTTGAATCCAAATTTTATATAAAGGTGTATGAATTGTATGCCTCAACCCTTCATCCGCGTGCAACCTGTCTTTTATTTTTAGGAAAAGAATTAAATTAGTAAAAAAAAAAAAGTGAAAAATACATTTTTTGATTGAACAGGGCCTTGTCCTAGGTACTCTATGAGAAATTTTATATTTAGAAATATTTCTTTATTAGGAAAATAAAAGTTAAAAGATACATAAATGATTGAATTAGGGTTAAACTAAAAATGGTTAAACCATTTGTTCATATACAATTTGAATCACAAAAGAAGTATGTCAATATATCCGAATGGAGTAATTTGGTATCAAGTATAATTGCATGTATGTTGAAATATAATTCATATTCTAGTGGCTTTTGAGCTCTTCAATGTCCACTATGGCGGTCAAATGTCAATTGAAAAATGTTACAAAAGGGCACACCGCTATTTTCAACAATTTCATAAACATTCTTTGTTTGAAAAAGTAAGAAGAAAAAGAATTCTTTTCTTTATATTCCTATTGCTTGGACCATATTCTTAAATAACTTGCTCAATAAATGACAAGTGGGGTGCTGGTATGTGTTTAGGTGTTCAAATTCATGTTACCCCAAATTAAAGGACATACAAAAATGGCTAAATAGCAGCAGTAACCAATATTTGTCTTTTATTCTCTTTGTTTAAAATAGCATTTCTATATGACATAATGTGTTCAACATGAGTACTTCACTCTCGTGTTACCCCCCCTCCAAAAAAAAAAAGGCATAGAAACACATTAACATAAATTCTACAAAAAACATTTAATAAAAGTGAAATATATTACTATTTCTCTTTGACAGATGCTGCACACACATCTTCTATTCCCTAGTGTGAAAAAGTGTCTGTACGTAACATGGTATGTTCAATATGAGTGCTTCAATAAGAGTTATGCATTAGAAAATATTTTATAGAAAAAAAGACTAAATCAAAATATAATTCTATCTTCCATTCATGAATATTTGTTAGATAAATGTCTAATAATAGGCGTGTCCAACACACATCTTATACCCATAGCCATATCCTAAGTTTTTGATAGAATAACTTTGTAACAGAGCCTCAGACATCAGGCAACTTTCATGCTTAGACTCTTGCCATGCTCTGATGCCAACCGTAGTGGGCAGACTACTTAATATGTAAATCCTTTATTATGATTACACTAGAAAATATTGTTGGCTGAATTCCATTGAGTAGTTAAAATTTAGTGTGAAAATCAGTATTTTCAATGTTGCTGAAATTTATGAATTTGGTTTTGAACTTAAATAGTTTTGATTCTTTGAACTCTAAAGCTACATGTCTTTTGTGTTTTCTTATCAGTGTAAAACTGAGAAGAGTAGATTATGTAGCTCTGGTTCTATGGAAAAACATCAAAGTTCTTTGAATTTCTCTAGCGGGCATTTAAACTAGAAGATTTCAACTATGCTATTCTCCCAACATTTACAATATGTAAGCACTCGCTAAAATTGATTGGCAGCACAAGTGCCTTTAGCATCCTTGTTACTTATGTTCTAATGTCCAATACTTGTTTCTCTTGGAAGTTCATCAATACTAGTAACCTCAATAAGCTTGTCGATCTTATTATTAGGCTAAAACCACTGGTTATTTTCTAGTCCTGGTCCTTCTATTGCATTTTGCATCAGATTCATTATTGGTGAATTTCACAATAGACTCACTAAAGATATGAAACATCAACATGTGAATGAATCAGAAACACATCATCATGAATTTAGAAGCATGAGATGGAAATTTGCTCTCAGTGACATAAGGGATCCAGACATTTTGGATGCTGCTGAACCAATACATGATTCTAATGTAAGTCATTGGCCCAATACAATCACAATATAATTTTCCATTTTCCTTTTACTCTTAATTTAAAAGTAAGCTTCCTTATTGTGCCTGGTTTTGTATATTTGAGAATTGTTGTGTCAGTTTAACGATATGCTAATCTTCTTTGATTTACTATTACTTTAGTGGTTTTATATATGATTTTGATTTTTGACATTTTATTTGTTGCGGGAGAGAGCAACTTGAGAATTGAAGCTCAATAGAAATAGAAAGTACCAACTAGCTTAGTTGATAAAGTGTCTTAGAGATCATACAAAAGAACGGGTCAAAGTGTTCTTAGGAGCTTCAGCACTAGCCTAACCTACCACGACCCCAAATCCGGCCCATTCGGATCGAGGGCTCATGATCGGCCACCGAGGCCTTTCCTGATTTCCATTAATCAAACGCAGCGGAATAAATTTCTTTTTCTATTGCGGAAGCGTCAATCAACACTCAAGTCAACATTAGTCATCTATTTATACATTCCATAGTATTTACAAAAGTACATGATGTAATTTTTCAAAGCCTGCTGATGTCATATTCGATATACAGTCCAAAATTTCTAAAAGCAACTACATCATAACTAGCAAAATCCTATTACAAAAAGGGTTCATAGCTTTACAAGCTTCCAACTAGTCTGACTGAACCTGCTATTTCTTTTCCTGATATCATCACCTGAAATAGGATAAAAATATCCTATGAGCTCAACAGCTCGTGAGTATCCCAGCTCGTGAGCATTCCATAATATACCAAGGGTTTCAAAACTACTATATAATTCAATACTGAAATGTCAATGATCAGATATCATATGTTATCTTAATTTATAGTACAAGATAACGGTATCAAATTTGCTTCCAATAAATCTCAATTTAACGATAATCATAAATCGATAATCAATAACATAGTTCAATAAATCAAAATCACAGTTCAATATCATGGTTCGATAAATCATAGTTCAATAATTCAAAATCATGGTTTGATAACCCAAATTCATAGTTCAATAATTCAAAATCATGGTTCAATATCATGGTTCAATAATCATAGTTCAATAATTCAAAATCATAGTTCGATAAATCATAGTTCAATAATTCAAAATCATGGTTCGATAAATCATAGTTCAATAATTCAAAATCATGGTTCGGTAACCCAAATTCATAGTTCGATAATTCAGATTCATGGTTCGATTTTCAATATTCATATTCAAAATGATATATTCCACTTCTATGGCCAACAAATTAACCCTTGCTGACTGAGATCGATGGGCTAGCTAGTTCGATATGCCGTATCAACACCAGCTCACCACAATATACCCCGTGGGATGGGTTCGACAAATCACAACCTATTCGATAGTGACCAATCATAGAAGAGTGTTCTATTCAAAGCATCAAAATCATATCCAAATCATATCCAAAATCAATAATCATCAATAGCAGTTCAATTACTCAAATCAAAATTCTTTATTTGATATTTAGTTAAAACAGTTCAACCATTTGTAAGAAGATTATTTAACATTTGAGTACCTTACAAACACATTTTCTTAAGTCAAAGAAGACAATATAATTGTCAATAAATCGTTCAAAACGTATACAGTATAGCTGTTAAACAAAGGCTATAAAGGAAAACGATTTCATATGTCGATATATCATAATAGAGTTCAGTATTTATATCTATACTGAAAATGTCTACCTCAATATGGTGTGAAATACTCACCTGAATTCAAAGACTTAACTCCAAAAATCCTTCCTTTGAAGTTCCCTAAAATCACATTTCAAAGTCCGATTATATTCCATAATATCACTCTGATTTAATTATCATTAATTCTCTTTGCCATTTTAATTACATTTTCTGGGCCGCTTCTTTAAGTTTAAAAGTTTAATTCTATTGCCTTACATATTTATGTGTCATATTTTTCTGTACCTTATTTCATAATACGGACCTCACCATTGAGTCCGGAAAGTCGAAGAAAGTCAATTTAGACTCTCTCTGACTTCTATTTGGTTTTAGGGACACTAAGGGTAATTTGATAATTTACACTCTAACGTGTCTTATTTTTCGGAGTTTCGTCTAGTGAAACAGACCCCACCATTGGATTCAGAATGCCCAAAATAGTCAAAATGCACTATTGGTTTACTCTATTTGAACTTCGTTTGACTAATTTTGGTTTAAGGGTATTTTAATAATTTCCTAAATTTAAAAAGGGTTTTAAATTTATTGTTATTTAATTTTTTGGGCAATTGTGTAATTAACTGAAAGTTTGGGGGGGTCAAAATAAGATTTTCAGAAACTGTTAAGTGAACCGTCCGGTTTCAGTCCCAATTCAATTCGGGCCGGTCCGGTTCGGTCAGAAACCAAAATGGTTTAGTTTGGTTACTTGCGTCAGCATGACGTCATGCTGACGTCATCAACCACTTATCAAAACGGCACCGTTCAACTTATTCAAGGATCCGTTTCAGACGGGTTGGGACCCGAACCCAGATCCAAACCCAGACCCAATTTCATTTTTTACCCGACAGCCCCCCGTTTTTCCGTCGTCTTCTCTGGCGAAGATTTCCGGCCACAGTCGCCGGAAACAGTGTACCGACCCACTATTTTCTCTATTTCCTCACAGTTTCCACGTCCAAATTTCACGATTCTTGGACTTCAATAAATTTTTTAGAATAGTTTTAGCCCTCGAATAACTAGATTCACGACACCCATTTCCAAATTTTCCGGTGATGCACCGGTGAAGAATAATTGGCCATAAAACGGCCGTTTCTTGATCATTTTTCATGATTCAAGTTGCGTTGGGTTCCTGAAGGTGCCTCCTAATGATTTCCAATCTCAAAATCGAGGTTGGTTTGATGGATAAATTTCTACCATAGTTAGCCATGTATAAAGCGTCGGTTTCTAAATTTTCTTTCATGTTTGATTCCAATAACTCTAAAACTCATTCATAATAATTCGAAGGATAATTAAAGTACTTTAATTTGACTGGATACCTGTTTAAGCCAAGTTTCTGCCCTCTGAATTTTCCCAGACTTTCTCTTCTTTCTCCGTCTACTTCTCTCTTGCGCCCAGTCTCTCTCACTCTTCAGTTTCTCTCCAGTTCTCTCTCTCTCTCTCTCTCTCTCTCTCTCTATTTATCCAAATATCTTGACCGACCTTAAGTCGGTGGCTTTTGCCACCTGTTCCATGCATGACACCACACACGCACACGGCTGCATGCCATCCACACACTTGTTGCTTTCCTAATTTCTCACAAACCATGTGCCCAACACACATGGCTTACACTTCACACACGGCACATACATATATATATATATATATATATCTTTTTAACCATTATTATTATTATTATTATTATTATTATTTTTAATTTATTATATTTCGGGTTTATATGCCATGGCCCGAGTTTATCGGGTCGGGTACTGGCTAACTCGGATCGATCCCACCTAACTCGGGTCGGGGTATTACATAACCCTCACTTGACAGTTGACTCTCGGAGAGAGAGAAAGAGAGTGTGTGAGAGAGAGAGAGGTGTTCGAATTACGAATACCTTTGAAATTTGGTAGAATGGAGCTCATTTTAATTGTACTAGTAGCCGACAACACATCGTTTGAACAAGAAAATGAACCATTGTTAACAACTTTACATGATGTCACAAAAAGGAAATGGCTTTAAGATCTGCCATGGTTTTGAAGCCTATATTTGCATTAAATATAATTGATACAAAACTCAATTTCTTGTTCTACCAAGATATAAATAGATTATGTCGAAGTAGTTGAAATTATTCCCCTATGTATAGTTGTTTGCATACTTGCTAATCTTTATTTAGCTATTTTATTTTATTTTTATAGTAGCATGCCTAGCAAACTAGTGTCCACTGCTGCTATGACAATTTTTTTTCTTTTTTAATCTTGATATAATAAATTGATGGATTAGAAAGATTTTTATATTGTTTGAATTAGAGGATAATTAACTCTAATTTTTTCTCTTAACTCTCATAAATAGTTCATTATTGTTTCCTTTTTTTTTTTTTTTTGATAAATAGAAAACATTTGTATTAAAAACTGTACGAGGGGGGGCTAACCCATCTACAAAGAGGAGCTGACACAAAAATTAAATTCCAGACCTCCCAAAAACTTTAAAAAAGAATCTATATACACATGGTAAGACTTTACTATCCAAAAGTATAACATTTTCAAAAAAATTATCCTTGAATTTACAAAAGACATTTCTTCTTATATATAAACGATAAAATTTAAGCATCATCATCGTCAACAACAACATCATGGTTTTAGTCTTCTTATGGATATAATTTACATATGATAATTATTTCTTTTGTACATTTCTAAACTTTGAGGTGCACTTAAAGCCTTTAAAAAGAAATTTATTAGGGAATGTAGTCATTGGATTTTTTTCTATTCTTTTTTTTTGTTGAGTGGGTTTGTGGAAGGAGGGGTTTGGAGAATGCGGGTGTGAAGCATTGCTCAATAAATTGCAAAGATTTAAAGTTCTTATATGTCATGAGTCACAACCCTAACCCTGGAGTCCATGACAACAGGGTCATTGATACCCTAAGTATCAATGATTGTGAGTGTGGAGCATTGCTCAATAAATTGCAAAGATTTAAAGTTCTCATATGTCACAAGTCACGACCCTAACCCAGAGTCCATGACAATAGGATCATTAATATCCTAACTGGAAGGTAAATTGACTAATTATCTTAGTCAAGTATACTAAAAACAAAAATTGTTTTCGTTTCGTTATCATGCTTATACTTGTCCAAATCATGTAACTATCTATTAATAGATACACTGATTTGAATATAGTAATTGTATTTAGGGTTGATACTAACTATCCAACAATACAATCCTGAATCTAAATATACATGACAAATACAATATGGTCTAAGAAGAGTACAGACACCCTTATATAATTGCAATGGTTTAAATATAACAACAATATGGTCCAAGACTGTCTTCTTCAGAGCTGCAGCTATAATTTTCATTTACATCTCCTGTACCTATCACTCCCATGAACAACGAGGATGAGCCATAACGCTCAGTGGTAACAAGGATAATCATAATCCATCTCATCCATAGTGGTATCCTACTCATAAATGATACATCCTTAACCATTTGGCTATTAGGGTATTGGCATACACAACCTCACTTAATCGGGCTTATTGGTTCACAAGACCTCACCATTTGTAGGTGTCTATTGGTGTTCCGGCTTCATAGAGAAGCAATCATATCACACTTTCAAAAGACTACATCTAATATTACCATATCATCTATATCCATCAAATAATACTGAAACACAACCTATCTCATATACAATACACAATACCGGCATAAAACCCACTTGCACACCAAGGGTATACATTCATACCCCATGAGAGAGAAAGAGGCAGATGTATCATGATTATCACATAGATATAAGAATCAAAGTATAAATATGAAATGGTGAACCTTCAATAACGATCAGTTAACATATATGACTAATCCTAAGAATCACCGCACAAGGAAATGCTACTTAAGTTATTTGTAACTCTCTTGGATGTCCTGGCCTTTATTACTCAAGTTTTTTTTATATCAATCCAATGAATTCTTTAGGGTTAATTCCTACCACAACCTAGACATTGTGTATCCTTTTACCCAAACAGATGCTAACATTGAGTTCTTGGACCTCAAAAATCCTAAAGAGGTCTATTCCCATAAGTTTCGTAGCTTTTAGATATCATTTAAATCCCAAAAGGTATCATTGTAATTTTTTAAACACCAATTTCATCTGTATCGAGATGCAATATAGTGAAATGGACCTTAAAAATAGATCCAAAAGATGCAAAAACCCCAAAGTAGCTCTCGTTCTATTTTATTTTCCATTTTAGATACATATCATATGCTTATGGGTGTTATCATAATTTTACACATTCATGTGAGACTAATCTTATGCCCCAATTTGTTTAATCTGACATCATATTTGAATACAGGTTGTCTAAAAACCTTAGACACTGTCTCTTTCTAGAATTTAACTAGCTTTTAGTTGCCTTAATTAACAGTAGGTTTTTTTTTTGTTGTCATTTTACATATTTATGTAAGACTATTCTCGAGTCCCTGAATGTCCAAATGGACATCACCATTGAATTCGGAGCGTCTATCTTAGGTTTTTCCTTTTCTACATTTTAATTGGCCTTTATTTAAATTTGTCACAATTGTGGGCATTTTCATAATTTCTGAGAATTTAAACCACACATTCAAAACTTCTCTACAATTTGTTGACCATTTTTGAATTTCCTAAGTTTTGATTTCTTAACTCTCATAAACAAATAGGTTGTTTGTATTAATTCTTTAATAATTAGCACAAGGATAACCTCATTCTGGTTATCCGATTAAATTAGGTTTTCCTTTAAGCCCACTACCAAACAAGGCAATTTCCAATCAGTAAATGGGTAAAAAACTAGCCCATAGCACCAAGCCCAAGTCCAAATAGAAAACCCAAGACCCAAGTCTAGGTCAACGACCTGTTGACCAGACTTGAACACCAAACCCATTACCTGGTTGACCAACCCATACTTGCATTGAATGTTGACAGACCTACTAGCTCGTTGACCAAGAAACCAATGCCGATCACTTTCTCTGGCGCTAGTACACCGAAAATTGCAAATTTTTTATTTTTCTCTCTTTTTTTCTTGCATTTTATCACTTAGATTCCCATACCTAACATCATTTAACATGTTATGACTTAGTTTATCGATTGAGTCACGTGGAGGTTGCCAGAATCTAGCAACCCCATTTTTTCGGTGAGACTATTTTCTTACCAATTTGGCACTCATTTTCTCTTCCTTTTCTATCTAATCGATTCCTGCAATCATACTTGGACATTATTTCTAGGCTTAAATGGCTCGAATCACTAAGAATCGAGACCAACACTAGACATTCCAATTTCACGATGAGGTATCTGCAACTCACAAGTTCAACCTCGATTTCCCACCATTTTCACCCCTTAGCATTTCTAGATGAATACTAGACTCTTTAAGGTCACCATAACAGAGCTTAAAAGCAACGAATATATGTCCAAAATTTCAAGTTGAAACAAAACCAAATTTTGCTCATTTTCTTTGTATACTCGCATGTACAATACTTACTATAACATCCATGGGCTATACATATTCTTCAAGGAAACACCTATTCAGCCACTAAAATCGCAATATGTAGGAGGTTTGTGGGTCTCCTTATTTGCATGTACACACACTTATGTACACGAACACACACACACACACACACACATATACATTGTGTATTCTAAAACACACATCACATACAGAACCACACACACACACACACAAACATATATACACATGTATCTGCATCTTAGACTAAATGATAAGTCTAAGAGGCCCCTACCCTCGTCCAAGCTCATCCATGGTTTCTAGAGAAAGAATCGATAGTAGAGACAGATAGAGAGAGTTTCTTTGGTCCATCAATGGTTTCCATCGTCATGCCCTTTTTTGTCATGTTCTTTTCCTCTTCTTCTTTTTACATACTCTCTCTTCTCTCTCTCTCTCACACACACACATACAAACACATTGTGTTTTTCACACATATATGTACACAGTTTCACACACATTTTCACTCATACACACATGTATACACATTCGTTCACACATATATATCTCTCACCCTCCATGTATATACAACACACACACACATACATTGTTCACCTTCGATGGTGTATGTGTGTGTGTGTGAGAGAGAGAGAGAGAAAGGGAGAGAGAGGGAGAATCAGAATTTGAAAATAGATGGGGGAAAGTCTGAAAAGGTGATGGGGGAAAAAGGTGACTTGTCTCCTATCACATACACACATCTCAAGATATTAGGTATATACGTGTAGTGCACCTTCACACACCTTAAAACTTCTCAAAAGATACCCTAAGTGCCAATCAAAATGTGTCACTTGTCTCTTCTAGAATCATTCCTTTAAGGCTTTCTCACGAAGCTTTGCACAAAAGTCGAGGTGTTGCGTAAGCCTGTTGGCCACACGCATTCGAAAATGAACAGTATCAAAATCATGCCAAAATTAGCATGGAAGCTAATTTAAATTTTTTTCTAAAATAGAGTTTTTTTGAAACTTTTTTTCAAGAATAAGGTTACAGAAAACTTATTTACCAAACTAGGGTCATTTGTGAAATCGTCTTTCTGAAAGACGATTTAAAAAAAAAATTATTTGAAATCTTCTTTCAGAAAGACGCTTTCAAAAGCGTTTTTTAAGTTAATTAATTATCTACTATTGATTTAAACATGAAACATTACTGGAATTTTCTTTGATAATTTTTCACGTTGTTACATCATCATTGCATAGAGGCATACATGATGTGGTTTATAATTATATGAACTACCTCCAAAAAAAAAAAGTCAAAGGAGAAATAATTCTAACTTTTTTGTTAGTAGATGTATTTTAGTCCCTAAATAACTAGAGTAGATTCAATGATTAACCACTTTTTAACCAAAACTGTTGTAGCACAAGGGTTGAAGTGCTGGTATGACATCTAAAAAGGAGGGGGCTTTAGAAGGTTCAATTCTTATCAATAAAATTTTTTAAACACTTTCTATGCTATAGTTATCTTCACAAGGTTGCCAACTTAATGAAGACATTAAAGATATTATTGGATACTTGTGTAAAATGTAGCAATGACGTTCAACACACACACACACACACACACACATATATATATATATATATATATATAAGTTGCCAACTTAATGAAGACAATTAAAGATATTATTGGATACTTGGGTAAAATGTAGCAATGATGTTCAATACATATATATATATATATATATATTAGTGGGTGTTAGGAGGAGTTAATTGCATACAACCTTAATCTTTGACATTGTTTACACATAGTGGCTGCCCTCAAACTTGAACTTTTTGGCAGCCCAAGCTCTTACCATTGAACTCAGTAATGTTCCCTTAAGAAAATATAAAAATAATTATGGGAGGAATTACTTAAAGAAGTCCTTTTGTTGTTTGTTTTAATTTTGTAGTGTAACAGTTTTTTCCTTTGTTCTTTTCCTTTTTAAATCTTTTTTAAGAAAGCCTATAACATGGTGATGCTGGAGTAGAAACAAGAGAAAGGGGAAGGGGGCAAGCAATCCCCAGGCTATCATATGCACCATTTCTATCATGATATATTCTATGATTAGGATTGTTGTGTATAGGTTTAGCCTTTGTTTGGTCATTGGTGTTGTTGTTTCCTATTCTGGGTTAGGATTATTTGAGTCATTCTAAGAATTAATATTTGAGTTGGCTTGGGAGTTTATTTGGGTTGCAATCTATCCTATATTCGCTTAGGAACTTTCTCTTTTGGTAGAATTTGAGCCTTATTTGGGTACAACATCAAATGAAGCAATTTTAGAAGGCTTTAGGCTTGCATTTGTCATTGAAGTTTTTTAGTATCTATGAAATTAGAGTTGGCCCCTTGTAGTTAAACAAATTAGAGTTGATGAATTGGTTCTTTGTTTGAATAAGTTTGAGACTCTTCATTAACTATGGATCTCAAACGCACAATCGTGGAGTAGGATATCTCTTTATCCCTTCTTCTCTTCTTATTTCCTTTCTAGTCTTTGATTTATTCTTATGAAAATACTCTTTGCATCAATTTACTGCTCTCTAATGCTATTTACAACACTTCAGTTTACCAAAATCTGAACCACATGACTTAAATATATTGTTCTTCGAATCCTAACCCTGCTGTCTATATTCTAATCGTTTAACCCGTCACATTTCTATTGAGTATAGCCTAAGAATACAAGAACTCCTACATCACATGATTATCTTAATACTGCTTCCATGTTTTCCTCTTGAAGGTTTAGCAGGTTAGCTTGCAACATATGGTTATTTTAATACTGCTGCTATTTCCTTCCCCTCAAGGCTTATGTCTTTTAGAGCAACTCCTAGGGGGGGTGCCATCCGGGGTGCCAATCCCATAACTGCCGAAATGGCACCCCAAATTCAAAATTTTTCACTCCAATAGAGGTGGCATCCAGGGTTGCAAAATGGCACAAATGTTCTTCGAGTGCCATTTTTTCAAACTCTAGAAAGAGAAAAGGGAAATGTGCCATTGAACTGTTCAACTGTTTGTCGATTCTACTGTTCCAACAGCTACAATTCAGCGGACTCTATTTCAACAAAAAAAATCTATAAATACAGAGATTTTGTGTTGAGAAAACTCACCAAAGGCTGGAAAATCATCTGAAAATCGGTTGCTGCCTCTAAAAATCACTGTAAGTTTCCTGCTCCCTACTCCTGAGTTTTGTTTTAGGCCATGAATATTGGTGATGGCAGATCCGGAGGGGTGTCGTCGCATTGCCAACCGTGATGGAGAGAGCTTGCAGCGGCGGTGGTAGAGGGAAGGGAAGAAGAGCAGAGAAGGGAGGCTTGTGACAGAGGGAGCTTGCGATGGAGGGAGGTGCGCGGTGGCGGATGGAGGCGCACAGGTGCAGAAAGAGGGGAATGAGGCACATAGAGAGGGGAGGAGGAAGGAGACGTAGGAGAGGGGAAGGGGGAGGAGGCGTAGAGGGGAAGGGGAAGGGGAAGGAAATGACCGAACCCAATAATCTACCTATATATATATATAATTGATTTTCATTTAAAATAACTTTTTTATTTTAGTTAATTGTTAGAATTTAAATTAAATTAATTTTTGTAATTTAAATTGAATGTTTTAATTTTAGTTTATTTATTTATTTATTTGTTAATTTAGGGTGAATTTATTTATTTAGTTAATTTTTATAATTGAAGAACTTTTTTCTATTTTACTTAATTGTTATTTAGAATTTAAATTGATTTTTTAATTAAATTAATTTTTGTAATTGAATATTAATTTTCTTATTTGATTTAATTTTTAATTTTTTTTAATTAAGGGTGATTTTATTTATTTTTTAATTGATTATTTTATGCTCATTCTTTAAATTGATTATAATTTTTTTTTTGTAGATGGATTCGCAATTTGATAATTCTTTTACTGATTTGCTTATGAGCGACACCGATTTAGATGATGCTATGCAGGCCAATCCCGTAGTATTGGCTCCAGTACAAAATGAAGCCACTCCAAGAGTGAGAAAATCGCAAAGGATAAAGAACTTCTCTCAAGAAGAAGATAAATTAATTGTGTCTGCATGGCTTTACACGAGTAAAGATGCAATTACTGTGAATGAACAACAAGGCAGTGCTTTCTAGCATAGAATATTGAAATACTTAGAACTTCAAGGAGGCAATCAATAAGAGCGTTCACAAGCTTCTATTAAAAGCCATTGGACTGATATAAATACAAAATGTGACAAATTGATTAGTTTTTATAGTCAAATTAAAAGAGTGTGGCAAAGTGGACACACCGAGCAAAATAATGTAATAATTGAGCTTTTTTAGATACACACTACTATGATTTGATATTTTGAACTATTAATTGAATGATTTCATATGTTTTTCAGGTTGATGAAGCAAAAGGAATGTTTGTTAAGATAATTGGAAGATCATTTCAATACGATCATTGTTGGAATATATTGAAAATGAAGTAGAAATGGACTGATAATCTCACCAGCAATAAGAGAGCAAAAACCCATTCAACTGATAGACTTGTTGAATCGAATCATGTTGAATCTTGCTATTCAACTCCATATTTAGGGGATGACACTGAACCTTCGTCCACTCCTAACCTCGATAGGCCATTGGGCAGAAAGGTTTCGAAGAAACAACTTAAAAATAAAGAGAAGCAAACCGATGCTGAAGCATTACTAGATCATCACCACTAGAATCAAAGAATGGAAGTGGAACAACAAAAAGTTGAGCGGTACGAGAAAATTTTTGCTCAACAGGAGATAGCATTAAAGCAACATCGTAGACAGTTAGAAATTGAAGAAAGGTAGGTACAAGTTGAAGAAAGGTAGTTATAAGTTGAAGAAAGGCAGAATGAAATGAAATCATGAAAACTGACACTACTGGCATGGACCCAATTTCTACAACATATTGGAATAACCTGAAGATAGAGATTATGAAAAAAGCGGGGTTTTAATTTTTAATCTGTATTTATTATGTTGCTATTATTTATGAAAAACTATGTATTAATAGCAACATAATAAATAATGTCAGTGCTTCTTCATCCCAATTTCTGTGGATGAATACATCAGAATTGCAAAACGGGCTTGAAGTACCCAAATACCCGCTCTACATCTTTTCTTGCCGACTCTTGTGCTTTAGCAAAATGTTTTTTGTTCAAACCTTGTGGACAGGGAATTGTTTTTATAAATGTCTACCAGTTTGGATAAATACCATTAGCTAGATAATATCCCATTGTATACTCATGGCCATTAATTATATATTTTATTAGAGGAGCATGACCATTTGCTAATAATGCAAAAATAGGGGACCTTATCTAGAACATTTATATCATTCAGTGAACCAGGAAGCCCAAAGAATGCATGCCATATCCAAAGATCTTGAGAAGCCACAGCTTTCAAAATGATTGTTGGTTCGTGACAATGACTAGTACACATACCTTGCCATACGGTCGGACAATTTTTCACTTCCAATGCATGCAATCAATACTCCCTGACATGCCAAGAAAGCCACGTTGTTCCCCCGTCTGTAGCAATCGAGCAATATCGCTATTGTTTGGTAGCCTCAAGTAATGGTCGCCAAACACTATAATAACAAGCTTTCTCAAACCTTCTCAGACTTTGTATGTCAGTGCTTTCTCTAATTCTGATGTATTCATCCACAGAATCTAGTCGGTGTTCCGTAAGTAGGAATTCTATAAGCAGCTGTTATCTTCTGAAGGGATGACAAACCGAGAACTCCAACGGCATCTGTTGTTTGGATGAAGTATGGATCGTGTTGTTTCAACCTCATTTACAATTCGGAGAAAAAGAGGACGACTCATTTGGAACTTCCTTCGAAAAAAACCTTCATATACACAAGAGGGTAGCAAAAAAGTTGCGGTAGAGTCTTTCGTGGCCTTCAACTCTACCATGATTAAATGTTCTGTGGCCTGGAACGGAACCATGATGCCTTTTTATCCGTCACTGACTAGACCCTTCTGACCTTCTGTTTACAGCATACAACATATCCAATTCATCATTATCTTTTTCCTCAATATTGAGGATCCCTCCTCAAACATTAGGATAACGATTCATATAGATGGATGAATGAAAATATGAGAGGATAAATAGTCAAAGAGAAAGGGGATATTGAATTTATAGAGAGAATGTAATATAGATGGATGAAAACAAGATAAAAATGATCATATTTATAGACGAATTTTACTTTTTTGAATTTTTATTTTGGCAGTTAAATTTTAAAATTTGAATTTCGATGGTTGAATTTTGAAATTTGAATTTCGGCAAACAAAATTTGAATTTGAAATTTGAAATTTTGATTGTAAAAATATATCCGTTAAATTACGACCGTTATGAAAACTATACCCGTTAAAACATAACCCTTAAGTTTAATTACATTTTTTAATAAAAAAATATTAAAATATTAAAATGGCACCCCTATTTTGACACCTGTCGTTAGAGCAGATTTATAATTCAGGATGTCATAACACTGTTTAAGATTACTAATGGGTGTTTTGGCACCCCAAAATGGGTTGCTCTAAGCCAGTAATATCCATTATTCGCAATGTCATCCTGTAGTGAGCTTAGGTCCTTGGAGGGAAAAGAAAGAAGCTCAGAGAACTGTTTAAAAACATAAATATGCAAAGATGTGAGGGACATTAGAATTTTCAGTACAAGGCTTGTTTTGAAAAAGCAATAAATCAAGTACTGATAAAGAATGGGGATAGTAATTATGGATAATTGGAATTTATAGCTTTATGGATGCGAAGGGATTGAATATGACTCGAGTTAAAAGGTGTTTGATCTCGGGAACTTTAGGGCCTGTTTGAGGTTTTTCAGCCCTCATGTTTCAATTTGAATAGAGAAACGACGATCAGAAGGAAAAGAGCTTCGCTCAGTGGTTGTGTACTTGTGTGTGTGTGTGTGTGTGTGTTTGGGGGGGGGGGTTGGCTCTGTGCAATGCTTCTCCACCACTTGCACCCCTATCGGGACCTTCCCTTTTCTATCAACCCAGCTCTACAACCTCATTCTTTCCAGCACTGGGTGATCCTTCCAATCTGACACTTCCATCCTTCAACTCTCCCAATCTACCCTATACAATGTATCCACCACATGGTAACATAAATATATGGTAATGAAGGTATAAACTCGCACAAAAGTCTCAAATATGTGCAAGTATTAAACAAACCTATTGTTTTGTTGGGTTATGGAAACAACCATTAATTAATAAAATGCCACTAAAAAACTAACATGATATGAAAGCAACAATGATGATTGAGACACTTGTTGTATACATATAAAGGTGTTATTCCAAGTACTGATGATCATTAGTTACATTAGAATTTCATATTTGAGTCAAATGTCATATTCATTGTGTAAAAAGGAATGCAACTCAATGGATTAATTGGAAACAGGAGAACTAACAAGTATTTTAGGAAATACATATAGAGAGAATTATTGTTAAATTTAAAATCATAGAGAACAAACTTCTATTTTGAGTTGAAACTATATATATTATTATCTAAGTAATATACTTGATAGAATATAGAAGCCAGTTGAAAATTACAATACCAAAGATGAGTACAAGAGAGGAGAAGAAAAAGATAAAAAAGCAACAGTCTAAGCCTTCACTCTTCCATTTGTTTATATAGTGAAAGACAAATAAAAGAACTATAATATTACCCTTACTAGCATAAATAAATAAAACAAGAACTCTAACAAAGTCTAACAGTGATTTAAATTTGTGCAATTCTACTTGGTTGGGTGTCAGAAGAGAGTTGATTACCGAATACACGAGAGAAGTGGTGACACGTCTTCTATAGGCATAGATACTCTGAAGCTTATTGGTTTATTTGTTTGCTGAGCAAATGGAAGAGCGCAATAAGTTTAGAATCTTAAAACTGTACAATGTGGAGATTCCCAATTATCTTTTCGTGCCTTTGCACCAACCAAATAGAGCAAAATTGATTCTGATTCTATATAACAAACAAGACATTTCCTCTTAAAACACCAATCATCTTACTAACTAGCTGAATCTGACATTGACATTTGATATATTTACATTTACTACAGTGGTGATCTTTGTTAGAGAGGGTGTAACTTTATTATTATGGTCCTGAGTTCAAATCTCACCGTCACCCTAAAAAATATGAATAACACGTGTAGGCTGAAACTGGCCACATGTGAAGGGACGTGTTAGAGAATATAATAATAAAGTTACACTCTCTCTAACAGCTTAAGCTTTTAGATGAGTTGGTGGTTTAACAATCTTCAAACTATTGTGCAGCATTTTTCAGAAGACCAAGATCAATTTCCTTGTGAGGATGTTTATACCAAACTGGAACATGATTATGAAAAGTTTCGAGCATAATGTGGAATGAGTAATTGGGGGTATTGGCGCGGAGGTTCCCTGAATAGAGGATTTTATGTTAATGTTATTTCTCATCTACACAGCAGTTGTGGATATCGGAATATAATCTTAAGGAGTTCCTATACTTTCTGTTGGCGGGTGACATTGTTAGAACCCTCTTGCCTCTTGGGGTACTTCACATTTCAGTGTTATTGATAATTATACAAGGTTTTACAAGTTACTTGTAAATTATATTACAAGATCTAGTTTCTTATGGAATATATATATATATATATTGACTTTATATATATTGACTTCATTTTACAGTAGTTGCAAAAATGTACCATGGGTGAATCGGACCTGTAATTCTCAAGGCTGCATGCAGCTCTCGAGTCCCATTGAAGTTATGTAACTGCTATCTTTAATGTATTCAAAGCTGAATATTGGATTGCATACATAACATAGAAGCTATGGACTTTGTGTTAAAGGTTTCAACCAAGTTCTGACAATCATTTTAGAAAAAGCTTGCTAGCAATATTAAATCCATAGAAAAATGTCATTATCCAATGTTAGTCCTAGACCTAATTTTATATTGATAGAAAGATATATAAAAAATCGGGTGTGAACCCAGTTACCTCTTACAAGCGGGTTCGCGGAAGCGGAAGATCTTTGCTTGTGTTACGGCTTTCTGATGACCACTGGATCCCTACGGATGGAACTCTCTCGTCAATAAAATGGCTACAATACGAGTCTTTTATGTCTTTCCACAATCCAAATCCAGAGGCGTAGATGGTTGCCTTAGATGAATCTTAGAGAGAACTTGGGAGCAGGAAAGTTTCACGATAACCAAAATATTTTTCACACTTATCCCACAACTAAACCATCAGATAAATAGTTGTGTTGGCTCAAATTCAAAACCAACCAGATAATGATAAGAGTTTTAATCTTATCACAACTCTCAAACGTTGTAGATGCCCTAATGGCTATGGGTTCGGGTCCAACCTGACCCAATATCCAATAGCTCCCACTCATCCACATAAGGTTAGTGCTAAGTCCTCTACATCACCTTCGACATACAGGAAATGGATCATGCAACCGGACGAGAAAGATCGGGGTAGGAGTACTATATCAAGCTACAATCACACCAATATAGTACCTCACTACAAACAAACAAATGATCTCGTCTATATCCTAGACTATTATGTTACATTAGATTCAGCATCCATTATCCATCGCGAGAACTAATCTCATCACGATGCACGGACCATCTAATTTGTATTGTACTCATGATCATATCGATAGGCACAGAAACCAACACGATCGTCCGGGCAATGAGTCACAACATAATAATGTATTACAGAACCGTCTTCCTTAACTACTCACATTAGTCCAATCGAACTCAACTGCTTTCCTAGACATGCCCCGCCGGACCGCATCAATCATGATCTTTTAGCAACATGCTAAAGTAGCAACATCAAGCTTTCTCTTCATAACATAGTCTTGGGTCACAAAGGGCACAGTGGAACTTAAAATGGTTCTCAGAGCTCACACAGTGACGAAGCAGGGATACATTCAGTCACTCTCTTTATTAAATGTCACATTAACAACACATATAATATGTAATGTATGCTTCGACGGAGCTCCTACTCAATTAGGTTTGTCAATCTCAATATCAGAAAAATAAGAATAAATGTCATAAGAATCTTAGTATAGTCGTTATCTAGCGCCCGTTGCTATCTCAGTGCCTAACCCGAACACTCCAACCCTAGTCGCTATCCAAGCGCCCGTCTGAAGGTTCACATTTAGCTTACTTCAAGATACATGAGGTGTATGGTCAACCTTCATGCTCGATTCTTTAAAAATAAATCTCATCTTGACCCAATTAAGGCGACACATATGACAAAATGAATTCACCACAAGCCAAATATTCAATGCCTCATCTTGCTCGCTGTTCGAGCGCCAAGGCGATTGCTCGTGTGAGAGAGTCAATCAAAGCTTGCTGACATCTTTTAGAAATGTATGCTTGCACAATAGTCATCTCAATATGAATAAAACCACAATATGAATCAAAAATCATATATATATAAGACAATGTCAAAATGGTGTCCAATACATCATATCCTAATTAAACCCAAACTCCTGATATGTGATGTAAAAACATTTCTAGGGATGGGTTTGGTCAATAGGTCTGCCACCATATTGACTGTAGATATATGCCTCAGGACCACGTCTCTTTGCACAACCATATCTCGAATGTAATGAAAACATATATCAATGTGTTTGGTCATTCCATGGTACTTGGGATCCTTTGCATATGCCAAAGCTGCCATACTATCACAATAAATGACCACAACATCCTGCCCATATGGTGCTATGTCAAGGCGCTATAAGAATTTCCTCAACCAAACTGCCTCCTATACTACTAACGAATAAGCTACATACTCAACTGCATTCGCATAAGGTACTTTAGACATCTGGTTCTTCTCTTCAACTGTCTTAGGGCATTGGCCAAGATGTAAGTCGCATCCCTTCTCTATAAGAGTGTCTATGGGCTTGGAGTGATTCATATAGCATCTTTGATCGATCTCTCACGATCTTCACTCCTAAAATATTGTGTGCTTCGCCCATGTCCTTCATCTCAAAAGTAGAGGACAACCACTCTTTAGTGGCGACTATCTTCTTTAAGTTATTCCCAGCAAGTAAAATTTCGTCAACATACAACGTAAGGATAATGAAACTTTCCTTGGACCGTTTTACATATACACCATGGTCTTCTTCTATCATCTCAAAACCATGATATATTATGACTTTATGAAACCTCATATACCACTGTCTGGAAGATTGTTTGAGACCATAAATAAAACGTTTGAGACGGCAGACTTTGCGCTCTTGTCCTTTGACTTCAAAACCCTCTAGTTGAGTCATAGATATCTTCTTCCAGTTTTCCATTGAGAAATGAAGTCTTAACGTCCATTTGAAAAAGTTTCAAATCCATATGAGCGACAATTGCTAGGATAAGGCAAATAGAGGTGATTACGCCCAAAGAATAACGCGATAGTTGTAGTGTAGCTTTGGGGTGTCGATTCCACAGAGAGACAAAATTAAAAGAATAATAGACAGAATTTCTGAAACTTAAGAAATATTAAACAGTTAACGAGAAAATAAAATATGAAAAGTGATTTTGATTGCAAATAAAAATTAGATAGATTGATTAATGGACAAAGTATTCAAATTTAACGAACGGTGGAGTGTCGGAAATCCCTTGCACATATCTAGTATTTTAATTATTTGTAATTCATTGATAACTCAATTGAGAAATTAAATTCCAAAAATCTCAATCGAAAGATTTAAATTATGAACCAAAATTAGACTGAAAATAATCCTTTGAAAAATCATTCAACACTTTTAAATCACCCAAATTATTATTCACATTGAGAAAACACAATGACGACAATATACCCAACGAGCAATACTACAGCAGAGAATTGAATCAATATAAATATTTAATTGTTTCAAAAATAATCAAAACATTAATCCATTCGATAGAAAAAGCATGACTGAATCTATATACGGACTAAACCCTTTAATTATTCAGATAATAAAATCCAACAAATAATTATAAATGATCATCAAAGAATTTAATAAGTGAAAACCACGTACAGGAATCAAAAATAAATTAAAACAACCATCTAATGTGCAAGTTCATTCCTAACCTCACTTGAAAATTTAGTTACTCATGTATAGGACAGACAACATAAACTTCACGGAGAAAAACTGAGCCATGGACAGCCTGGGCCGCAGCTCTGGTTCTCTGCACAGTAGCGCCACACCTGCGGCTCTCTGTGCTGTTTCACTATTTTGTTCCGCCGCAGGACTTCCTCTTGTAATCTGCCGCAGCAGCCCCCTCTTTTTGTTTACTATCGTAGCCCTCTAAAACAGCCCTCAAAAGCAAGCCCTAGCCCATCTCCAAGTCAGCCGCGCCACAAGTCTGCACACCTACCCAACAAGGCTCCTTGTGCTCTTGCTCTCTCCTTTCGGTCGGGCCCACAGCAACAGCCCCTGCCTCTAGGCCCACGCAGCTTCACCACAAGCCGCGCCACATGCATGGTCCACCCGCCTTACGCCCGCACAAGGCCAGCCACATATTCGGTCAGTCTTCAACACCTCACGCAAGCTGCTTCAAAACAGCAGCTGGGCCCACTTCAAAACACCAACCACATGCCTGCATTAAGCCAGCCAGCGCCTGGCCTTCTAAAACAGCCGCCCTTGTTCTCCTGTAGCCGACTGGGCCCACACATGGAGTTGCTTTCTTCATGTTTTTAATTCAGCCCATGCACACGGACTGGCCCTTCTTCAATTCCCTTTTTGGACTTTTTCTTTGCTAAACGGTTAGGAATGTCGGGCTCAATTAAGTGCACTGCCTGTCATCAACATAAATTTAAATAAATAATCTAAATAATAAAGCTCAAAAAAATACTAAGTGTGAATCACAGATACGAATTGTCTTTCGCCAATAATTATTGCAAAATTTGAGATTTAAAATCTAATAAAGTAATGCTCAAACCAATCTCACTATGAATAAAAATTAAATCACATAAGATCAATTACAACCCAACATTTTTATTCACATTCTAGCAATTTAATATAATAATAGGATATTTTAGAGCGCACTTTTACGCACTCATCAAAAGGCAAACCTCACCACTAGGGAGAATGTCTCTTCATAGTCTATACCCTCTTTTTAGGTATAACCTTTCGCCACAAGACACGCTTTATACGTGTCAATTGATCCATCTGCCTTGCATTTTATCTTCAAGACCCACTTGTTTCCAATGGCCTTGTGCCCAACAGGAAGATCAACTAAATCCCAAACACGATTCTTATCCATAGAACTCATCTCTTCCTCCATAGCAATCATCCATTCATTACAAACATGTGAAGAGAGCGCTTCACTAAAAGAAGCAGGCTCATCTAAATCTAGTGAAATAGCCATAAGTGCATCTCTTTTAATCTCAAAATGACGACAAGGGAGAACTCCACGCTTACTCTTACGAACTTGACTCTCTTGAGAATATAACTCAAAACTCACACTAGATTGAAGATTACTCATATCCTCATTGGCGATTTCAGGATGAGAAACCAATTCCCCACCATCATAGAGAGGAGCCAGGTTATCTTCAAAATCTACTATTTCATAGAGTTCAAGGTTCGTTTTGGCTTCACTAATGCTCGAAAAATCATTCTCAATGAAATCCACATCGCGTGACTCAAACATAGTCATTCCTTTATCAGGTTACTTACCAAGCATCACATAGCCTTTCAAGTTTTCAGAGTAACGAATAAAAATATTCTTGTTAGCTCTCGGGCCCAACTTCCCATACCGATAAGAAGCGTTGTGAACATAACCTACCGACCCCCATGGTTGTAAATGCCCCAAATTTGGCTTCCGCCAATGCCAAAGCTCATAAGGGGTTTTCGGAACTGACTTAGAAGGCACACGATTAAGAATGTAGGCAGCAATCAATAAAGCATCCCCCCAGAAGCTGATCGGGAGGTTAGCTTGCACCATCATTGATCTAACCATGTCTAATAATGTATGATTTCGTCGCTCAGCAATACCATTTTGTTGCAGCGTTCCAAAAATTGTCAATTGCATGCGTATCCCCTTTTCCTCACATAGTTCCTTGAACTGATCTGATAGATACTCGTGTCCACAGTCAGTGTGAAAGACCTTAAGTCTCTGTTCAATTTGATTCTCAACCTCGGCTAGAAAGTGTCTGAAGCAATCCAATGCTTCATATCGGTGAGAAATCAAATAAACATAACCATATCGCGTAAAGTCATCTATAAAAGTAAGGAAATAAGAGGCGTCATTGCATACCTTCACATTCATTGGTCCACAAATGTCTGAATGGACTAATTCTAGAAGATAAGTAGCCCTAGTAGCCTTTCAAAAGGCTTACGGCAGCTCTTTCCAGCCAAACAAGACTCACATGTAGGTAGGCTTGCTTTAGCAAGAGACCCCAATAGGCCTTCTCTAGCCAATCTAGCCATCCTTTCTTGTCCAATATGGCCAAGTCTAGCATGCCATTTAACAGAATCATCTATATAATCATCACATGCCAAACATACAGATGAAGAATTATAATCTAATACATCCACTTGATAAAGATTATTTGAAAGAAAACCATGTCCAAAATAATCACCATCCAAAAACATAACCAATTGTCTACCATCAATGCTGAAGAAAAACTAAGTTCAACCAGTGCTGAAATAGAAACTAGATTAAATCGGACACTAGGTGCATAAAGCACATCATGAAGATCAGTGTACGTCTTGAGCGCAATCTGAGCTGATAAGCACCAACTCTAAGAACTTCTGCACTTGCACTGTTTCCCATAAAAATGCTTTGGCTACCAACTAGTATCCGATGGTACTCTACAAAACTTACTCTTTCCTGCGCGACATGTTTGGTTGCTCCTTTATCCAATATCCACAAAAGAGATGAATAAGCAACTAATATATGTGAACAAACAAGTGAAAAAGAAGAGTACTGGTTAGTGGATACCTTCTTTGGCTCAGTGTAATCACGAGCAAAGTGTCCCAGCTTCTCACAGTTATAACACTTCACTTTGGCAAAAGTTTCTCTTGTCACCACGCTTGCTTCTTTGGCGCTTGGCTACTCTGCTAGCCTTTGGAGCCAAGTTATTTGCTCTGCCCTGCTTCTTCTTACCTCCTCATCTCCTTTGATTAGGCCCACGGGCCTTATCATGGCCACCTTGTGCGACAAGGACAGTAGAGCGATTCACCTCTTGGCGCTCCGCCTCTAACTCCAAATGACGCGAAATATCAACAAAATTTTTGATATTCTCATTATGGGTCAGAACTTGCTTCATTTGGTTCCATGTTTCTAGTAGGGAGCGAATAACTGATAGGATCTGCTGCTCATCAGTAAGATCATTTCCAGTAGCCTTAAGATCACGGATCATGGCTAACATCACCCTTAAGTGCTCAACCATAATGTGCTTGGAATCCATCTTGTATCCTTCAAATTTGAGGGTCAAGGCATGTAGCCTTGTGGTAGTAGTTCCTCCAAAAGAAAATTTCAGCCTATTCCATATATCATAGGCTGTGGGTGAACTTTCAAACTCCTCAATAAGATCATTATGCATGCTGCTTAACATAGTAAAGCGCGCGCATCGATCTTTCTTTATCCAGTCCTGGTAGACTTCCATGTTCCGACGGTGTTGGGCACTATTGCCCTCCTTAGGTGGGGTCATGCTACTAGTCAAGGTCTCTAGAGCCTCTTGCTCATTTAACAGGTATTGAATTTTTTTATGCCATATGTCATAGTTAGTACCATCAAGCTTTTCACCTTTTGTGAGGTCAACAATTACATTCTTGGAGGCCATTTGCGCCAGGTGACATTTAGCATACATTTTTATATTTTATTAATTTGCTACCAGAAACCCAATTAAAAATATTATTCTATATTTACACTATGAGATCAAAAATTTCGCTAGGCTTATAATCATCTCTCATTTATGTAAAATAGAAGTATATTTTTAGTTGATTTCGAGCAAAATAAATTTGAATTAAAACTAATTTAATTCATCCACACAATAATAATAATTGCCAATATAAAATGGATTCCAATTCAGTCTAATTGGCATTCTAGTATAACATGCCAAAGATAATTTTTGGATATATGAGTCTGCTGCAAAAACACATCCCCTTACAAGGCTTCCCAAAAATTAATACATCATTTTTCAAAAAAGATATTACATAGGTTGAATCAACCTACTACATCTACTAGTAACAATTAAATAAATAGGGATGCCGCGCCAAAAGCTCATATATCTCGAAATTATTCTTGTAAATTCCAAACATCACACAACACGTGTACTAAAATATCAATTCCATTAAGTACATCCAAACACAACATACATAACAATATAATGGGCTTTGTTGGATGACTTTACTACACCTCACCACAATGGGAGTGGGTATTTGGGTCTCACAATTAATGAAAATCAATATTACACAATAATGATGCAATAAATAATTATTCATATGATAATTAATTCATAAATGATCTACACATAACTCTAAAAATATGATCCACACATAATATAATTGTTCCTTATTTTCAGAGCCTTTCCAATAATTTTTCACATTTAAAATAAATTTTCTGAAATTTTTAACCAATTTTTGGGATAAAAAACTAATTTTTTTTAAAGCTCCAAAATATAAAAACTAGGTAAAAAAATTCACCAAAAAATAATTTTGACCCCCCACCAATATACTAAATACTGATTGTGATTTTAATCTCAAATATAGCTCTCTGAAATTTTTAAAAAAGCATTTAAACAGTTTTTTGACATTTTTTTGTAATAAAAATTAATTTAAACTAATTTTCAGAAGCGAAAAAATTACAAAAAATATATCACGGGGTCACAAATTCAGTAAGTGAGGCCCACTCTTCGGAGGTGTCAAAAAATAGGCCCCTGAAAGATGATGCACGCGCTCCCACACACCCCGCCGAGAGTGGGAAGTTGCATTCCTCTGCAATTCATCTTCTCCAAAAATAAGATTTGGCCATGACTTGCTATCAAACTTTAGGACCTTATATCTCATTCATTTTTCGATAAAAAATTATGTTTCATATATCGTTGGAAAACTCTCACGACAAGGAACAATTCGATATAAATTTCATGCATAATAATCAAGGTTTTATAAATTGTATTAAAATCCAAAAATTCATATTAAAGTTATGTTTTCTTAAAAATCAGAACTTTAAACTCAGATCTCTTACTGATCCAACGGTGGATCGTCATAAAATTTTAAGGACTACCTTTTAGGGATATTAAGAACATATTCACCGTGGCAGATCGTTCAAAAGGTATTCAAATAATTACCGTTCAAATAACAGTCAAGTGAAAAAAACCTTTTGATACAAGTTATGCCTGATCTAAATAATACTAATGATATATTCACGCATAATATCATCAAATTAGCGAACACAAGTAAAATATGACTCTGATACTAATGATGGAAAGATATATAAAAAATCGGGTGTGAACCCGATTACCTCTTACAAGCGAGTTCATGGAAGCGAAAGATCTTTACTTGTGTTACGACTTTCTGATAACCACTGGATCCCCATGGATGTAACTCTTTCGTCAATAGAATGGCTACAATACGAGTTTTCTATGTCTTTCCACAATCCAAATCCAAAGGCGTAGATAGTAATCTCAGAAGAATCTCACAGAGAACTTGAAAGCTAGGAGAGTTTCATGATAACCAAAATCTTTTTCCACACTTATCTCACAACCAAATCGCAGGATAAATAATTGCGTTGGTTCAAATTCAAAACCAACCAAATAATAATAAAAGTTTTAATCTTATCACAACTCTCAAACTTTGTGGATACTCTAATGGCTATGAATTCGGGTCCAACCCGATCCAATATCCAACATATATATATGACATTACTTTTGCACTATATAACTGCTCTCGTTTTAACAAACATCAAACAATGCTAGCAATGTAACAAGGATTGGTTACTACTAACCTCAACCGTTGTCACGGAAATTGCTAACAACAAAAGGTTAGAGTGGGAGTGGAGGTCTTCACCTCCTCAATCCGTATTCTTAAAAGTCAACAGCCTCATCCAAGGCAAGGTTATTTTTGGGTCAATTTTGCCGCTGTAAAAAGTGATGAAATGCACTAAAATGGTTCTTTGCGCATATCAAATAACAAATTGTAAATTTTTTTTATTAAAAGGCCATACTAAGTGTATAAGGTTTTCTAAACTCAATAGGGTCAGAAAGATAGATGATAAAAATATTTTACTTGCATTTTGTAGAGGCTAATCCCAAGAAATTGTCGAATTCAAAATCACTTCATAGAAAAAAAATATAAAAAAACATAAAAAAAGGTCTCTGCTCAGCACGATGCATATTTGAATATGAGATTTGCAAAATCCCAACTTCTACCAAATATTTTCAAGTTCACACCAGCATATTCATGCCAAATCAATAAAGAAACAGGAAAAGACAGTTATGGAAAGTGCTTTTTTTTTTTTTTTGGCATGCAGATAAATTTGAAAATGTATAGCAAATTCCTGCTGAAGTCAAACAAAATACAGTCTCAAATACAAACACAAAAATGTTTGCTGCTAAAATGCCTGTTCAACGGACACGACGAACTTTCTCTTCTTGTCCCAATCCAAGAGATTTCTGTGCATTTGAAATACCTTCGGGATCTGCCCAAAAAAGAACGTTAATCTGAAAAGAAAATAATAGAAAGAAAGAAGTGCAAATAATTTCGGTTTATTAATTCACAACAAATATATATATATATATATATATTCTTATTTTTGTGGTTCGGGTTGTGGGGCGAGGGGGGAGATCAGGGGCGACAGGCAATCACGCAGCCAAACTGAAGCATGGGATCAATTTATAATACTGATGAGTCATTGGAAATCTGAATTCTTTTTTTTTTTTTTTTTTTTGGGGGGGGGGGGGGGGGGTAGGGGAGAAGAAAAGTCACTTCCAGCCCCATAATTTCACTTCTGTTCCTCTTATTTAGCAGCACCAGAATGAAGCATAAGTCACAAAACTTACCGAAGAACTGTGTGAAGATGCGTGTGAAGAAGCTCAAGTTGCGAGAAACATTGTAGGCCATAGCAGGAGGAAGAGGTTTCA
Organism: Nyssa sinensis; assembly: GCA_008638375.1. Classification (NCBI taxonomy): domain Eukaryota; kingdom Viridiplantae; phylum Streptophyta; class Magnoliopsida; order Cornales; family Nyssaceae; genus Nyssa; species Nyssa sinensis. Next base: position 35,758,724 of record CM018038.1, read on the forward strand.
CAATGGTGTCAATGCTGAACACCCGTTGAAGAAACTGCGGTTCCATGAAAGAATTACATTTTAAAAGTAAATTGAGAATGCTTTTATATGCACAATACTCTAAATAAATGGGATGGACATAATTATCCAAGAAAACGGGAAAGAAGAAAAGGAGAAAAAAAAAAAAAAAAGTGAAGGACATACAATGAAAAATGATGACAGAAAACAACAGCCAAGTAAAGATTGCCACATAATTTCAAGCAGAATGAAATCGAAGAGTCTTTGGGTGATTAAATGGGAAAAAGAGCCTGATACACTTCACAAAGGAAAGAAATTCTTAGGTAGGAGCTTTATATTCACACCTGCACAGCAAGATTAAGTAAGCCACTAATATATATGGCTCAAATTTCTAAAATATTAGTTGAACATTTTTTTTTTATATGATCAATCCCAATTGAATGAAGAATTCAAGAGGCATTACACAAATTCAAAAGAAAAGATAAAGCCTAGTGCAAGAGACTCCCACCACTGCAGGGTCTATGAAGCATCTGCCCTAGGACTTACAAATATATATTTTTTAAAGCATAAATTGCAACTATATCCATTGAATTTCTTGTTCACAAATTCAGTTATAAATTCATACATATTAACTTCAATGGAAAATGTGCCCAGACTTGGTGCTTCCAAATAATGATCACTCCAATCCATCCCGAGCTCGGTGGTCGAACTCTCCCATTCTATAATCCTTTATATAGTATAAGGGAAGCTTGAAGAGCTTTCTTCACTTAGCAAGGTTGCTCGAGCAAATTATTATCACATCGATCAGGACTTTCTTTTGTCACTAAATCCTCAACAACAAAAAAAACCTCAACTCATGCAACAGAAGAAGAAAAAATGAGGCTGGAACTAAGGGGAAAATACTCAAAAAATTAAACTTTACCAAGCAAAGACTACTTACAGACGTCAAAGTAATACCTATATCACTATCGTCCGTTAACTCTAGGATCTAGCATGTCATGACTCATCATGTCTAGGTCAGTAGTTGTAGAAAATAAGACTAATTTTCTATATTCAATTGTGTATAATTTACAAGCTAGGATCACTATTTAACCTATACAAGGAAAACCAGAAATGGAAATAAAAAAAGGTCAACTCAAGAAATTAGCCTAAATATCTGCCTCAATCTTCTATCACTATCTCCTTCAAATCCTTCCTAAATCATTCGGGATTTCCACACTCCCCCTCAAGTTGGATCATAGATGTTGATCATATCCAACTTGCAAATAAACTCTTCAAAGCTGGATCTCTATAACCCTTTAGTGAATATATCTGCTAATTGTTCTCTTGTAGGAATATAGGTCATGCAGACTATCCCTTTCTCAATTTTCTCCTTTATAAAATGCCTGTCAACTTCAATGTGTTTAGTCCTGTCGTGCTGAACGGGATTATGAGAAATGCTGATAGCAGCTTTGTTGTCACAGTAGAGTTTGATAGGGAACTCTACTGTGATATGTAGTTCTTCCAACAGCTTTCGTAGCCAAAGCCCTTCACACATCCCTTGTGCAACAGCTCTGAATTCAACTTCAGCACTACTTCTGGCTACCACACTCTGCTTCTTACTCCTCCATGTTACTAGATTTCCCCAAACGTAGGTGCAATAGCTGGTGGTAGACCTTCTATCTTTTGCTGATCTTGCCCAATCTGCATCTGTATAGATCTCTATCCTCTTACTGTCTCCTTTCTTAAAGAACAAACCTCGTCCTGGAGAGCCTTTCAAATATCTGAGAATTTTGTATACTGCTTCTAGGTGACCCTCCTTTGGTGAATGCATATGCTGACTGACCACACTTACAACGAAAGCAATGTCAGGTCTAGTGTGAGATAGGTAGATCAATTTACCTACTAGTCTCTGATATCTCTCCCTATCCATAGGCTTTCCAACATCTTCCATTTTTTTTCCTGTCTCAATCGGAGTATCGCTTGGCTTGCAACCAAGCATACCAGTCTCAGTTAAAAGGTCAAGAACATACTTTCTCTGGGAGACACTAATTCCCTTCCTTGATCTGGCAACTTCCATTCCCAAAAAATACCGCATTTGACCTAGGTCTTTTCCCTCAAACTCTGTGGCTAAGACCTTTTTCAATCTTTCCAATTCTCCTGTGTTGTCTCCAGTGAGAATGATGTCGTCGACATACACAATCAGGATAGTCTTTCTTCCATCATGGGTTTGTTTGAAGAACATCGTGTGATCTGACTGTCCCTGCTGATATCCTTGATTTTTTATCACCTTCGTAAATCTATCAAACCACGCCCTTGGTGATTGTTTAAGCCCATACAAGGATTTCCTCAATTTACATACTCTGGTTTCGTCCCCTTTCTTGTAAAATCCTGGTGGTAGCATCATGAACACTTCTTCCTCCAGCTCACCATTCAGAAAGGCATTCTTGATGTCAAATTGGTGAAGTGGCCAGTCTAGATTTGCTGCCAGAGACAAAAGAACCCGTATAGTATTCAACTTTGCTACTGGTGCAAATGTTTCAGTGTAATCAATGCTATATGTCTGAGTGAACCCCTTTGCAACTAGGCGGGCTTTGTATCGGTCTATTGTGCCATCTGCCTTGTACTTCACCGTGAATACCCACTTACATCCCACTGGTTTCTTCCCTCTTGGCAAAGACATCACCTCCCAAGTTTCATTTTTTTCCAATGCCCTAATTTCTTCCATTACTGCTTTTCTCCATTCTGGAATTTCCAAAGCTTCTTGAATATTCTTGGGAATTTGGATTCTGTCAAGGTTAGATGTAAAAGCACGACACTTGGCAGAAAGAGCATTGTAAGATACAAATTTTGAGATAGGATGGAAAGTACATGAACGAGGTTGTTTTCTAAGAGCGAAGGGTAAGTCATCAAGATTTGTTACCGAGTCAGGATTGGATGTTGGCACATGAGTAGTTGGAGCTATCACCGGGTCTGACTCTGTTGGTGCATCGGATGTGAGAGTCTCATCAGACTTTGATTTAGGTCTCCTTGAGTTGACAAGTATCTCCCTGTCTATTTGTTGTCCCACATCTTCCCCTGAGTTCTAGATTTCTTCTGTGTTGGACGAAGAATGAGAGGGTATGTCTGGGGTAGATTCAAAGATCGCAACATCAAAGTCTGTATGTGAGGGTCGAGCTTCTCTCAAGGACTCCCCCTGAAGTGAGTAGTAGGGGGTATGCTAAAAAAATGTGACATCCAGACTAACATAAACCTTCTGGGAGCGAGGGTCATAGCACTTGTAACCCTTCTGAGTGGGAGAGTAACCAATGAAGACACAGTTGAGAGCTCGGGGATCCAATTTAGTACGTTGGGGGGGCATGAACATGGACAAATACGGTAGACCCGAAAACACGAAGTGCGAGACATGAACTGAGTCGAGAATCAGGGAAGGTCTCTTTAAATTTTTGGAGAGGCGATACAAAGGAGAGAACCCGACTAGGCATACGATTGATGAGGAATGCGACAGTCAGAACAGCATCACCCCAAAAACGATGTGGCATGTGAGAGGTAAACAATAGGGCACGAGCTACCTCAAGTATATGTCGGTTTTCTCGTTCAGCAACCTTATTTTGTTGGGGGGTGTGAACACAAGAACTCTAGTGAATAATACCTTTGGCTTGAAAATAAGGACTCTTATTCAAACAAAGCGACGGAAATACATGTTTTAAATATTGAAAGCTAGGATGGCCCATTCGTCTGTGCCATAACACAAGATCACTATCCCTAGGACTAGATGCTGAATTACAAATAGAAGGAAGATACTGTTTACTCATGCGAGTGTCATCAAAGTAGTAGAGCCCCTCATGTTCCTTAGCACTGCCAATCGTCTTCCCCGATGATAGGTCCTGAAAAACACAATTGGAAGACAAAAAAATGGCTGAGTAATGAGATTGTTTGGTTAGTTGACTAACAGACAACAGATTGCAAGAAATATTAGGAACATTAAGGACAGACTTTAAAGTAATGAATTCAGAGATACGGATACTCCCCTTACTAGCTACTGGCGATAAAGTACCATCTGCAATTTTTACTTTCAAGTTACTAGCACAAGGTGAATATGTAGAAAATAAATGATGAGCACCAGTCATGTGGTCGGATGCACCAGAGTCAATAATCTAGGGAGTAAGGTGCAAAGTGGTACTAAGGGCAGTCAAAAAGGTACTTTTGTGGACTAAGGAACCTGATGGCAGTGAATTAGAAGACTGACCCGAGGCTTGAAAGGTTGAAAACAAAGCATATAACTTCTCAAGTTGTTCGAGGTTAAAACCCCCAACAACAGTCGATTGAGCGTCTGTTTCTATCTGCTGTTCAGTGAAGGCTTGGTACCCGTGGGATTTGTTGGGTTGTCTGGGCTTCCAATCAACGGGCTTTCCATGTAAGGCCCAACAAGTCTCTTTTGAATGACCTAATTTTTTGCAATGGTCACAAAATGGCCTTTTAATTTGCTTGGGCCGGATCCACTGGAAGGCCCACGGGTTATATGGGCTGAGATTTCATGCGCAGAGCTCTGTCTCTGTTTCGAATTCGAACCAGTGGTGAACGGCATCTCGCGAGGTATCATCCCGCGACTCACAAGTGCAGATCCGTCGGCTCCAGATTCTCCGTTCACCTCTGCTCGCGCCTTCAACATCACCTTCCTCTGTTCTTCCCGTCGCACCTCAGCGAAGACTTCTCGGATGGAAGGCAGTGGTCGTCGACCCAGAATTCTTCCCCGCACATCATCAAGCTCTCGATTTAACCCTGCCAGAAACTCGAAAACCCTTTCGGCTTCCATCTTCTTCTTGAAACGAACACTGTCACCCGTGCACTCCCATTCTTCGCCGCAACTGAGATCGAGTTCCTGCCACAATCGCACCATCTCGGTGTAATACTCTGTAACTTCCCGATCTTCTTGCTTCATCTGCCATAGTATCTTCTTCAGTTCGAAAATTTGAGAGGCATCCTCAGTGTCGGAATGTCTCTCGCACTGCATCCCATACGTCTTTAGCCGTCGGGAGAAACATATATGTTTTTCCGATGGTTGGCTTCATGGAGTTAATCAGACACGAGGTTATCAATGAATTTTCAAAGCGCCATTTCTGGGAGACAGCGACATCGGTGGTAGGTGGTTGACGTGTTTCGCCAGTAAGAAGGCCTAGCTTCCCTTTACCGTCGATGATGAGTTTGATGGACTGCGCCCACTCCCGATAATTCTTCCCATTGAATTTCTCTACGGAAAGATGGATTGGAGACGTCTCGAACATACCAGACGAGCTCATGGAAGAGGTAAGCTCCGACTCTCCTTCCTTGATTTCTTGTATTGTCGACTGACTCGACTCATGACTGTCTCCATTTTGGGCAGCCATGGATTGCTAGGGTTTCTGAGTAACCCTAGCTCTGATACCATGTAAAAAATAAGACTAATTTTCTATATTCAATTATGTATAATTTACAAGCTAGGATCACTATTTAACCTATACAAGGAGAACCAGAAATGGAAATAAAAAAAGGTCAATTCAAGAAATTAGCCTAAATATCTGCCTCAATCTTCTATCACTATCTCCTTCAAATCCTTCCTAAATCATTCGGGATTTCCACAATAGTTCTCGTATCTTCCCGGGCTTATCTTTTCTTTTGACTTGGTGCTTTATGTTGCTCCCAGCATTACTCGGACACACTAATGTCTCCAGCATTTATGCCCAATCACATACCATTTGTAAGAAGCTTCAGCATGTTTTCATGAACTACAATCAGCAAGGGTTTTACAAACTCTAAAGTAGATGTAGACACAGGAGGAAATGGATTCAACCAATTATTTCACTGCTTGCTAAAAGGAAATACAGCATAACAGTGAGACTGGCAATCCTTTTCTCACTTTCCCGATTGAATATTGGGGAAAAATAAAAAGAAAAGACTATAACATACATACATATATATATATATATATATAAATCTTCTTCCAAAGACACCTCATGTAATATAGACCATATTTGCCAGGAAGGAACTGAAGGATCAATATGGTGAGGGGAACTGCAGCATGAAACATGATTCAGAAAATACCATGGGAAACGGAAGCGAGGAATTAACAGCTCATTTAAAAATTTAAAAAAATGACTAAACAAACTTGAAACACTAGAAAACTTGCATGGTAAATTAAAATATTACCAAATAAAGTTCTTAGAGAAGTTTGTAAGCAAACTAATGTATTATCATTAACCTTAAAAAAAAAAAAAAAAGGGTATTCAAGGGCATAGAAAAATAGAGCAAATCTGAGAAGTGCCTTTCTTGTAGTTTTCCCTATCATTTCCCAAGGATTTTTTTTTTTTTTATCGGTATTTCCCAACATTTTGGAATGTTTGCTACAGCTTTTCCTTTGAGCTTCCGAAACGTCTCAGAGTTGTTGGAAGCTTCATCCTAACTTCTGAGTCATGTTTCAGGAAGAATTACATTACCCCACCCAAAATAAGTTTCTTGGCAACTATACTAAAAACAGAGGAGACAAAAATGAATATTGGAAAAGACTTGAGGAATAATCACTGACAGTAATTTAAGAAGCCAATACGCAAAGAATGCTAAATTATTATACCAAAAGGAAATAAAATTCATGCACAAAACTTTTCAAGAAATAATGTGAATCCACAGAAAAATTAGGTATTCCCAACAGATAAAAATGAAGTCAGCATTCCCATAAAGTGGTTTTTCAAGCTTTAACACAGCATTCCCTGTTCATGTGCCAAATATCCATTATAGGGACATTTACACAACAAAAGAGGAGAACCATCTTGTTGCCTCTTTTATGACAAAAAAAATGTTACAAGTTCAATTGCTTCAGGCTGTCACAAATCGAACAGAATATGGGGATCAGGGTTCTCAAGAACAATAATCTACATTGATTTTCTTGAGTCACTTCTCAAGGCAATAGTTTGAACCTTGAGTTGGCCACATAACTCCTTCGTGTGGTCCAAAACTAGAAACCTGATTCAGTATAGCAACACAAAATGTTTCTGTCATCCTTATCTGTGTATTTTTTTTTCCCTTTTTTTTTTCTGTGGTCCAAAACTAGAAACCTGATTCAGTATAGCAACACAAAATGTTTCTGTCATCCTTATCTGTGTATTTTTTTTTCCCTTTTTTTTTTTTGGGGGGGGGGGGGGGGGGGGGAAGGCTTTTTTAAACTGATCATTTAAGAGTTTCCCTCTCAACAGCTAGTTCATGTGTACAGAGGCCTCACTAGATTCAAAATAAAAAATGTTATCATCCAGCCAAGAGGCCACCAGTGAAGTTTTTCTCTTAACAATTACTCATTAGGGGTTAGGGTTTGATTATGAAAATAGAAATACTATAAGTAGGACAACGGAGGTTCCAAGAAATTGGGTAAAGGTGTTAATCAAGACAGTGGAGAGAGAGAGAGAGAGAGAGAGAGAGAATGGTAATGCAGACCAGAAGAAATGAAAGTGCCATTGTTTTCCTCTCTTCCAATTGTTCCAAAAGTTGGAAAAAAAAAGGTAAGGGAGGCTTCCCATTAATAAGTGTAGACGCACAGAAGACAGTGGCAATAGTGCACATGCTGGGCAACATAACTACGTGGAGATAATACCAAGTCATAGGAGAATATTTCAAGGCAAGGTCAAGTACAACAAGTGTGATATATGATGAACTGTATCCTGAAGGACACGTATCTCAATCTAAGATAGGCCAAGATGTACAGTGTAGTTGAGTAAACACCTAGGCGAGCCCTCATTTTCATCTGCCAAACCACGAAAGCCGTAAAATCCCAATCAGGGGATCACAGTGCTACCAAAGGTCATGTTGCGGCCATGCAATGTGCTCAAGGAGCAACCTCAGCCTATTTTTGACTTAGGTGCGCATAAGATGTGTCAGAGTGCATGTGCCCAGAGGAGACTTTAGTGGGGGTGAGGTGGCAAAGCAAGGTGGTGAAGATGGCTTCAAGGAGGCGCACGTTTATATTTGGAGAGGTGGTCTCTCAATTGATCATGAAATCGCTCAAGTCAGAAGGAGAGCCTCGCTCCTGGTCCCATGTGTTTGAGGTCCAAGGTCAAGGCAACATGCGTGTTTACCTAACAAGGGACTGACATGTTGTATCTGTATAAGAGCATGTAAAGGTCCGAAATTTTTGGAATAATTTTTTTTATATATATAATGAGGCGATGTTTGAATTTCTTTAAATTTTAGTTACTGTAATTTAATTTAATTTTGTTATATGTGAGTGTGTGTGTGTGTTATATATTATATATATATATATAATATAACATTAGGGAGAGAAGCAGAACGGGGGGAGAGAAGAAAAGAGGGAAAGAAAAAGAAAGGGAAAAGAGAGAAAGGAAAGGGGGTGAGCCGCATGACCGAAACAGAAGCGGCGGTGGACACGAGGGAGATCGAGGCTATGGGCGACGAAGGTGGTGATGGCATTGAGCACGATCTAGAGGGCGATCAACGCTGTGACTAGGGGCAGTGCCGGCGATGTTGCGCCCGACCCCAAAATCCAGATCGTGAAGGCAATGAAGCAGCGATGGGTGTTGATGGGGAAGGCGGCGATGTTGGCGGATGGGTTTCAGCAACCTGTTGGGTTTGAGCGTGGTCTGAGGAGGACGGGTTCCATAAAGCGGGGAATAGATCGATCTCGGTGGCGTTTGCACCCGACACTCCGTTCTTGGTTGCGGGGATGATGGCAGGGGTGGTCGATCTGATGATACTGTGATGTTGGGTCTCTGTTTGGGTGGAGGATTTTAGATACGCCTGTGTATTGCTCTGTTTCATGGCAAAGATTGTTTGTGGTCAGTGTGTATGTTGCGCTGTCCTCTGATAACACTTGGGTTCGTTTATTTTGCAGTGGTTGATGGGTTTTCTTTGGGTTCAGATGGGTAGCAGCAGAGGTGGTTCTGTAGTGAGATTCTTGAGGGACTGGTTGGGTATGAATTCAAAACTCCGAAAATGGAATGTGCAAGATTGGGCCGTGCCGTGGATTGATTTGCAGGAGATGTGGGTTGTTCAAATGGGATTCCGTTTCATTCGGATTTGATGGCGGTGAGGATGGATGGGAATTAAAGGATGGAATTTTAGTTGGGATGAAGACGTGTTGTTTTTGCAACTTAAGAATGGTTTGCCTGAAGATATGGAAGAATTATAGACCGGGTCATTGACGATTGATGTCGATCCAATTGATCAGGATGATGTTGTCCACCTTCTTGAGGAGGCGATTTATTCATTTGAGAATGGGGTTTTCCTTCACAGCCATTCCGTTCATCTGAGATTTACAGGACCCTTCCTGTTAGAGATGAAATCCTCAAGGCTTTACTCAACTCGGACCTTACTAGGTTCCCACCCCTTCAATGAGGCTCGACATTTTCTTTCTTGTTGCAGTCGGATGTTGGGTTTGGAATATCAATCGAAAGGGAGCTGTATAGGGATAACAACAGGGTAAGATACCGAATTTTAGTCTTGAATTTTTAGTATGAATAATTGGATTGATATTGGGATTTTAGTAAATATAGAAATTGTTTTAGATCAAATGGGAATCCAAAAAAAAAATAACCCAAACACAATTTAGCAGTTGAGTTTTGTATTTTATTCGGGCCAACCCGGGTCGAGCCCAACCCGACTCACCCATTCAGATGGCTGCCTAATACTGTTACTGTTAAAATTTTAGATTTGAGTTCGCAATGTGTTTGGTTGAAAAGGAGAAGCTATCCAATGATGGGCTTGTAATTGAAAAACAATGAAAAACGTACAGTAATTGGAAAAAGTTATGGGCAGTAAAATAGAACTTTGTAAAATTTTGATTATGCCCAGAACTTATGGTTAATTGTGAATTAACCCGAGAAATAAATTAATTAAATTTTAATTTAATTAATTAGAAGAGGGAAGATTACCAAAATGTCCTAAGTTGAAATGTAGCCCAACGGACTCCGAATAAATTAATTATATAGTAAATTTTTATTATCTCGAGCATTCCGGACTCAAATGTGACGTTCGATTTACGAGGATAGGTCTCGGGAAATGGGAACCAGTGAAAGTGCAAAATGACCATTTTGCCTTTTTAGCCGAACATCCAAATTAAAACCCGCGAAAGCCCAAACCTATTTTCTTCAACGTTTCGGATCCAATTGTAGAAATTATTTTAGCAAAAGAGAAACTAATAAAATAAAGACATAAAATTTGATGAATAACATCATTCAAGTGACAAACCGACTAAGTTATATTTTGTGATTTTAGGAACATCGAAAGGCAAAAAAAAGGCAGTCTGATCCTTCTACATTCTCACTGCTAGCCACTACACTACGAGCGCGGTTTATTTGGGTTGAGACCAACCCGTCAGGTATGACATTTTACTAATGTGAGAAATAAGGTTAAGCTTAGGAGTATTTGGTAAAATAATTGAATGTTCTCTGTGCTTAGTGCTATTAGGAAATCACTTAGAATTTGATTGTCTTGATAGCCCTAGATTGGTTGTTTGCGCACTTATGTATTTCTTTGAATTGTTAGGAGATTTATTTGAATGAGAAGTATGGTATTTTGCTAAGTAAGAAATAGGATTGAGTTTAGGAGTAATTGCCATATTGTTTGATTAGTTCTATGTCTATGTGATTCTTATTATCTTCCTGGATATTTGATTGAATAATAGATATGAGCCATGACTATATGTGTAATTCATATGTTATCATTGTGTGTAATTTATGGAATTGTCAAGATGATGAATGTGAAAACCGAGCATGTGATCAAATGGATTGTTCATGATATGTGGACTTGTGCACTGAATCATGTGATGTGATTATGGCTTTAAGTGGAATATGCATGACTTAAAGCACGCTTCATGTATTGGTAGATTGTTTTGTTATGAACATGTCATTGCATGGTGGAATCAGGGCATATTGGCATGGTGTGATTCCTTGAAAGCATAGTGTGAGTTGAGTACGTGGTGCTGTGCATTATGAGGGTGTAGATCCTGTGGTGAAAAACCCAAAATCGGCCATGGTACTCATGCCAGCGGGGACGGACCGTAAAGTGAGAACAAGGTTACTCAGGCCTTCGGGGAAGGACCGTAAAGTGAGACATGGGTGTGACATAGAGTTGCATGGGTACGTCATGCATATTGATCATGCATTGCATGGATGACATTGAATGACATGTAGAGATAAATGTACACTTGCACATGCCACGTCCTTAATTTTGTTTCTTACATTAGTATTATATCATACCAGCATGTTGGCGCTGACCCATTCGTGGGACATATATTACAGATGAGGATGCCCCAACTACTTGAGATTCGATGACACCTTGATAGGATGAAACACTTGGTGTATTTTGGCCCACGGGACTTATGTTTTGTGATGTAAGGGCTTAAGCCCGAATGAACTATGAACAATGTAGTTGTGAGATGTATTTTATGTTTCTATATGTATTGATGGGAAATGATGCATGTCTAGTCAATTCCATTGAGATTGCTCCTTACTTTACTTCCTTCTTGTCTTGTAGAAAATTTGTATATTGTGAAAAGAACATGGAAATGATATTGGTATAGTGTAATGAATTGGGAGTCGATGATTCTTAAGTTTAAGTGTAGCTGTATATATGATGGATTGCATAATTAGCCGATGCACATTTAAATTCTATGAGATTTGTGGCCATCGAGTGAGGATGGATTGTGATGTGTTGTATATATATGATGTATTGTGATTATCAAGGGGAAAAATGCTCGAAAAACAGAGGAGGTTCTGCCGAAATTTTTAGAAAATTAAATAATTCTATTTAATTTGTCGTAAATTCGTAAATCTATTTAATTATCTTTTATTTTATTTACTTTCTGTTCGTCAGTCGCACCTTGGGTTTCGGTCAGAAATTCGAGGCGCGACAGAGCAAGCCCTAGAGGATCTTAGGAATTATTAATCATTTATTTTTTATTCTAAAAATTTGATTATTTCGTTTTTTAGGATTTTTATTTTGGTTTTTTCTTTATGTTTTTAGAATTTCCTATATGTAGGCCTTAAGGTAATGGATTTCCAATTTTGGTGAATTATTGAATAATTTTTTATTAATTGTTTCTCTCTTTTGAAGATTTTGTTTTTAATTGCTTTGCTCTTTCCCTTAGTTTCTGTCTCTCTCTTCCCTTCTCTTTCTTTCTTCTTTTTGTTTAATAAGTTCTCTTTCTTTCTTCTTCATCCTCGATCTCTTCTCTCTCTCTTTTTTGAAGAAGAAAAAAGAGAATGAAAGGAGACCAAGACTGAGGGAAAGGGTTCTGTAGAGGGAGAAACAATTAGCTAAAAATTCTTTAATAATTTACCAAGGATGAAAATCCATTACATTTTAAGGTTCATATACAGACTTCTCAAAAATAGAGAAAGAACCAAAATAAAACTCCTAAAATAAAAAATAAATTAATATTCCTATAAAATACATAATTAATTCTTAAGGTCCTTCAGACCTACACCTACACCTAAACCTGATATTGGATGCATGGTGTGTGAATTTCTTTCTGATCTCCATCAGCAGCAAGGTGATGCATGAGGATGGAGATGGAACATGTACCATGCTCTCATTGAGCCAAGCATCGACATGAGAATTGCTGAACACCTTACTACATCTAGGGATAAATTTATCGTGGGAAGATCTTGAAACAACTGTCTATGGGATTTGCCGCTAAAATTCGAGGCCCAATAAACCATAAAACTAAAAGATCATGGAGAAAGCAGTACCTGAAAAACATGATACTACTCTCTCACTTTATTATTTCCCACCTGTAGGGTGCCATGAGGAATTAGAGTAACTACATGTCACATGGAGTGGTCCAGTACCCACATATTGATTCTAATTTAACCCTGTCACCTTCTAGAGGTCATATAGGTGTCAACAGTAACAGAGATCCTGCATATTTTATATCTGGATCAGTCAATAAACGTTACAATATAAACCAAGACCCTGTTTAGTCTCCCACTTTTTTTTCACCATACAAATTGCACGAAACTTCATAATCCAGGAATGGAATTGACAGGAACTACCACAAACCAAGCTGAAACTAAATCCAATACTCTCACACCACTTGTTGGAAATTGCAATACTTTATGGAGAACATTAGCCAATAACACTGATGAATAAGTAACTCCCCCCCGGTGGGGCCAAAAAAAAACAAGCAGCAGCAGAAACATACAAGATATGCCAATTTTGATGCAAAATACCCTTCAATTTAATAGGGGAAAGAGGGGAAATACCTAGTCAAGAAATTTTTTTATTGCATCAGATATTGTGAATACAAGAACTTTTAATCTAGCAAGGCCAGAGATGACAAAACCACATCCCTTCATATTTATACATAGTGGACCCTCCCTTTCATGAGCAGGAATGCCCTTAATGTAGAATTGGCCAGACTCTCCATGTATTCTTGATAATGTTTTTGATCGTCTGTATTCTTGATAATGAAGGTCGTTGTGTGATAAATACTCGAATTAATTTCAGACTCAGGGACTTGTTAAGCTCATTTCCCTCCCAAAGCTTGAAAGTAATATATTATAGGAACAGAGAATGAGAAACAAAACCTTGTGGACCACTAGCCATTTTGTGTGTTTGTTATAGAGAAGATTAGTCAACAATCAACAACCCCCCCCCCCCCCCCCAAAAAAAAAAAAAGGAAAAAATACTAAAAAGTACCTAAAAAAAAGTTTTAATCCAAAAAGTACATGATACAATTTTTTTTTATCTAAAAAATCCAAAAAAGAAAATTTTAATATAAAAAAGTCTAATTGTTAACTTCTGTCTTAACACCATTTAAAATATTACTGATTAGACTAAACTAACTTTCGAGATACATTTTAGAAAAAAAAACTAAAAATATGTATAAAATAACTTCTTCAATCCAAAAAAATCATAACATTTTATGAAGTGAAAAATATTTTTTAGGCCTTCTTGATAAATAAAAAATGTTATGTTTTTTTTTTTGATTGAATAATTTATTTTATCAACTATGTTTTATTTTTTAAAATATATATTGAAAGCTATTTTAGTCTAATCATTAATATTTTTTAACGGTGTTAAAATAGAAGTTTATAGTTTGACTTTTTTCCAGTAAAAATTTATTTTATGGATCTTTTAGACATAAAAAACAATTATCATGGATTTTTTGGATTAAAAAATTTATTTTAGGAGGTTTTTTTAGTATTTTCCCCAAAAAATAAAAATAAAAAAAGAGGAAAAAAAAAGAGACTAGTCCAATGTCATGGACTACAATCATCAACATTACGAAATCCAACAACATCCTTTATAATAAGAATAAAGAATTACAAATTGATATAAATGTCATTTACACATACCAACTATCCTAACAGGAAAACAATGACAGCATGTTTGGGTTTTCCTTGAAAACAAGTCACTCTTATATTTTGAATCCACAACTTCTAAGTAACTGAAATCTCTCAAGGCCAGCCACATATCACTTGACTAAAAAAGTCATTGCCTTGCATTATTATTTTAATTCCTGAAATTACTCCAGGTTTTATATTGCACAAAGGAAACACAAGTTTATCCCCTACATTTCGATATTTCTATCAATCCTATGTCAATTTTTTTGGTAGGTAAGTTTCAAAACTTTATTCCCAAAATTAGATGTACAATGAAACTAAACACAACCCAAGACACAAAAACCTCTCTCATTCCAAGAGTATAGGAACCAAGTAGAAAAAATGAACGCTCAACACCCAAGAGGCTAGGTAACTCATATACAAACACGACCTCTGACATCCCAAGAGGATAGGATAGATAAGAAAAAGGGCCTAAACGAAGGAGAAATTTTGGATGCTCAATTACTTATTCATGCTTTTGCTCTTGAGACATGCTTGTACTTTTCAGAAGGGTTTTCTCATGCTTGATGGAGAGGTTGGTAGATCTTTCTCCTGTGCCAATTAAGCCTAAGAAGTTTCTCCTATTTCTTTTTATTCTTGGTCCAAGAGGAAATGCTTCCATCACCATCACCTGTTTCCTCATCCTTCTCTTCCTTTTTCACACTCTTGATAGTAACTCAAGTTCCTACCATTATCCCTACACTTAGGTCGTCCTCCTCATTTAGTTGGAACGAAGAAAGAACATGAAATATGTTAGGGAGGATGGAAAAGTACTCAACTTAAAATAAGAAATTCTCTTGCTCTTCTCCCCTACTAAAGTCCCTTAACTTCTTTTCCACTCCTTCCCACGCATTAGAGTTGGTTTTACTACTCATTCTTTAACTCTCCATTCTTGCTTGGGCTGGCTAGAGAGGTTTTAGAAGACTTCGGATTATTTGGACATGCATTTGTGCAGTGACTTAAAGCCTCATCCTCATTATACTTTTGAGGATTCCAGGTCATCTCAACTCTCATTTCAAACAGCTCACAATACCCTAGGTCAAGAGATGAAAACAAAAGGAAATTGGAATATGAGTTTCTTCGGCTTAAATTGGCTTGTGAGAAAGCAAATGCAAATTTTTACACATAGCATAAGAAATCATGTCTCAAGTGTACATAAATAGGTCCTCTAGATTCAAAGGCACAGTAGGCCTTCCAAAAGCTCTCCTTAGCCCAAGCTTTTATTATTGTGCTAGTTTCTCATCCTTCAAGATGTGAGAGGTGACTAATTTACTTTATTTGACTAGACCTTGGAATGTGAAAGAGATCTAATCTCTAGTTGGTTAGTGTCCTTGTCCTTTCAAGGTGTTAGTGGTTTTCCTTGCATGCCTTCTGGCTGGCCTTGAGCCATAGTATACATTTCTACATTTCGCAATGAAGTTTATACTTATCTACCTGAGAGCAATAGAAAGAGAGGGAGGGAGGGAGAGAGATTCAACTGCCAAATAACATCCAAATATACCTTTTTCATCTAGGATGCCAACAAGTCATCAACAAGTACAACATTTTTCATCCTATTTATGCGTTTAACAATAGTCTTGCTTTTACGTATTACAAGTTCACAAGGTCCCAAATCATAAAGGTCATTGGCAGATCATTCCCTGCCAATTACTTCCTAGTTTCTTCCAGGGTGCTGAGGTATTATTAGATACACTTTCGTAGATACTACAGTCCAGTCAAGGGCTTTCAGGTGTGGTATTTCTTTTAATCGTTACTAATTAAATCCAATTTAACTCCATCAGCTTTACAGGTCCATGAAAGTACTCGTAGCACAAGAGATCCTGCAAATTTTTCTAGATTGCTCAATTGCACTGATCAAAAAAAAAAAGATTGCTCAATTGCGCATTTGAGCTGTCCCTTGGCCATGCAGTAGATTTCATGATTCACACATGAAATCAGGAAAATAAGTCTGAACAAAATCCAGTACCCTTAAACAACTCACTGAGGAAACCACTACTTCAATGTAAAACATTAACCAATAATTATAAAAAACAAATAATCAAGAAAGCAAGTCACAAACACTCGCACCAAATTTAAAGGTGAAACACGCATTAATGTAAGAATTAAGAAGGAAGATGACAAAACCTAGTCCAAGGAGGGAAGCTTTGGATAAGGATAGCTTGGTGGCAGATTGTATAGAGGAAGTGGGAAACAGAAGAGTCTGGAGTCCGAGTTTTAGGATGAACTTCTACAACTAGGAGATAGGGGAAGGTGGAAGATTTGATGGGTTTTTTAAGTAAGGTGGCTTTGAGGGACGAAGGGTTAGATGGGATGACGTGGAAGGGCAACGGGGACAGAAATTTTATGGTGCGTTCCTATTTTAAGAACATGGTTAAGGGGACGGATCCTTCTTTCCCATGGGAATTGGTGTGGAAGTCTAGAGTGCCTGTGAAAGCCTCTTTTTTCACATGGGAAGTGGCTTGGGAAGCCATTTTAATGGCGAACAACTTAAAGAGGAGGCGGTTTCTTCTTCCAAGTCGTTGCCCCTTGCGCAAAAATGAAGAAGAGACGATGGACCATCTTTTGCTTCACTGTAAGGTGGCTTCGGATGTCTGGAATCTTCACTTCTCAACTTTTGGGTGTTCGTGGGCCATGCCGGCAAAAGTGAGACATCTTTTTTTGGGTTGGAGGTGCGTCAAAATGAGGAAAGAGCTGCGCATTGCTTGGAGAAATGGCTCCCATTTGTCTTATATGGTGCCTTTGGGAAAGAAAGAAATAGAAGAGTTTTTGATGGGGAGGAAAGCTCCCCCATGGAAACTGAAAATATTTTTCTGAAAACGTTATTCTTTTGGATCAAAGAGGAAGTTCCTTTGCATCTAGACAGATTTATAGGATTTTTGGGAGACCTTAGGCTTTAACTGATGTTGTCAATCCCCTATACTTTCTTGTAATTATGGGCAGGCCATTCTCGGGCTCCTCTTCATATTTAGATATCTTTACCGATCAAAAAATAATAATTTGAGGCTTGAAGGCACTCAAGACACATGAAGCCAAGAACAAAGACAAGGAGATCAAGAAGACTCAAGTCTCATAAACATGAAGTGCTCAAGCTACAAGAGGACTGAGAAGAAGACCTAGACTAGCGCTAGAAGACCATCTAGGGTGTCATATAGGTCATAGGGAAAGCTCCTTAAGAAATTGAGCAACCACCCAAGGGAGTTGATTCATAATAGAAAGGGAAAAGGCCAGGTAGACTGATCCCTGATCAACCGGGCTGAGCCATGGTCGAATATAGGAGGACCAAAACATAACTTGGTGAAACCTGTCCCCAAAGCTACATGTAGTAGCTTGGTCAACCACGCCTCATCGTAATTGACCACAAGATGTTCAGAGCTTAGAAAAAGTTCAACTTTCTATCCTGGTCAACCAATTCAAAGAGTATATGTGCATAATCACCACTCATCAACCACATCAAGAAAAGGGGGAAGCTTCACTTGAAGATCAACTCCAAAAGGCTTGATTCAGTTTCAGAGAGGTAAATCAACCTTTAGAGAGGTGACTATTTCTTTCAACACTTGTTTACCCTTGTGTATGTATTGAAAGTGGGTTCTAGGTGAACCCGCATTGGGTAGTGACCTAAAAAATCCTAGTGTCTAGTCCATGGCTACCACAATTCGTTCCGCTCCTAGCGAATTACGAATTGGGATCACAAGATCAAAACATGGATTATTAGCGATTTGGAACGTAAGATTTAGCGTTCCAATCTAAAATATCAAAAGTCCCAAAAAAATCATACAAAATACACACACATCATTGGAATTTTATTTTATAATGGCTTAGATTCATTGAAATCTTTTTGTATTTATATATACATACCAATATTATTACAAATACAATAAAAAAGTATATCACGTTCCAAATAAATGTATTTCATTCCAACAAAGCGATCCAAAGAAGCCTACCCCTAACGTACCATATTCTATAACAAGTGACGATCTACGTTTCCGTTCTCCGTAACATAATGATTCACATTCCAAGTAACATTGGTTTGGTCATTACATAGGTTCTCAGTTAGATTTTGAAAACTTAGGTTGTAAGGGTTGTTTGAGTGGACTCGTAAAACCTTATTTGTGATAGTGAAAAATTCTTCTGCAATTGATTCTAGCCCTATATATAATTTTTCCCTCGCCCAAAAAAGATCGGTTTCACCATCAATGTAAGGAGTACGATGCCAATAATGCTTTGAAGGTTCTATAAGGATGACCTATCTTTAGACAAAGGTTTTCTAACCATGCCTTGAAAAGAAAATGAAGAAAAGAAATAGAGAAAAAGTTCAAAGAAGCAAGGAAACAAAGATATGAAAATGTAAAATCGAAAAAGTTCAAAGAAGCAAGGAAACAAAGATATGAAAATGTAAAATCCTTTTGAAGTTATAATTATATGTTGAATGGAAAACCAAAGGGGTAAGTTTTAGAAGACGAGGCATCGCCATGAAAAGATGAAGACAGTGCTGGGACAGGTCTCCATAAATGACAAGCATCAAAGCATGTGAGGTGCACATATGCCCACAAATGACTGAGGCACATGTGAAGAGGGGCAAATTGTCAGGAAGGAATCACCAAATCATGGAATGTAACATTCCTCGAAAAGGAAAACATCTCAAGAAGTGATGTTAGGAAACTAGTGACTTGACATTTGGCATAGGCGATGGTCAAGTGATGTAGTCACGTTATACCCCATTCTTACTTATAAAAAAAAGCGTTATAGCCCATTCTTTGCAGTATCCTATGGCTCTCAGTTGTGGTATACCTCACCATTGCGGTATGTTACATGACTACGGTTATGATGTCCTTGACAAGGAACATCTCTACGGTCTTGGTTACGATTGGGTCAAAGCCCTGCAGTTATGATTCAATAACTACTATGACAAATTGGGTTATAACTTAAAACCCCTTACAAAAACAAGGGAATTAAGTAGATAAGAGGATTATGATGGAGGCTTGGTACAAAATGAGAATATTCCCTCACATTCTACCCTGGATAACAGAGAATGGACACATGTCACAATTAGCTTGTCATCAACAAAACCCTAACCCTCATGCATGTGCCAAAATAGCTGTATAAACACTTGGTCCAAATTGGAAAGGACATAGTTATATTGAAAGAAATCTCACTCACATTGTCTTTTTCAAGCATGAAGTCAAAGGATTAATTGAATACTAGTTATATTGAAAAGACAAACAATTGATGTGTTTTATGGAACCAACTAAATTAAACTTGTTCAATTAAATACAATGGCATGAGTTCATAAAATTGAATATGACCGATTATGCCATGCTCATCACTCTTTCAGCGAGCGCGTGCACACACACAGCTAAGAAGCACGGATATGAATATGGATATGATACGATACGATACAAACACGCGGACATAACATTTTTCAAAAAAATAGGACACAAATACGTTGGGGACACGTTGAATATATTTTTATATTTTTTATATGACTATATTATAAAAACCTAAGATTATTTTAATCAAAATTACCATAAAAATACACAAATAAAGGCAAATAAAGTCATTAAATAAAAATAAAAACTTCATTTAATTATCAACATTTATGATTTAAGTTTCAAAACAAATTTGTTAACTATTATATATAATATACATCTATATGTGTGTGTATGAAGTAGAGAAGAAGATAACTAAGAAACACGGATATGGACACGGGATACGGACACGATACGATAGGGACATGCAAACACGTTATTTCTAAAAAGAATAGGACATAGATATATCAGAGACACGTTGAATATATATATATATATATAAAATTTTTTTTATATAACCATATATAGTTATTTCAATTAAAATTGGCATAAAAATACACAATCACACAAACAATGTTATGATATTAAAATAACAAAGTCATTAAATAAAAATTAAAAAATTTCTTCATTTAATCATCAACATTCATGATTCAATTGTCGATATGTGTCCGAGAGTAAGGACACGTGAGCCAAAATAAAATGAACGTGCTTCATAGGAAGAGAAAAAGAGGGAAGAAATTCAAAAAAAAAAAATTAATATCAAAAAACGTGTCACCAACGTGTTCATAACATGTCTCATATATGTTCAGGACGTGTCTAAAATTCAGAAAAATAGACACTCTTTTTTCACATGTTATAGCGTGTCCAACACGTGACCGTGTTTGTATCCGACATGTGTTCGGCACAAATATGTAAGACAAAACAGAGAATTCGTACTTTATAACTCACACATAGTAATGATGGGACAAAGCTTGTGATTTTGACAATTGAATTAAAGTTCTATTATATGTTTTTCTTGTTGATGCATGGTTACAAAATTGAAAATTAGTTACTGAAACATTTCCAATCTAAGGCATTTCATTAGCTGTGAAAAAAAAATATCAACCAATTTAAATGATAAGAATAGCTGAAAATTCATTGAAGACTTGAAGTTGCCAAATAACATCAAATAAGCCTAAAAGTTTTAGTTGAATTCACTCCTCCCCCTCTAGGACATTTACACTCAAATTTAAAGGGGAAATACCCACTAATGTAAGAAGGAAAATGAAAAAAACCTAGTCCAAGAAAACTTTGCCGTTACATTAGGTATTGTGATTACCAAATCTCTATGACAGACAATGCTAAGATACAACTTATGAATATCCCCTCTCTTTCATTCTAATTTGTGCCAGCCAGTCATTATCACGAGAAGGAACAAATTACCCATCGTTAGACTAGAGTTTGGCCTATATAGAATAGAAGGTATGCTGTTTCAATACAACCTAGAACTAATTATATACTATCAGTTTTTCTGATGGTTCCAATTTCTTTTACAGCCCGAGTTTTGATGTTTTGGGACCTTCTAAATTCAAAGTTTCAAACCCAATTTAATAGAAATTGGAGCAATTCAATTTCAACAGGAAGTTCAAACATGCCTGAAAATGAAGGGGATTAGAAGATATTAACACAGGTTCTTTGATTAACACTTTGGAAGTACATTTCTTGCTTTGAAAGTGAAAAGAAAATCAAATTTGCTTCCAAAACAAGAAAAGTGCTTCTGAAATTCTAATCAAAAGTAGAAAAAACATAAGAATAAGAAAGGCAAGGACCTCCATCCTTGCTAAATTGGTTTGTATCAATGTTTCAAAGAACTTGGCGAGCTCAAATTTAAACATCTTATAAAAGAAAAAACGTTTGAAGTAGAAGAAACTTAACATAAACTACTTGAACCTTTTCTTGGTTCGGGAGAATATGTTATATCATCTCCAAAGGCACAACCCATATCAGCGAGCACACACACACACACAGACAGTCATGGGAAGATAATTCAAACCTCCAAGGGCGGGAGCATGAGTGGGGGTTAGGCCGGGCTCTAGCCCATCCCAAATTTTAGGAAATATTTTTTTTTACATGTAAAATTTTGGTCTTTTTTAAATTAGTCCACCCTAAAATTTTTCCTAACCTAATTTTTACCAATTATTTCTCTCATTTTTTACCAAAGATTTTAGCCCGTACCCAAAAATTTTAGCCCAATCCAATCTTTACATATCATTTCAATCATTTTCATCCCAAAATTTTGGCCCAAGCCAAAGTTCCAACTAAAATTTTTTCCAAAAAAATTTCTAACCCCCTCTAATTTTTTTCATGGTTCCGCCCTTGCAAACCTCTATCATGATATTAACTTTTTTCTTTTTCTTTTTCAAGTCTATGATATTGAAACTCATTAAATTCAAAATCCAGAACAAAAAACTTAAAGTCCTGTTAAGAAACTCAAATTTCAAAATATATAAATTATAAGTTTTTCAAGCCTAGACCAAGCAAATTCATGAATAAAAAACAAAGGCGTAATCCTATATACTTTTCAAAATTTTTAAATATACCCTTTAATTTATATTGTTGCCCCCACTAAGTTTAAAGTTTTTCACACTTTACCCTTATCTTAATTTCAATTTAACCTTTCCTTTTTTTTCCAATTAACATTGCTTGAAATATACCCTTCCTTATATTTTGCCCCCAAGAACAAATTCTTGGCTCCTTCCCTGATGATATATTTGAGTATATAATATATATACATATACACATATACAAATAGCTGCAAGCAATTATGTTATCCTAAACAAAAAATGAAGAAAGAATTTCGTAAGCATAGAAACACCACAAGCTGGTGAATTCAGAGAGAGATAGACAGGGTATATATCTGTATATGTATATCAGCAAGTAGAAGCAAGCATTTATGAATATCCAAAAGAAATAATGAAGATATTGGAAGCAAGATAACATAGAAACACAACAATTCAGTGAATTCAAGAAGTGCGAACATGAGAGAGAGGGACCTGAAAGTTACGCTGGAAGCTATAGCGGAGTTCGGGGTCGATCTCGGAGAGGGAATCGTCGCCATCGTCGCCTTTATTGGACTGATTCTTGGAGGAAACTGACCTCTTGCGAGGAACGTACATGGTTGGGGTTGTCCCTGGCTGGTTGGTGACTTTGAGCTTGGCGTCTTGGAATTTGTCGCCTTGACTGTCTTCGCCCCTCCATGGCGCCGAAGACAACAGCTCTTTCTTCGTCTTCGTCATACCCACGCACTCAGTGCCCTCTCAACCCAAACACAACCCACACACAACAGTAAAACACAATTTGAGAATTAAGAACCTCCTCTCTTGTACAGTAGTCTGTTTTTGCAAGGTTGAGATAATGTAACTAAGATAGATATGGGTCAACAGAACAGACAAAACGACGTCGCCACTGTCTCGTTCAACGTGCAAAGGCAATTATGATAAAAGTATCTGGGCTAAATGGGTGGGCCCTTGTCAAGGGTGAGAAATGACGATATCCTAAATGGGACGTTAAAAACATGGATACATCCACATGGGTTGGGCCACTGCATTTAAAAGAAGTGGAAATTAAACTGATCAAAGGATTATTTCTGGTTCAACCACTGAATCAATCAGTTCATCTGATTATACAATTATATAAATTTAAAAATAAAAAATATAAGCTCAAAAGAGATATAAAAATTAAGAAATTATTTTACAATTGTATTTATTATGAACAAATTAAAATTGCATAATAAAATAGCAAACTATAACTAAAATGTACAACATTGAATGTATGAAATTTTAAAACAACCACTAAACTTGTTGTAACAAATATTTTTGGATCAAATCTTTAGACTTTACTGCTGTGGCAAAAAAAAAAAAAACCAATGAAAATAATTAAAGAGGATGATTAAGGGAATATAAAAAAAATGAGGAAGAAAATATGAATTAAAGAAAAAATAGAGCGCTATTGAAATGGTACATTATTAGTCTGAGTGATCTTTTAAAAAACATACCAAATCAACTGGCTCTTAATTAAATGGGTTGGTTAGTAGGCTTCGATATAGTGTTTTACAAAGACGTTATAGTAATAAAATGTACTTAGTTCATGGTAAGATCCATGGTTCAATTGACCGATTCAATACGGTTTTGATAATTATGATATATCAAGTTCACAATCAACAACAATACAATTTACTGAACTCTTGACAAATTTTGTCTCATGGGGCAGTTAGTTGTGTCAACTATATAGGTTATTTTTAGTGTATCAACTCGTAACATGAGACAACCAGACAGAGTGTAACGTCATTCACAGATTCTGATGATAACTTGCTTATGAGTACTATTTTCTCACACGGAACTGTTATTAAGACGGATAATCGACAAAACGAAGCACTGAACTAGAATCAAACTGATGAGCCCACTTGTGCTCTCTTTGAAGGAAGGCTTGTGACAGGTTGAAACTAGCCCTACCTAAACCAAGGGCATTAAACTAACAATTATGTGTCCCAGGGCAAAAGGGAAATCACGGATTCGGTCCAATCAAGAAAGGTCAGGTCTCAGATCACCTGATGTATCAATTCACATGCAGGTTTCAGAATTCATGAGGGTGCCCATCTGTTCAAGCCAACAAGCTAGATACTTGACCTGCGCTTCGAGCTCTTGAAGTGAGTTTGCTTTGCCTTCCCTCTCGCCTTTAGATCTAGGTAGAGAGAGATAGAGCATTGGGGGCTAGTCCACTCGGGGATAGATGTAAACAAATGCTCTCCTGTTCCTCATAGAAAGATCGCTAAGCTAGCCTTTTCAATCTATAAAAAAGATGGAGTGCTTAACGTCCTAGAAATCCCACCTACAAATCAAAATCAAAGGCAATAAAACGTCTAAAAACAAGCATAGCATATCAAAATCAAAGGCCATAAAACATCTAAAAATGAGCATAGCATCAATCATTTTATATGACTTAAATCATTTCATTATTCATGTCAATCCAAATAACACAAACCCATACGACCTAGCTAAGAATATACCCATTTAAGTATAAGTATTATTAGAAAATAATTATCGTAATATCTAATAACTTAGATTATTTTGTTTATAGTTGAATTTTAATTAAAATAAGTTGTGTTTTATTCTTAAATAGGATTATTTGAATTTAGTATTAATTAAAATGGCAAATTACACCTAAGATTTTTGACAATTACATTAACTTCTATTGAGGTTTCTGAAATTATACTCACCTCCCATAATCTTACTGACAAACTACAAATACCCTATTTCAATTAATTTTTTTACAAAATGACAAAATTTCTCTTTTTCGTACTATTATTTTGGTATTTTTTTAAAGAATTGTCAGGTAAAATAAAAGAGATCAGTATAATTTCAGAAATATCAAAGAATGTCAATGTAATTGTTAGAAACTCAGGAGAGGTCATGTAATTTACCTTAATTAAAACTATTTTTACAAACATGATTTATTAATATTTTATAGTAATTAAGTTGTATGTATAAGATTTATAGTTTTTAAAGAAATCTTCTAATATTTCTTTATTTTGGAGTTGAATTATTTTTAAAGAATGCATACAATTTAATTCATTAAATAAATGAGTTGCGTATATAAATAGGTGAAATAAGTTTAATGGGTTGTGTATAAGTGGGTTACATATGTTAAGTGTGCCAAAATGAGCACACGAATTAATTGTGTCAATCTTAACGTGACTTGTTTATTAAACGAGCTGAATAGATCATGTCATGTTACTCATATAATATACAAGTTTTGTTAAAGTCGAGAACTTTGACACGTCAATTAATTTCACTTGTTCGAGTTAGCCTATATAGATGACTACATTTACCCCAACACAATGTAAATGCCAAGATTAGTATAAATTGACAAATTTCATGATGAGTGT
This sequence comes from Nyssa sinensis, assembly GCA_008638375.1. Taxonomy (NCBI): domain Eukaryota; kingdom Viridiplantae; phylum Streptophyta; class Magnoliopsida; order Cornales; family Nyssaceae; genus Nyssa; species Nyssa sinensis. Next base: position 35,784,295 of record CM018038.1, read on the forward strand.
ATGTAACTCTAGTTTAAGACTCACATTGAAAACCACGAAGCTCATATAAGGCTTGGAGGTTGTCACGACTCAAGCCCAATAATCCAAGTATGACCCCATTTATATCATTCATTATATTAAATTAGAACAACTGAGACACTTTAGATGATTTTAGATTCAATTAAAGCTCAAGTAACCACGTTTGAGCTCTCATACAAACACTAGGTACCATACCCTTTTTGTTTATCAAATTGAGTAACACTCATTACATGAGTATTTCTGGTTAAGTTATAAGACTAAAATGATCTTGAAAAATATTTCCTTGATTACCCAAGTTATCCTAGCCTTACATTGTTCTCTTATCAAGGTTGGGCTTCAAGTGGTCAATGATGTACTTAAGGAGTCAAGTGAGATCCATTTCCAAATTAAACAATCAAATTGAGTCATTAGCATAAACCATTTTCAAATTATACAATTTGAAACTTGATTTCTCTCTCTTCTCCTTCAACTTTGTGAAATCAAGGTAAGGACTTAATAATTCTTCCATTTTCTTACACACTTCAATGAATTAAATCTCATTTTTTTAAAACCTATAGAAGTCCTTTACTTGATATTTTATCCTTGATGATGTGCCATTATTAGTCACTAATTGCTAATCTGAAAAGTGTTTACGCAGGTCTGAAAATCAGAGCTAAAGCAGCCCAAGGAAAAGAGGCTATCGACCTCGAAATAGCGAGTCAGCATACCGAGCTACTTCTGGTAACAAAGTCTAGCAAAGAAACTTTAACCTAAAGATATGTTCAAATCTCAATTTGTTAGGTTCCTAATCCTATTCAAATTAGGTCAAAGGCAACCCTATAAATAAAACCCTAAGGTACACCCTAAAACTCATGAACAATTCCTATTGTACAACCTTGTACTTCACATATAGCTCTGTTCTCACTTAATCATCGGAACGGCCACCACCGAGGCTTAACCGGTGATCCTTTAGCCCTTGTTTTATAGGTATACCAAAAGAAGGATTGCTAGTGTTTAGAATTGTGCAACAATAATTTGGTGACATCTGTGGGAATGATAAGTTTCTCTTAATCACTATCTATGGCACCAAAACTCTGTCCTCGTGGAAACTAGGAAAGAACTAAACCAAGATCGTTCCACATAGTAGGAATAAGGGGAACTAACCTCCGATTCCACATGTTCTAACGAAGGGAAATCTTTCACCTAGTCAGAATAGAGGGAATTTACCTCTAGTTTCATCCGTTTAGGCGGGGGGAAATTTTCCACCCCTTCCACCAATGCTCAGGTAGTTGATCAACCAACACAACAATAACCTTAGGGCCAGAATCAGGAAAGAGGATCCATTCGCTAAGAGTAGTTTCGCCATCACCCCGGAACTCATCTTTAGATTGAAGTAGTAGTGGAATCTCAAGACCAATGAGGTTCAAACAGGAGGCAAGTCCTCCATCTTGATGAAGGTTGCCTTTATGACCTATTCGGGATGCCCAAAACCCCATTCACAGTGGAAGTGCTCATGTTTGAACCTTATGATGGGACTGTTGAATCTATTGATCATCTTTTGCACTTTTATCACATTGTGGCCTTCCAAGGGGGTACCGATGTGCTTGTGTGTCGAGCCTTCGTTACCATCCTTATAGGTGAATCTCTGAACATGGTTCCATAGGCCCCCATTACACTCCATCTCGTGCTTTAAGGATCTAAGTGTGAAATTTATAAATCGTTTCATAACAAGAAAATGCCTGAAAAGAAGGCCTGACTTTTTATTAACATCGACGCAGGGAAATAAAGAGACACTTCGAGACTTTATCGCTCGTTTTAGTAACGAACTCACCTTGGTCCACAATTACAAGGAATGACTCATGGTCGCAGCTCTAAGTTCGGGATTCCATTCAGAAAAGTTTAAAGACTCTATGACCAAGAATCTGCCATCTAACATGGTAACTTTGTTACTACAAGCACAAAAATACATCAAGCTCAAAGATATGAAGAGCTTCTACAAAGAAGCCAAAGAGAGTTCCCTAAAATGATAAATAGACCCAAAGGAGATATGACAAATAGAGAAGACGTAGTGCTGAACGAGGGGGACATAAACCACAATCCAGTTTGAGGCCAAGAAAATATAATAACTATACATCTCTGAATGCCCCTATGGGGCATATCCTCCATCAGATCTAGTCCAAAGAAAATCTTAAATGGCCTAAATGCATGAAGGGAGATCCATAATGAAGGAACAAGAACAAGTATTATGAATTCCACCAAGATCAAGGCCACACAACCGAGGAATGCTGAGCTTTGAAGCAAGAAATCTAAAGCCTCACCTCAGAAACAATTCTCTAACATGGATCTATCCGGAGTACACTGTCCTCACAGTGACACTTTGGTTATCAACCTAAAAGTGGCAAATTTTGAGATTAGAAGAGTCCTTGTAAATAGTGGAAGCTCTACTAATATGTTATTCTCGAAACCATTCAAACATATGAATCTTGAAACCAATGACATTGATCATATTATGGCCATGATGGTGGGATTCAACAACCACCTCAGGTTCTCTTTGGGAATGATTATACTCCCCATCATTGTAGGAGAAAATAAGGACCAAAAAACGATAATGACTGAACTTTTGGTCCTAAACTCCAAATCTCCCTACAATATGATCATAGGGAGACTATGGATTCACGATATGGGGGCAATTACCTCCACCTTACATCAATACTTGAAATATGTCCAAAGTGATCATGTGGTGATAATCAAGGGCTGCTAACCAACTTTAAAGGAATGCCACTCCATAGCCCTCAAAACAAAAGCTCCTAAATAGCAACTACAGTATAGGCACAAAAGCGACGAACTCTTGGGCCTGGATGAGAGGGAGTGCCCCATTAAGATAGATGAACCACTAAGTCTAAGAGGTAGGGATAGTTCAGTTAAGCCTCAAGAAGAGGTAAGAAAGGTGCTTGTAAGTTTTGAAGGGGGGGAGAAGTTTTTACAAATAAGCTCGACGCTTGCCCTATCAGATAAAAATTTACTTATGTCCTTCTTAAAAGACATCTTCTCTGGTATTTTCATGGGAAACCAAGGATATAGAAGGGATCGTCCCTGAATTCATGTCACACAAGGCTTATAGTGAATCCTGACTACCTTCTAATTTGACAAAAAAAAAAAGAACCTTTGCTCCAGCCCAGCATTAGATAATCAATGATGTGGTTTAGAGGTTCTTGGATGTTGGAATGATCAGGGAAGTCTATTATCTGGACTGGCTTGCCAATACCGTCCTGGCTAGAAAGAAGAATAAGAAGTAGGAGAGTTTGTGTGGACTATACCGACCTCAAGAAGGTGTGCCCCAATGACAGTTTTCCCCTCCTTAGAATAGATCAACTAGTTAATTCCATAGTAGGTCATGAGCTCATAAGTTTTATAAATGCATACTAGCGGGCATAATCAAATTTCGATGTAGCTTCCAAACTAGGAAAAAATGAATTTCATCTTTGAAAGGGGATTATATTGTTATAAAGTCATGCCATTTGGGCTAAAAATGTAGGTGACACTTACCATAGGTTAGTAAACAAGTTATTGCATCTTCAAATCGGCAATACAATGGAAGTTTATATTGATGACATGTTGGTAAAGAGTGTTCAGAAATAAAATCACATATGCCATTTTAATGAGACTTTTGATTTCCTAAGCACTTATAAGATGTAGTAAAACCCGTCTAAATGTACCTTCAGAGTTAGAGAGGGGAAATGCTAAGATTCCTTGTATCTTAACGAGGTATCGAAATAAACCCAACACAAATCAAAGCCCTAATAAACATAACCTCTCTGAAGACGAAGAAAGATATATAAAGCTTGAATAGGAGAGTGATGGCCTTGAATAGGATCATCTCCAAATCGACCGATCGATGCTTACCTTTCTTCAAAGCTCTAAGAGGGATTAAGACCTTGAAATGGGCCTTAGAGTGTGAAGAGACCTTTCTAAAGCTAAAGAGACACTTGTGCTCTCCAAAATCACTCTCTAAGCCTATAATAAGAGAAAACTTGTTCCTCTACCTGGCTATATCTAAGAGTGCAGTAAGTTCAGTGCTGATCAGGGAAAAAGCAAGGATCTAAAAACTTATAGACTATTGTAAAACACTATTAGAAATAGAGACCAAATATACTTGTGGGTGCCAACACCGGAAAAAAGGAAAGTATGTCATCCTTTTTATGAATTTAGAGGGACTCCGGCTGTCTCTTTCCCTTAAGGTAGGAATGAACGCCTCTTATAGGGAGATAGAGAGATTGAGGAGTTGCCAACTTGGTTTTGGGCAAGAAACAAACAAACCCGCTACAACAGAATATAATTGAAAGGAAACTAAAAAGGAATGAAATAACTAAAATTTATATCGCCTTGTCTTCTAATTACATTTTAAAGATCCCTTGACATGGATCAAATAAAATAAGAAACTAAAATAAAGCAAAAAACAAAAAAAAACATGGATCCGAGGGCTAAGGTATGGAGTGAGAAAGTGTTAGGCACCTACCACGCCCGATCCGAATGGATCGACCTCGAATATTCACTCGTAAGGCTATTTTGTTATGAGAAACTGAAAAAAGAGATGTAAGTCTAGAAGAAATAAATAATAAAGAATCTAACATGAATAAATTAAATAAAATAAAACAAAAAAGACAGAAAGAAGATCTGACTCGGGCCTGAAGGCTTCCTATGTATCCATTCAGAAAACAGAGTCAGAGTCACGTAGTTCTCCAGTTTACCTTCTTTTATCAAGAGTGATAAAAAAGATAAGTTCAACTGGATCTAAGAAAACTTGTTAAGGGTTTGAGGGCTATGCCTTGTTCAATCGTGGTAGTTAGGCAACACTTCGACTAGGAAAGTCTGAATCAGAGACTTTAATCGGGCAGATCTTCAGCTTGTTCTTCGAGTTGGAATCCATTGCTTCGGCTTGTTTCACGAAGAAAGGTTGTCACTTCAATAGGGCTTCAGCCTCGGGAAAGGGAGAGTTCTTGTAGATAGAACTCTAGAATTAAACTAAAAGCGTAAAGCTATGGAAATCATCTTCCATTCGTGTCCTTCGTATTTTTCTTATCCCAAAAACTGATGGCTTGGGGGCTCTATTTATAGGAAAATATAGAGATTTGATCTAAGGGTCTAAGATAAAATCCTAAAATGGAAGGCTAGGATCATGTCTTGAGTGATAATTATCTAATTAAATAAATAAAAAATTAAATAAGAATGATTATCCTAACTAAATGAATTAATAAATAATTATTACAATCTATTAACCAATAAAATTGGTGTCTACATGCAAGAGCCAATAAGATAAAAGAGAAATAGAATTTAAATGAAAAATAAACTCTAAAATGAAAATATCTAGGTTCAATATATTTCTATTTGAGGAAATATCAAACAATCAGATTTATAGAAACTCTAAAAGTGGAAAGTCCTAATTAAGCCTAGATAGACCACTATTACTTAATATTACCAAATCGCCCCCAATCCAATAGAGAATTTCTAGATTGCCGCAAGGCGTAAAAAATGACCAAATTATCCCCCAATTCGTTATCAAAGGGCTAAAATTACCAAATTACCACCAAGTGGGTAAAATGATATAAAAATTACAAAAATGCCCCTTAAGTAACTAGGAAGTCCTACTGAGGGTAGGATTGTGCCAAAATTACCAAAATGCCCTTAGTGGGCAAAAAGGTACCAAAATTACTAAAACGCCCTCTGATGGGCAATTGAGTCCTAACGGGAGTGAGACTCTGTCAAGAAGAGTCCTACTTGGACTGAGACTTTGGTAGGAGAGTCCTAATAGGAGTGGGACTTTATCGGAAAGATTCTTACTTGGACTGGGATTCTGATAGGAGAGTCCTAACAGGGAATAATACTCTATCGGAAAGAATCCTACTTGGATTGGAACCATGACAGGAGAGTCCTAACGAGAATAGGACTCTGTCTAGAAGAGTCTTACTTAGGACTGGGACTCTGTTAGGAGAGTCCTAATGAGAGCTGGACTCTATTGGGAAGAGTCCTAACGGAGTGAGACTCTATCGGAAAGAGTCCTACTTGGACTAGGACTCTAACAGGAATAGGACTCTGTTAGGAAGAGTCCCTAATTAAAGTAGGTTTCTTAGCATAATCATCAATTTTTATTACTTAATCAAGGGTCACAAAATGAGGTATCTATAGAAAGCCTCTCGTTAACTGGAACTTGCAAGCAAGTGAACGTCAACGCAAGAAAAAAAAAAAAAAAAAGACAATCACTTTGACCTTGATTGTGATTTTGATGTGGTCAGAGTCATTCCTCTATAAGATTCCTACGTATCACCCTCAAGAGAATCAGATTGTTCGTAGTTTGTGACTAGCGGAAATGAGTGTTATCCTTACCAAATTTTTATTAAAAAGATTCGTCTCGATAGAACTACTGTGAGATTATGCCTTCAAAAATGACTCCTCGGAGTCTTACTTGATAAGAAATGCGATCCTAACAAGTCTTTTATGAGGTTGTGTTCTCATGAAATGATCTTACGTCCTCGAACGTTTTACCTACAAGAAAATTCCATCCTAGTAGGTTAGTAAAAGAGAATGCAATAGACGGCTTACCCGAAAGGAATGTTATATCCTAACAGGATGATAAAATGTGATGCAATATACAACTTACCCGAAAGGAATGCTATCCTAATAGGATAGTTAATTTGCATCATCAGACGACTTTCCTAAAAGGAATGCTATCCTAATAGGCTGATAAAATGCAGTCCTCAGACAACTTACCTAAAAAGAATGTTATTCTAACAAGATAATGAATTTGTGTCCTCAAATGACTTTCCTAAAAGGAATGCTATCTAATAGGCTGATGAAATGTGTCCTTAGACGACTTTCCTAAAAGGAATGCTATCCTAACAGGACAATGAATTTGCGTCCTCAGACGACTTTCCTAAAATGAATACTATCCTAATAAGTTGGTAAAATGAGTCCTTAGACGACTTTCTTAAAAGGAATACTATCTTAACAAAATAATGAATTTTCGTCTTCAGAAGACTTTCCTAAAAGGAATGCTATTCTAATAGACTAGTAAAATGCGTCCTCAAATGACTTTCCTAAAATGAATGTTATCCTAACAAGATGATAATGTGATAGACTGCTTACCAGAGAGGAATGCTATCCTAATAGGATGGTGATGAGATGAACGACTTATCTGAAATGAATGCTATCATAACATGATGGTGATGCGATGGATGACTTACCTGAGATGAATGCTATCATAACATGATATTTCTAAAAGGAATGCTATCCTAATAGAATTTTCGTAAGATTGTGTCCTTAACGGAAGAATTGCCAAGATGGATTACGTCCTCAGACATTTGCCGAAATGGAGTACGTCTTCAAACATTTGCCGAGATGGAATACGTCCTCAAACGTTTTACCGAGATAGATTACATCCTCAAATGTTTATCGAGATGGAGTACGTCCTCAAATAATTTTTCCAAGATGGAATACGTCCTCAAATGATTTACCGAGATAGATTACGTCCTCAGACATTTTGCCGAGATGGATTACTTCTTCAGACGTTTTGCCGACATGGATTACGTCCTCAAACAGTTTTCCTAGATGGATTACATCCTAAAATGAATTTTTTCCTTGATGGATTGCATCCTCAGACATTTTGCAGAGATGGATTACGCCCTCAGACGGATTTGCCAAGATGGATTATGTCCTTAGACGTTTTCTATAATGGAATTTCATCCTAATAGGTTGATAAAATGCATCCTCAAATGACTTACCTAAAAAGGAACTCCCTCCTAATAGGTTGATAAAATGCATCCCTAGACGACTTACCTGAAAGGGAACTCCATCCTAATAGGTTGATGAATTATGTTCTTAGACGACTTACCTAAGAGGGAACTCCATCCTAATAGGTTTGTGAAATGCTAGGGAGATGACTTGGGTTAACTCCACTAAAATGATAGAATTCAGTGCGACTCCATGAGAAAGGATTTGATTGAGTTTCAGACTATAAGGTCATGTTGCTCAACTCTTTCTTAGGATAGGTGAATAAGAAGTTTACTCAACTTTGAAAGGAGTTACACTTAAAGTAATACACTCAACTAATTATAAGAGTTAATGGTATTGTTTGCCTTAGATAAAGGGGAGACAATATATACAAGAAACAGCCTTGACCTAGATAGAGTGAAGCCGAACTTAACCTAGATAGGAGTGTAGAAAGGTATGAAGAAATCATCTTGACAATGAACTTTTACCTCAGCTAGAGGAATATGCAATTTACTCAACTTATAGGGGAGTAAGGAGAATGTACTCAACTCAGATAGGAGTGAAGAGAATGTAATCAACTTAGACAAGAGAGAAGAGAATTTACTCAACTTAGATAGGAGTGAAGAGAATGTACTCATTGAATGAGAGAAAATGTTGTGAAACATGTTGCTTGCCATTTTTGAAAAGAATTTTTCATTTATAGAAAATTCTAACTTTTTGCTTGGACTCTACTAGCCCCTAGATCACTAGCAATCAAGTTGGTTTCTTAGGCAAAAAAAAACTATTACTTGGTTTCGAATGACGAGGTTCCCTATCTTTGAAGATGATTTGGAAAAATCTGCTCGAGTTGTGAATTAAGGCTATGAAGGCTTAGGAGACTTGATCAGCTAAAGACTTATCTTCAAATTCGTGGATAAAATCTTTTTGCCATTTCCAAATGATTTGGGAAATTCTTTTGAAAACTTTAGAGTATTTGTTTTGAGCATGAATCAGTCTGATCATTTGAGGAAATTAGAGTCATTGATTTTCACAAAAGATTGTGTATTTAACTGAGCAAATTAGATGAAAAGAAATTATAGGTGAGCCAAAGTGATGGAGAATTTACCCAGGATGTGGGTAAAGTTTTCGAGGCAAGACAAAAGTGAAATGATACTCTTTAGATTGAAAATAGGTCATTATATTGGCATGAATGAGCCTCTTGATTCAGAAAAATTGTTTGATTAAGAGTATGAGTTACTCTTAGAATGAACAAGGCATAAAGGAGTCCCTTGTGATGTAAGGATGAGTTACTTCAGAAAATGAGAAAGCAATTTGGTGCAAATAGGTATGCAGGAAGTCTTTTGATGAGTTCCTTCAAAAAATTGGTGAAGAATGAAGAACCAATGTGGTGCAAACTGGTAAGGAGGTAGTTCCTTGTCCGAAATAGTTTTTTATATGATCCATCTATTTGTAAGACCCTTTGAAAGAGCTCTCAGTTGAAATGTGACAATTCATTTAAGTAAGCAAGATCTCAAGGTGGTCTTAGTATTAAGGACGAAATGTAGGCTAGGGTAAGGTTTACCAAATGAAAGGTATATAAGGCCCAAAAACCTGTGTTCAGAGTAACAAACCCCTTGTGTGCATCTCATTGATGTGAATAGCTTTGACGTGCATAACCTTGATGTGCATGACCTTAATGTGCACGTTTTTTCTTGTGCACAACTTTGATGTATATGATCGAGCCTAAAGTTTCTTTTTAGGTTGCCTACGTATCTCTTTTTTGGAGATTCAGGTCTAACATAGTTTATTGCTTGTTTGAAGTTCTTTGAGCCATTCAAAACTTGATTAACTAATTTCTTGCTTCCTTGCTTGGAAAATGCTTCTTTTGACGAGGCAAAGATTTTATTTTCATTATTTTTTTACTCTTCTTTAATTGGAAATGTTTTCCTTCATGAGGCAAAGATGTTTCTTCTATTTGCTTTTGACTATTTTCTTATGATTGTTTCTCATTTCCTTACTTGAAAATGTTTTCTTTCACATGGGACAAAGATGTTTCTTCTTTTTTCTCTTTGATTCTTCTATGATGGCATTGTGAGAGTGCATATATAGTAGGCTTTCCCCCCAACGTTTGGTAAATGGGTTTAAGAAAGAAAGACCAATTAAACAAGCTCAACGAGTTTACAAGTGGATATCTTTGATATAGGTGATAGGATAGATTTGGTTTGCCAAGTGATGGCCTCCTATCTTTGGATGGTGATCGAGTCAGACAAGATGCCTTTGAGACAAATTGATGAATTGGTGAATAATGAGAAAATCAAGATGATTGATGAAGTTTGGTGATTCCCAGATTCAACGCATTCAATCTTATTGTGAATTTAATGAAATGCATTTTCTTAAAGAATCAAGATGAATCATGCAAACATTTTTTTGAAAGTTTCCTAAGAAAATATTTATTGAAATATGAGGAAAGACATATAAAAATTATCTATGAAGAATAAAAGAATGATCTTGACTTGGAAAGCTCATCATTCTTGATTGATCCTTGAAGGAGGAGGCCCAATGGTTTGTTAATCAAACAAATCTTGGACAACATGCCTCAACATGGTGAAATAATCAGTGTAGTGGCCTGCACATTGGTGGTAAGCACAATGCTTGCTCAAATTATAGCTATTGGGTATTAGATTTGGAGTGGGCCGAGGATCCAAAGGTTGGAGATGCCCTTCTTCGCAAAGCTTTTAAAAAACTTCTTTCAATGATGTAAAGAATTTTGAGAATGACCTTGATAGGTGCCTTCGAGATGAATTTGGCGGCGGTGAGGCAGTTGAACTAACAGACCAAAAGAAGGACTGTTGTGGAGTTAAATCATTGACTGCAATCTCTAAGTTACTGGGCTTAATATTTTGTGTGGGCTTCCTCAATGTTCCATCATTGATTGTATCCTCAACTTAGATTCCAACCCTTATAAGAGCTTTAAAAGTCTCAAAGTAGCAAGCAAACAATGATTCACAGAAGATGGGAAACAAGTTATTCTTTACCATTTGCACTTGCTCAGCTTCACTCGACCTATTGACCATCTGAGCCGCTTTGGCCTTCCATCGGGTGATGAAAGTGGAAATAGTCTCTTTAGGTTCTTGCTTGGTGGTCTCAAGGTCCCCGAGTGTGATTTCCCACTCATTGTTGTAATTGTACTACTTGACAAAGGAATTGTAGAGTTGATCCTAGTCTTTGGATATAGGCTGTCACGACCCAAAACCCACCCTGTGCGGATCTCGTATTGCGACCGCCACCCTTCGGCTCGGAAGCCTTAGGGCAAGTCTCATATGAGCAACAGTATCGGATGGCGGTGCGACCTTGTTTTGTTGAAGCGCGAAAAACTTTTTCTTTTCTTTTCTTATTTAAAACTTTCGCACATCTGTCTGGTACTGCCGCTCTTCATAGCGGTACACATGATAATACATTCAGAGTATAAATAAAATTCTAAAGTTTTATACATATTACATATTCGATTACCTCTCGGGCTTAATACATATTTTTCAAAATCTATTACGTCAAAATTTGACCAACTACGGTCCTAGTATTCCCAAAAGTCTGTGATTATAATAGAGCTGCTAGTCGTCATCCTCAAATGGAGCAAGGCTCCCATTCATCATCGATACCTAAAAAATGTTAGGGAATGGGGTGAGCTTCAAGAAGCTCAGTGAGTAATTCCTGCATCTGTCATGGGTTTCAATTGGCAGTGGTTTCTCACATGAGAGTTTATAAAATACTCACTACCAATTGCTCGTACATTTTGAACATAGAGTACATGCATTTTTCATAAAAATAGCTTTGAAACATTTAAAATATTTAACCTAAACATACATTTCCTTAAATAGAGTATATGCACTTCAAAACATATAAACATGCATAGTAAAAATGGGGGTAAAAACCTACTTCCATTTTCAAAGCGTTACTTCAAAACATATATACATGCATAATGAAAATGGGGGTAAAACTTGCTTCCATTTTTAGAAAACATTTTTCTTCGTTTCACTTTGGTTAAGTGGAATCTGTTTCGAACCAGACTCCCGCTTTACTTTACGTGGAGATATCTAATTGCCTAGGGGATTAGATCCTGCTACCGGGCATTTATTCATAGAAACCCATAAAATCCGTGGTGCTTATACACAATTTATCGTGCATTTAAATACATTTATCACATGGCTTCTTCTCATAGATACTTTTTATGAGTATTTAAAACATGATGTTCATAATTTCATGATAGAATCTTCAAATACTTGGAATAAGAAATTTCAGAATATGTAGACATGTTACATACTTTTAAGGAAGACTGTAATAGAAATCATTCATTGAGCATGTCACAATAAGATTCATAAGACGGAATATTTTAAAATAGGAATCATAAAATATTGAATTTAACACTCAATGCTTCAGATATTTTGAAATTTAAAACATCTTCAAATCCGTGGAGTTAAATCTCCACTTCAAATGTAGGGTTACTCACCTTAGTCCTTAGGGTTGCTCTATTGCGGTGCCTTTCCTTTCCCCTTTATAGTTCCTAGAACAATTCATAAATAATCTATTAACTTTATATGTACATCAAATATTTCCTATTGATGTTCTTATTTTATGCTTAGATTGTATTAAATCCTAAATTCTATCTTAAACGCCATTTTCTTAACGTATACTCTTCTAGTAGCTTCCTTAAATCACGAGGTTTGATTTTTATTACATTACATACTTACGTGTTATATTTTTCTGTACTTACTTTCATAATAATGACCTCACCATTGAGTCCAGAACGTCGGAGAAAGTCAATTTATACTCTCTCAACTTTTAATTTGGCTTTTGGGCATATTAGGGGTAGTTTGGTAATTTATATTTTAACGTGTCTTATTTTTTTAGAGTCCCGTCTCGTAAAACAGACCCCACTGTTGGGTCCAGAACGTCCAAAATAGTTAAAATACGCTATTTGTTTATTTTATTTGGACTTCGTTTGACTTGTTTGAGAACTTGGGGCAATTTCATAATTTTCGTATTAATTTAATTTTGGTTGGGCCATAGTAAAATTTTCTAGAAGTTCTGGGGTCAAAATACAATTTTCCTAACTTTCGGTCTGGACCAGTGGGTTCTGAGCTTCAAAACCCTAAACCGGTTTAAGGCTTACTGAACTAGCCGGTTCAGTCTATTCCAGTAAACCAGAACAAGATAGCCACCTCTTATCCTATCCATGGTTTAGTTTAACCTAAATTCTGATTTTTATTTCCTTATCCTTATAACTAAACGTCCCTAGTTTAATTATAATCACCCCTTCACACGACGTCGTCCCATTTAAACCTTTTGTGTGACGGGTCGGGCCCCGACCCAAACCCAGATCCGGCCCAACCTAATTCGACCCAACACTGTACATCGTCTTCCCCAACTCCCTACTGTAACCCTAATTTTCTGCAATTCTAACCTTCCAATTTCGTGAATTTCCCACTACTAAAACTCTCTGTTATTGATTCTAAACCACTTCTAAAGCATTAAGGAATGGTTTAGCATTGGTTTAGGGCTCTAGTTTGGGCTCATGGTCGTGTTTTGGAACATGATACTCAAACCTGTAACTTGGCATTATTGACTCGTTTTTGAGTCAAACTTCATGGGGTTTCTTTTGAGATGATTCATTTTTCATGGGGTTTACGTTCCTATCTTCAAAAATGGGTTTAGAGGTCTAAAAATAAAGGTTGAGTTTATGACTAAAACCTGCAACTCATGTTTGTGGGTTCATTTTTTGGGTTTTAGGGTCACGGTCTAGCATTTTTAAGACTTTGGGACGGTCTATATTAGGTTCCAATACAAAAATTTACGTTTTGTTTGCAGTGAATCAGACCTACATTATTTCACTCGATTATACATTATTTCCATCCATTCTTTTTGCAATTTAACGTCTAAAGCACATAAGTTAATATTCTGATATTGCATGCTTCTCAAAGTAAATACAATAGAACGAAAATTAACCTAAATTATATCTGTTTTGACAACTGTTTTTCCAAAATCTTCCCTCTTCAGTTCCTTTTCCTTCTTCAGTTTCTTTCTCTTAATCTTGGTCTCGTGTTCTATCCCTTTTTCCCCTTAAATTACTTCTTAAATCGACCTTGTGGTCGGTGACCATTGCCACCTGTTGGCTTGAATTTTGCATGGTGTACACCTCATTGTTTGTTACATGGTTGCCTTGCCTTCACCATTACTTATCATCATGACTTGGTTTAATGGGTAACAGCTACATGCCGCCACTACTCCTTCCTCTCTTTCTCTTCCGTTCTCACTCTTTTATATCCTTTCTCCACCGACCTTTAGGTCGGTGGCATTTGCCACTTGTTGGCTTCAATTTGGCATGAAGAACACCTCATGACATGGCTGCCATTTTTCTTCATTATTTATTTTCTATATGGAGCACAGTTGCAGCCACTACTGTCCTCTTTTAATCCATCAATTATTCTACAACTTTCTTCTTGCTTCTACTTTCTTTTTACTTCATTCTTCTAATTTTTATTTCTTTTAAATTTCATTTTTTTTATTTTCTTTGTACATGTATATATATATACATGCTTACCCATGTGTATTTGTATATAGATATATATATATATATATTTATCTTGATAGATATTTATTTGCCACCAATTTAATCATATTAAATCATATGTGTGTATATATATATATGTCTATATTTAACTAATTCATATATATATATACATATATATATATATATTTATACTTATTTACATATTTTGGTTATACTTACTCATATCACAAAATTAATGTGTGTCTTTAACATGTATTCATATGGGCAAGTTACTATTGTTTCGCTTCGTTAATCAACTTCATATTTACGTTTCGTGTCTTGACTTTATAATTGTGATTGACGTGTAAGTATATAATTCCAACGGAACTAACAAAATTAGGTTGGTAATTGTAATGAGAGTGATGTACAGTCGTCTTGGGTTCCCGAGACTTTTACTGAAAGTTCACGTGTTGGGGTTCAAAATCGATCTCATTACTTAAAGTCTTGGTCACTAATTAATATTTAGTGATTCAATGATTCTTAGTCGGCTCGGGGTGTTACATGGGCTCTTCCAAGTCTAAGAGCCAACAAAGAGCTGCCTCGATTAGTGTTTGGTGAAACATTTGAGCCATCATTTCAGTTGTAACCCCTATTGGTTACATAGCCCGAACATAGAACCTGAGATGGGTCTTTGGGCATGTGGTCGTATTGAATTTCTCTGAGTCTAGCATTTTGAATTTGTAGGGCAAATGAAACTTTGAATATAGGGAGAGTTTGTGGATATCAATCATGTCATCTCCACGGTTGGATTTGCATCTAAGGGCTTCCATCTTTTCCAGCCTTTTGAGAAGGGCTTCTTCATTGGTGTTGGGCATTTCTTAAGGTTTGACTTCATTTTGGGGCCCATGTTGTTTGGCTCGATTAAACTGATCATGTATGGATGCATTTTGGGCCTGTTGATTCTGTGGGAGATGATCTTGAGGAAGTATAGGTGGTTGGTTATTGCGAGCATTATTAGGCCCTGTTGGGTCTAGTGGAGGTGGTGGTAATCCTTGTTATAATAATTATTGGACTATTTGGGAGAGCCTCTGTGTTTCATCTCTATAATCGGCCTTGTCTTTTCTAATTTCGGCCAAGATCTGGAATAATTGATCTTGATCCATAGTGACAAGGTGTAGTGATTGACTTAATTTTGATGCCATAATTTTCGGGTTCAACTGAGGGAATAAGAGCTATAATGGGATAAGAAACCTCAATGATTTTTTTTTAATTACCAAATAAGCGTAGAGGAGTTTGAAACCAAGGCAATAGTACAAAGAGTTTTTTTATTTCAAAACTTTAAGTAGGATAAGATCCAATTTAAATGAAGATTAAGATCATTCCTTCGTAGAAAATGAATTTGAATTTTGAATTTTTTTGATTTTTGAAAAAAAAGTAGGGGCATAATGTCTAGGTAGTCCCTGAGTCCTAAGAGGAGAGAACGATTTGCTTGAACAAGGAAAGCAATCCTAAAGGTTAGGAAGATGTAATGGTTCATTCTTTTCGGTGTCATGCATCTTATACATCTTAAGAGTAATCAAATAAAGACCATTAACTATTGTGCCAGAGCATATAAAAGAACCATTATGTTTAATAACAACATTTAAATTAAAATAAACTGAATAACCTTGTTTTATTAAACTTGAAACTAATAATAAGTTACTTCTAATGCCAGGCACATATAAGCAATCATAAAATACTAGTGTTTTATTTGAAGAAAAACATAAACTAGCTACTCTTACTAACACCGCAACAACTTTTGCTTCTGTTCCCAAGTGTAAGATAATCTTTCCATCACTTAGCCGTCTGGTCTTCCGAAACTCCTGTAATGAATTACAGATGTGATTAGTTACACCAGAGTCTGCACACGAGAAATTTGAAGTACCCGCTATATAGCTTACTTCAATAACAAGTGATTCGATTATACTTGTGTTCTTATTCTTGGCTAGATAATCTGGACAATTTCTTTTCTAATACTCCATAACCACGCAGTGGAAGCACTTTTCTTTGGGCTCAGTAGGTTGCCCCTTCCTTCCCGTCTTCTAACACCCCCTTTAGGACCCATATTTCCCTTGGAGTTTTTGGGGTTCTGTTTCTTCTTCTACTTGCCCTTGCCTTTGGGCTCGGGCTTAAAAGAAGAACCCTCAGCCACATGAGCACTAAGATGGTTTTTAATAATACCCTCTGCTGCCTATAAAGAGCTCAGAAGCTCAGCTAAAGTCAAATTCATTTTGTTCATATTATAGTTGACCTTAAATTTATTAAAAGAGTTAGGCAGTGACTTAAGGATAATATCAACTTGGGACTCACCATCAATGTCATCCCCTAGAACTTCCAGCAAATTTAAAAAGTCGATCATATTTAAAACATGGTCTCTTACTAGAATTCCTTCTGCCATTTTAGTGTTCATGAGTGCTCTCATGGCATTCTGCCTAGCAGGACGCCCTTAATCTCCAAACCTCTCATTTAAGTTAAGGATTATATCCTTAGCTATTAGGAAACTTTGATGTTGATGTTGTAAAACACTTGACATCAAAGCTAGATATAGCAACGTGCCATCTCATCAGCCTTGACCCACCTAAAATAGCGGTCAATGTCCTTTTGAAGAGTATCAACCCCTGGAAGGTTTGGGCTATCCATAGTAATCACATATTTGTACCTCTCTGCAGTAAGAACAACGTCCAAATTCTATTTCCAGTCCACATAGTTAGGCACAGTCAACTTATTTTCTTTCAAGATGATAGCAAGTTGGTTAAATGAATACATCTGAGAATCATATATATAAGCACATACATTAGCATGAATGTATATAAACAGTAAAATAATTTTTGCTCTCATGAATGTATAATGGTATCCTCAAGCCACTATCAATGAATGCATTGGAACCTAACCTTATAAACAATACGCTCCGTAGGGAAGACAATGTCATTCATATGATTAGGAGGACCATCATATCTTATATGATTTCACTATCTGGACATCTTATGTCAAATGAAACAAATTTTTCAATATTCTTTGGTCTTCAAAAGACAACGATAGACTGCGTGAAGAGAATATCATTCCCTTTTGATCAAGTGTATATCATCATTTCAAATAAAAAGACAATCGTTGCAAGTAGTGTCCCTATGGGGAGATCACATTCACCCCGTTTCTTTCTATTCTATCCTAAGAGGTCCATACTTGTAACCAACTAGATAGTCACCCTCCGTAGAGAGTCCACTCGAAGATGGCTCAGGCCAGCTATCTTTGTCTTACTATGGGTCAATGATGGAAGACCGTGGGAGCTTTCTTAAAGCATCACTCTCCCAGTTATTTTTATAAATTGAGGATCTTTATTATAAAACACATGCATAATTTATATTAACCTATTCATAGATCAAAATTAATCATGTGATTTTATAAAAATAAACATACAAGCAAAAAATTGAAATTATCTCTCATGGCCAACTAAAATTCTTGACAACGGGCTCTATACTTACATTGGTCTTATTGATGGCTTCTATACTCTAACTCTATCTTCAGAAATAAAATAAATATATGAACCTATACCCACATAGTGAGCTTAAATTTAATCTAAAATTAAAAATTAATAGGTTAGGAAAACCAATGGAGCTTATCCATTCGCAGGAAAAATTTTCAAGTCCATTACCTTTACAATTGCCTCAAAACTAATTAAATTAAATACATCACTTAATGAACAGCCATGAGAGATAGGATACATCCATTCACATAAATGAACCATTCAAATATGAGAAATAAAATATTAAAGCATTTGAATATGTGATTAATCATATACATCACCCATGTATATTTTAGAGTATACAGAGATTTAATCTATATATCTAAGAACCCGTAATTTTAAATAATTTTAAATCTAACATATTTAGGTATCAAATACCCATGGATATCACATACCCATTACATAAAAGAATGTATAAATAAAATAAAAAAATTGAATTCATAAAATATTCGAGTATCTCATACCCAAAACAATTCTTTTTTTTAAGTATACATAAGTATCCAATACGCATGAATTAAAATACTTCATCTATAAAAAATATATATATATAATACAATATCAAATTATATATATATATATATATATTTATAATATATTGCCATGCGCCACCATGGGTATCAAATACCCAAAATAAAAAAATAGATATATAAAAAAAGAAATTGGGCTATTAAATATTATATATCTAAACAATTGAATTAATTTGAGTATCTAATATCCAAGAACTAATTTTCTTGTTAATAAATTAATTATATAATATCATATTACATATATATATATATATGCGCGCCTACCTTTATCTACAACAGCCGTAGAATTGTTCATCAATTTCCTTTGTCAACAACGACCCTACAATTGTTCATCAAATTCCTTTATCAACAACTGCAGTACAATCGTCCCTTATCTACAACCGCATGAGCTCCATGTGATGACAGGGTCTTCACGGACACACTCGAGACCGCCAATCTCAAGCTCTCGTAGCCTCCATCAATATCCATACCGCTGTTCTCAACATCTTCTTAATTTTTTATTTTTTTTTTTTGTTTTTCTTTGTTGCCGCTTGTTTGGAAGTGTTTTTTTTTTTTAATTTTAACCCGTTCTCTTGAAATTTTTTGATCACTCTATCACTAAAGGTATCTCATACTCATTAAAAATTAAATTTAATTATCAAGATTTTCAAACAATGATCAAATCTTGATATAAAATAAATTGTACCACAAAATTTTATTTTAAAATAATCATTTATTTTAATTGGGATCCATCAAATAAATTGTACCATAAAATCTCATTTTAAAATAATCATTTATTTTAATTGAGATTCATGAATAGGTTTAAAACAAACAAATATAACCTTTAAAATTAATGGATTTATGTAAAGTTGTTCTGATACCAATTATTGGGTTCGTAACTACAGCAGAAACGATTTCAAAAATCTATTTAGATCTATTTCTTTACATGAATCATATAATCTTGAAAAGAGGGTTAAAATTATCTTGTTCTTGATAATCTTAATTGTTGAAGAAAACTAATTGAAAAGATTGATGCAATTTTCTTTCTCTTTCTTCTCTAGGTCTTTTTCTCTTTCTTCTTAGGCAAACCATATCGCAAGAGAGTGGGCTGATTCTTATTTTTGTTTAGCACAAAAACTTATGATAAACAAGCTCCTTACATATCATATATATAGGAATTAATTAGAACAAGAGAAGGGATCTAGTGAGTCCCACTAAGTTAGCTTCCAATTAGTCAATTAAATCTTGATTATCTCATAATTAAATTAATTGACTAATTAATTTCAATTAACTCCACTATATAATTGATATTGCATTCCAACTTAGTAGAATAGAGTAAACTCATATGCACTATATTTTTGCAATTGATCCCTCTACATGAATACTAATAATCCAAGTTCTTATTATACTGTCAAATTAATTCCCCAATTATTTTAAGAACCTAATTCAATAATTATTAATCACTTGCAATTAGTCATCATTTTAATAAATAATTTATTGAAAAGATCCGGTTCCAGATTTCAGTGATTAACCCATTGAATTAGCACAAAAGTGATATTCATATCTCTAATAGATAGTATAGATTCCATCTTGAGAATATGTGTTCTCATAGTCTAAATAATGATTTCCCAAGATACTGAGGTGTTGATTTAAAAAACCTCACTCATTGGTAACTCAAAGTTATCACTATTCCGAACTTGAGTTCACTATCCTTTCAGGATTAAGAGCTTACTGCGAAAAGTGAATAAGAAACTTATTAAAAGTGACAGTTCCAAATAATGTGTTTCTTATAGTGATCCAGTTCAGTGTATTCCCAATACACCAATACAATAACCTAGAGTCCACTACTCTGATAATTGAAATAAACTACCTTATCACATAAAGGTTAACTATATTACAGCTTTACCGATAAGATGTCCAGTCTTATTAATAGCCGCGAACAACTCTAGAATTGCCTATATAAGCATTTCATATCTCCTGTGTATAAATCTCATTTATACACATGAACCACTCCTAATGATAATTTAAGGACTAATCATCTCATGATATAAAGTAACATCCAAACATATGGTAATATGAAACTCAATAATAAATCACTCTATTAAATAGTTATAAAATGTCTTGGATATAAGGGCACACATCCTAACATATGTCAGAGGTAAATGGCGTGGAGAACCTATTAAGCAATTTACTTAGCTCGTCTTGATTTGGAGGGGCACGGAACCCTCTAGTCGAGATCGTTTGATCTTGGGAGTCTACTATCTCTTTTACTCTCCGAGGGGCTTTGGATAGGACTTGTTATGCAATCGGTACCCGTTGTTGATATTGTTTTGCACCTCTAGATCCTTGACTCAAGGGAGGAATTTGTTTAGTATTAGTAAGAGGATGCTGCTCTCCCAAGACTGTAGGGGACTCGAGTCTCTGGAGGTTGAAATTCCTACGATGCTGGATTGGCTCCAGAGGTCATTGAAGTTGGTATCCTCATTTTGCTCTGGTAATGGACAACTGAATGAAACGTGGGCATTCTTCTCCCCACAGCTGTTGATGCTTGGGGATCAGCTCCCATATGAGCGATACCATGGGGGTGTACTAGTTGCATGTTAGACAACCCCTCGTTGAGAGATCCTCTGCCTATGGTAGTGGCTAGAGGCTGATGTCCTCCATGAACAATGTTAGTAGGAGGAGGAGAAGGGTTACTCCGTTGGTTTTGAGCCAGTGAGTTGTTTCTACATCTGATCAGACTGTTGTTGAATCTGATCAAGTTATTGTTGTTGTTGTAAACGATTGGGTGTTTGTCCCCTTCCTTTTCCAGTAGGAGGCTGATTTTGAGGGTTTTAGGAATTCTTTCTAGGACGAATGCTGGGAGCAATTATCTTTTGGAAGAAAAACAAAAAAGATCTCTTGTTTTGAAGAAAAGATAGCAAGAATGATTGTCATTCCCACAGACGGCGCCAAACTGATGTTACTTCTTTTTTATCAGAAAGGCATCCCGTCCTTCGCTGTTTGTCAAGAACTTGAGATCAGAGGGTCACTAGGAAGGCTCCGGTGGTAGCTGCTCCGATAATAAAGTCAATAAATAGAACGAGATTGTAATTTAAAAGAAGAATTGAACATGAATTGAAAACGTATCTTATGGCCTTATTTATAGGTTGAAAATCCTCTAAGTTGAGTAAAAGTAGAGATTCGAAGATATTTGAAGATAGCAGTTACCATATTAAACTATGTTTTCTTATTTTGAGATCAGTAGGGTATAAAAGGCGGTGCTATGTTCTAAACTATATACTTCTGAACCCTCTATGCTTGGTTGATCTGAATAAAACAATATTTCTTTATCAGTTTCTTAAATAGCTCAGTACAGCACGTGTCATGCTTTAAATATGTTTGTCACTTTATGATATATCTATAATTGCCATATGTTGTCATTGCATATGGCATGCTTTTGGGCTCAATTGCAAGTTTTTTTTGGGTGGTTGTGCTGCCTTTTGTGGTTGTTCACCTGCTAGTTTTTTTTTTGGGTCAAGTTGCTACTGATTCAATTCCTAGTTTGTTTGGTGCTTCAGTTTTTGGTATTTGTGGTGGCTCAATTGCTACTTTTCTTTTGTGGCTTCAGCAGCTTTTTTTATGCTGCTTCAGTTGGTGGGAATTTTGTTTTATGTTGTTACAGTTATTAGGGAATGATTTTGCTGCTTTGGACAGTTACTTGAGCTAAATACCTATTGCTTTGGTTTTTGAGGATCAGTGAAAATTTAATACATATTATTAGATACATTTTTAGACAATGGCTGATGAATTAGTACATATAAAACATATAGATTGCCTATTTTGTTTTTTTTTTTTAGTTTTAATAAGCAACTTCATTAGTTCAGTACCTAGAGTTTGTGTTACAAACTATACGTGGTTTCTTGTATTTTGGAATTAGTGGGAATTTATGTAGGGGATCACAATAGGACAATGGTTTTTTTTTTTTTTTACTTTCCACATCACTTGGTTAATGTACATGACTTTATATATCAATGCAATACTTCTGTTATTTGTATTTCTTGTTCAATGCTTTGGAATTGGGAATGGGAAGAATAACACAGTACTTATGTTACTTAGCTTATTAAGTACAAAATATCATAGAGGTTTGATTACCAAAAAAAAAAAACAACTACCAATCTTCCATACTTTGATCATACTTCTCCTTCTAACTACCTACTTTAGTAGTATAACAATAATAGCTAGCAAGAAAGCAAAACACAACCTCACCACACTTGCATTCACCAACACTTTCACCATTTCTTGGTTTAGCTCAAGCTTTTATACTATTAATGATATATCCCTCACTTTAATCTTCAAGTCACATATGTCATCAGATAATTGGACAATACCATTTCTATTATTCCCAATTATTCAGCGATCTATCATGGATGTAGATTATTGCATTGATCCTACAATAGGATCAACCCATTCCTGAAAATGAGCATGATTTAGCTTCAGAAGTGTAATATAATCTTTCTTTATTTTTTTCCAACATATTGTGTAATTTTTACACATGCTTTTTTTTTTCTCCACAATCACAATATTTATTTGCATATTTCAAGAACATTTTGAAACTTTGGGTGGAGCTTGAAGTGGCCATCTGCAAAATTGACATCTACAGGTTTAATAGACAGTATAACAAAAATACAATAAATTGAAATGCACATGAAATTTACTTGGGAAGGGACCAAATGAGTTGCAGGGTGAGATTATATAACAAATTGAAATACACATGAAATTTACTTGAAATGCATAACTAATCTAAATAGATTCAGATTTTATATAGGAAATTTTTTTATCTATTTATAATGGTCAGCTATATGGAAAATTTGTTAATTTGTATTGTTAGTAGAAGTTAATATCATCATTCCACCACTTATAAGGGTAATTTGGACATTTAATATAACTTTTTTTACTTTCATCATCAATTTTCATCCCTGACAGTAATGCTGATTGACAATAGGGGAAATCTGCAACTAATATTCAAAGCTAAAAAGGGACATTGTGTAATACCCCGACCCAGAAATATCGGGTCATATGGCACGCACTACAAGGTTATGAAAAATTAGTGTAAAGATTTTTACACTAAAAAGAATAATTAATTAATATAATGTAATTAATTAAATAATTAATTAATTGATTGATTAAATATAATTATATCTATAGAAATATATATATATATACATATAAATCATAAAGAGGCAGGGCTGATTTGAGAGGGAGTGGGGGAAAAGAGAAAGGAACAGTGGAGAGAGGTATGGGTGTGTGTGGGGCAGATATGTAATATATATATATATATATATATATATATAAATATATACATATGTGTGTGAAAAGGGTGGCGTGTGAGATTGGGAAGTCAGAATATATGAGTGCATTAGTGTACATGCAGGCCAAACAGTGGTGATCAGACTGGGATGATGTAGAGAGAGAAAATAGATAGAGAGAGAGAGAAGTTCGACCATATTGGTTGTATATATATATATATATATATAAAACATACACCAAGTATGTGTTAGAAAAAGAGAGGTTGAAGCTAAAAGACTCTGGGGTATTCAGAAGTAGAAAACAGAAAGCAAGAAGGAGAAACAAGAAGAAAAAGGTAAGAAAGCTCTATAATTTTCATGGTTCAAATTTGCTGGCTTTTTTGTATAATTGCCTAAAGCTTAGAGATAATTATATGGTTTTAAAGAGCATGAAAAGTGGTGAATTTAGGAAGAAACTGCAACTCATTTGGTTAAGAAACGAGTGAGAAAAACCAATTTAAAGTTTGGAAGAAATTTTTGGGTCATTGAGTTTTTGAACGATTTAGCTCGTTTTATGAATTGGGAATTGTTGCCCATAAGTGCAGCAACTTGTAGGTAAAATTTGGGCTCAAAACAATGGCTAAAAAGCCATGAAAAAGTAAAAACTCAGTTCGCCGGAAAGTTGGGACAGCTCGCCGGATCTGGCTACAACTCTACTTTCCGAGGCCTTCCAGTGGTCTAAATTAAATTCCGAGGGTAGATATGGAAAGCCCATGAAGTGTAGAAGATGACCGAAGTGGTTGGACGTCGAAATGTCGCCGGAAAAGGACTGCTGTGGCCAGATAAGACCATCGGCGGATGGCTGCTAGCACGCTGGGCGTGCTGTGCGTATTAGCTTTCTTGGGCTTGTGGGCCACGGGTCGGGTCGGGTTGACCCGCCCAGCCACCCATGGGTTGGATCCAAGTATTTTATAATTTTTAAAATTTTAAAATCATGGAATTGGGGCTGTTTGGACATAGAGATAGCAAATATAAATTGGATTAAAATTGAGAATAAGGATAGCTTATCCAAGTTTAGATTTAATCCTTTGTTCGCCTGTTTCCAAATTGGAATACAGCTCTTGTGAAATTATAAATGTTACCCAAAAGTTATAATAATTATATTATGACCCAAGTAATAAAATATTCTTTAATTAAATAATTATTTAAATAAGAAAAATTATGAAAATATTCCAAGTTCTAAAACAAGTCAAACGAAGTCCAAATAAAGTAAACAAATAGTGTATTTTGACCTATTTTGGACGTTCTGAACCCAATGGTGGGATCCGTTTTATGAGACGGGACTCCAAAAAATAAGACACGTTAAGGTGTAAATTATCAAATTACCCCTAACATACCCAAGACCAAATAAAAAGCCGAGAAGGTCTAAATTAACTTTCTTCAACATTCTAGACTCAATAGTAGAGTCCGTTTTATCAAATAAGATACTTAAAAATTAACGGTTGAATTGTGATTATAGGGACCCTTCGTTAAGGAAGGATTTTTGGAGTTAAGCTTTCGGAATTCAGGTGAGTGTTTCATACCATATTGCGGTAGAAACTTTCATTATAAATATAAATATTGAACTTTTTATGATATATCGACATATGATATCATTTCTTCTTATAGCTTTTGTTTAACAACTATATTGTATACGTTTTGAATGATTTATTGATAACTATATTGTCTTCTTTGACTTAAGAAAATATGTTCGTAAGATACTCAAACGTTACGTGATTTTCTCACAAATGTTGAACTGTTTTAACTAAATATCAAATAAAGAACTTTGATTTGAGTAATTGAACTGCTATTGATGATTATTGATTTTGGATATGATTTGGATATGATTTTGATGCTTTAAATAGAACACTCTTCTATGATTGGTCACTATCGAATAGGTTGTGATTTATCGAAACCCTTTCCACAGGGTATATTATGGTGAGCCGGTGTTGATACGGCATATCGAACTAAGCTAGCCTATCGATCTTAGTCAGCGAGGTTCTAATTTGCTGGCCATAGAAGTGGAATATATCATTTTGAATATGAATATTGAAAATCGAACCATGAATCTGAATTATTGAACTATGAATTTGAGTTATCGAACCATGATTTTGAATTATTGAACTATGATTTATCGGACCATGATATTGAACTGTGATTTTGATTTATTGAACTATGTTATTGATTATCGATTTACGATTATCGCTAAATTGAGATTTATTGGAAGCGAATTTGGTACCAGTTATCTTGTACTATAAATTAAGATAACATATGATATCTAATCATTGACATTTCTATATTGAATTATATAGTAGTTTTGAAACCCTTGGAATGTTATGAAATGCTCACGAGCTGGGATACTCACGAGCTGTTGAGCTTATAGGATTTTTATCCTATTTCAGGTGATGATATCGGAAAAGAAATAGCAGGTTCAGTCAGACTAGTTGGAAGCTTGTAAAGCTATGAACCCTTTTTGTAATAGGATTTTACTAGTCATGATGTAGTTGCTTTTGAGAAATTTTGGACTGTATATCGAATATGACATCAGCAGGCTTTGAAAAAATTACATCATGTACTTTTGTAATTACTATAGAATGTATAAATAGATGACTGATGTTGACTTGAGTATTGATTGACGCTTCCACAATAGAAAAATAAATTTATTCCGCTGCGTTTGATTAATGGAAATCAGGAAAGGCCTCGGTGGCCGATCACGAGCCCTCGATCCGCATGGACCGGATTTGGGGTTGTGACACATTGTATTTTTAAAAACGATAAGAAAAGTATCCACACTTATGAAAAACCAAATGTGAAGTAAGTGTAATTTACCCTTTTTTGTTATGAAACCCTCTACTCGTCTCCATAGGTTGTTCTTTTATTATTCTTTGGGTTGTTTACGTGCCCCTATCTTTCTCATTCTCTCACTACACTACACTTAACCACCTCATGCCTTTTATGCACGAGGTGTGGGCACCTCCTATTTGTTGAGTTACAATTATATTTTAAGCTTAGGACCTTACTTTGCTCTATAGGGCCGAGGATCCTGCTCCTACCACACCTGACGAAAAAAGTTTCTTTCAAATTCATTTAAATCCTGTGATAAGCACCGGCAAATTCCTATTGAGGTCCTAATTTATTTTTAAATTTTGTTTATTTATTTATTCTTAAATTAATTGTAATTAATGCATTTCAAATAAATTGTTACATGTATTAAAACAAGAAATATGCATATCAAGAAATAATTACAATAACATTATTTTCTTTTTCAAATATATAACTCCATTAAGTTTGTACAAATTGCTAATAAGCAAATAAAAAATATCATTATAAATATTAATTATGTAGAGAATTTTTACTATTATTTTATTCTATTTTATATAATCGAACTGAGGTAGGGTGGGGTAGAGTGTCTTCATCCTAAACTTGCCCTAGATCCTAACAAGGATGGACATACCTTTCTCCAAACTCGTCGCATTAGGAGCAGGTTATGGCGGTTTCCAACAGGTCATGTTACATTGCCATCCCTAGGAGGAGGTTTCTCTTAGCTAGGTTCACGACGCAATCTTAATTGTTACGTATGTAATTACATGAATATTATGTGATTATTTAATTTTAACTAAAAATTAAATATGATAAAAAAAAAACACATATATATATATATTATATACATGAAAAATTGTGATTAAAATACGTGTTCGAAAAGGAAGATACTCTTTCCGTTAGAGAATGTAATAATAAATTACACCATTTTTTTAGAGAGGGTAACACGTCCCATCACGTATGGCTAGTTTAAATGTACACGTGTTAATTCATATTTTTAAAGTGACCGTAAAATTTAAACTCAAAACATTTTATTTCAATAAAATTACCACTTCATCTAAAAAGTTTAACTTATTAAAAAAAAAAATTATCATTATATTTTCTAACAATCTCTGAGACTTACTATCTAATTTATTATTATTGTTGCTGTCTGTTTCTTCTTTAATGCGCCATGTAGACATACATACGTTCAAAAAGTATCTATTTTCAAATTGGACGAAAAGTAACCGGGTTGCATTATTCGACACATAAATTTCAAATTTGATACCCATTTCGTCGAGTTATGCTTCCAAAAGTTACTCCGTAGACCTATGTCCTACTTTGATTTAGGTGACTATATTCATTCGAATATATTTAAATTAATCCTTTAGGCTTAGAGTTCCCATCCTTCAGAATCTATGTCCTACGAGGCTGAACTCTCTTTGTTTCTTTTGAGCTTGATGGTAATGATTGGAGTCCTTGAAATTTTGCTCAACACACCTTTATTTTTATATATAGTACACTTTGTTAAAGATTCGTTATTACCAAAATTATTCTTTTACTCTTGTTTAGACTTAATAATAACTCTTGAAAATCAAAATAAACGTTTGTAATTAAACGAAAATTTTGACACTGAACAAATTCGACACATATACTTTTCATTTTTTTATTTTGTAATTGTTTTTAAAAAAGGATTTATTTGTTATAACCTTGCTTATGGAGCAACAAATCTCTTGATTCAATTGCAACAAATTAAAAGGCACATGAAGTTAATACAAAACCTAATACATAGAGCAGAATCAAATACTTGTATGTCAATATTTTCATTCATAAAAGATAAAGCAAACAAAGAAAAATTAACGATTCAGTGGAGTTATGGAAAACCCTCTTTTCAAATCTCTCCATTCATAAATTTTTTTTTTTCATAAAAAGAACAATGAGAGAACAAAAGGTAATAAAGACAGAGAGAGAGAGAGAGCGCATTACGGGCAGAAGGGTCTGCCCGAGTCATTCCTATGAGTTGGAATAGTGAAATGCCTCAACCTCCCTTCTTGTTCCCTCAGGTAACCCTCACAGAGAAAGCTCTTGGAGAACTTATCTTCCACCACTCTATCAACATCATGCACAAACACATCAGTCTCACCCACCTCTCTGTTCCTAGCCATCAACCCCGCCGTGTATATAGCACTCATTCTTCCCGGTGCACCGTCGTGATACCCCGTCGGCGCGTCCACCATGATCAAGTCCCATTCAATGTCATAGATCTCAGCAGGCAAGCCTTTGAGTGAAAGCTGACACTCTGAAAATCTTGGATCACCAACAACTCTGCACTCATCTCTTATGCCAACCTTCAACAGCTCATCAGCATCAGTCACCTTGGTATCATACACCACGTGGTATGATTCTAATGTGGGTAACTTTTGTTTGATTTGCTCGATCCATGACTTGTCTTCTTCGAGGAAGACAGTGCGGCCACCATGGTTGAGTGCTGTCCACATGAGGCTGTCATGGCCTAGGCCAAATACTAAGAAGTTGCATGGTGACTTCTTTGCAAGGACTCTTAGTGTTACTGAGATTTCTCTAGACGTCTGTTGTGGGGTGATGTTTGAGGTTGTATAGTGGACTAGAGCTTGGGCTAGAGAAGGTGAAATTTTGGTGCATGTTGGTGTCAGAGGAATTGGAGAGCAATCTGTTTGTTGGAGTCGATCTTCTGGGGTATCTGATGAATTTGTTGGGTAGGTTGCAGCGATGAAGGATGGGATTTGGTGGGAAGATGATAAACTAGATCTGAGTATCAAGAAGAGAAGGAAAAGAACGAAAAACAAGATGAGGAGGATCTTAAGGTTGATGGGATTTTGGGTTTTGGATCTCATGTTGAGAAAGAGAGCAAGGGTCGATGGTTAATTCGAGGTTTGGGGCTAATCAGGGGTTATAATTTACTCTGAATTGAAGAAAGAAGTGGGGGATTCGAGGAAGAGGGGGAGGTGAAGCATTCTTCTCTGTATTTAGAGAGAGACTGATCATCTTGTAGGAATCATTCTTGTGTGTGTGTGTGTGTGTGTGTGTGTGAGGGAGAGAGAGAGAGAGAGAGAGGGGCATATATAGTATTGATAGTTTCTTATTCTTATATTTTATTTTATTCTTAGAAATAAAGCAAAGACTAAGAGGGTTGATGGGGACAAGAGACCTACAAATGCTTCCGGTGGTACAAACAACCTATATATATGTTTGGTAGAGAGATGTGAGTGTTGGGAGGAATCATTGTAATTATGTTTACTATTTCTTTTACGGAAGTTGGGAAGTAGTTGGGATGGTTGGTGATATATATATATATATATATTATCGATTGATTTGCGATAAATTAATTGACTTTTAGATGTGTGTTTGTGCTGGCTCAATTTATTAGTTTAGATTAGGAGTTGAGAAATAATGCAACAAAGTGGTTGAGTACATCTTCTTTTTATTTCATTTTCTACCCTTCAATTGTTGTAATGTTTGTAGTCTTGTTTAGGGCTTCTTTTCTTTTAATTTCCAAATCCCACGTAATTATACTACTGAATTCATGACGGTTTTGGATAGCACACAATTTTCATTTTTTGCAATTATCTAGGATATAATTTCTTAAGCTTGTCTTTTCTCATTAAACTATCATTTTCCTACACACGCATATATAGAGTGAGATCTAGATCATATACTTAAGAGAGCATAAATAAAATTTAAATTTTCTTTTAATAAAAATATGAAAACTTTTGGACAACTTCCATCCTAATTTTATTATAAAAGTAATTTATAAAAAATACAAATAGAAGATTAATTTTTTAAAATTTTGGAGGAAAATAGTCCTTAGTAGATTCGCAATTGATTGAGTCTTCCTTTTGGTTCCTGAATTTAGTAAGCTAAATGAATGAATAATACTAAGAAAACGATTTTTCTTATTGGGTAATGAATAGAGGAGAACAAATAATAAAGGATAACTTTACATGTAATTTCACTTTCATTTTTTTATAATTCTTTATTATTTTGAGTTATTTCTTAATTTTTAATATTATTTAAGATAAAAAAATTAAAAATAAAACTTTTTATTCACTTTTTCCCTTCCTATTCATTATCTTGAGAGCTAATAAACTGAATATTTTCAAAAGCCAAAAATCAAGAATGCACACAAACAAATAGATAATATAAAAATGATTATAAAATTAAAAAAGAAAAAGAAATTGAAAAATTCATACATTCATGGGATAATTTGTCACGACCCGAAACCCACCCTATGCGGATATCGTATCGCAACCGCCACCCTCAGGCCTGGGGACCTTTGGGCGAAGGCTCACATAAGCAAGCGGTAATCGAATAGATGTGCGACAAATGATTGCGGAAGCGTGAAAAACTTTTTTTTTTTTTCTTTTCTTATTTTAAATTACGCACATCCATCCAGTACTGCTGCTCTTCACATAGCATACATGATTTAATATTCAGAGTATAACTAAAACTTAAAACTTCATAAACAATAAATGTTTAATTGCCCCGTGGGGCTTATACATAACAGGGTACTATTTTGCTAATACAAAATTCCATACCTGATGTTCGTAGTACTAGACAAAAACTACTTGAACATAACTTCCAAAAATAGCAGATTTATCATCGTCGTCCTCAAGTCAAGACTTGCTGCTAATCACCTGAAAGGGAGATCCGAACAAAGTTCAGGTAAGCTAATCTAAGCTTGTGAGTAATTCCTGCATTCGTCATGGGGTTTTCAACTGGTAGTGATTTAGCACATGAGAGTTTATAAAATACTCATTACCAATTGCTCGTACATTTTAGAACACAGAGTATATGCATTCTTAAAACAGATAGCTTTGAAACATTTAAAGTATTCAAGCTATACTTATACTTATGAACTTCGAAACATATAACATAACATGTATTTCTTAATGGAGTATATAAAACTCAAAACATATGC
The DNA here is from genome assembly GCA_008638375.1 of Nyssa sinensis. Classification (NCBI taxonomy): domain Eukaryota; kingdom Viridiplantae; phylum Streptophyta; class Magnoliopsida; order Cornales; family Nyssaceae; genus Nyssa; species Nyssa sinensis. Next base: position 35,815,706 of record CM018038.1, read on the forward strand.
ATTTCATAAAACAGATAGCTTTGAAACATTTAAAGTATTCAAGCTAAACTCGTACTTTGTCAATAAAGTATATAAACTTTAAAACATATAAACATGTATTGTGAAAATGAGGGTAAAACCTTGCTTTCATTTTCAAAATCACTTTGTCATCTTTTCTCTTTAATTAGGTGGAATCTGTTTCGAACCAGACTCCCATTTTACTACAATGCTGCAATGCTACAATAGAGAGATCCCGTACCAGGGGGATCAGATCCTACTACCTGGCATTTTGACAGTCAATTGAGTTCCGTGCAACCCAAAATTCCATCATATTTTTAGAGATTAATTGGGTTCCGTACAACCCAAAAATCTGTGGGTGCTTATGCACAATTTATCTTACAAAACATTTATCACATGGCTTCTTCAATAGATACTTTCATGAGTATTTAAAACATGAAATGTATAACTTCTATAATAGAAATTCAAATACTTGTAACAAGCAAATTCAGAATATTTAACAAGATTTGTATTTTAACTTAGACATGCTGAAAACGCATTTTTAAGAAAACTGTAAAGAAAACATTTACTGAGCATGTCACAATAGGGTTTATAAGAACATAATAATTTAAAATTGAATCATGCAATATACTGAATTTGAAATTCAAATACTTCATATATTTTGAACTTAAAACCTTTTCAAATCCATGGAGTTAAATCTCCACTTCAAATATAGGGTTACTCACCTTGGTCCTTTAAGGTTAGTGCTAATAATGCGCTTTCCCACTTTCCTTGTAGTTCCTAAGAACAATTCATAAACATCTCATCAACTTCACATTCACTGTAATATCATCTCGATATTCCTTAACTTATGCTTAAATCGTATTAGATCCTAAAACGATTTCATAATTTCATATGTATTTAACTTAACTCGTACTCTTAATCTATGACACAATTTAATGTGTTAGAAATTAAATTCATTTCAATTTACACTCTTCTGGTAGCTCCATTAATTTTAATTAATTCATTTACTTCACATATTTACGTGTCGTGTCTTTTCGTAATTCATTTCCTCGTGTACGCCTTAGATTAGTACTTTGGCATTACTTTAATTTATAGTCATCTGATAGATGCTATTCAACAAATTTTATGTCTTTTTATTTTTAACATCTCTTTTGGTCAAATAGAGTCTACCATTGAGTCCGGAGCGTCGAAGAAAGTCGGTTTAGACTTTCTTAGAATTTAATTCAGACTTTTGTATGTAAGGGCAAAATGATCATTTATTTATTTACGTGTCATATTTTTCAGTACTTCGTTTCATAATTTGGACCTCACCATTGGACTCAGAAGGTCCGAGATAGTAAGAATACACTAATAACTTGTTCATTTTGAACAAGGGGTATTTTGGTCATTTACCCCTTTACGTGTCTTTATTTTTTGGGCCTCGTCTCACAAAACGGACCCCACCATTAGTCTCAGAATATTCAAAATAGTAAGGATACACTATTCATATGTTTAATTTGAACTTCATTTGCTTCATATATGACTCAAGGGCAAAATAGTAATTTTACTTTATTTATTAAATAATTAAATTAATTATTTAATTATTTTTCTAGGGGTTTAATTGCATAGAATTTTCCTCAGTTGGGCCACAGTACAATTTTCTTGAAGTTCAGGGGTCAATCAGTAAATAAGGAAAGTTTGGATTTATTTAGTTTAAATAAAATTAGAAAACCAGTTGGTTCGGTCCAATTTGAATTGAACCGGTCCGGTCCGATTGTAAACCAACCGGTTTGCCACGTGTTGCTGACGTCATGATGACGTCAGCCCTAATGTTTAAATTTAAATAAATAAAACACTGCCGTTTAAAATAAACCTAACCCGTTGGATCCGGTTTGACCCGGACCCGTAACTGAATCCGACCCGACCCAAACAGTGTCGTCTTCCCCACGATCACCCCTGTGTTGCCCTAATCTTCGATTTTCATTTTCTTTGATTTCGTGCAGTTTGGATCAATGGATCCTTACTGTTTTCGTTCCATTTTGTTCCTGAAGTACCTAGAATCCATTTGGCATTCGTTTTGGAGTCCAAAGTGAACTCTTTGCTTCGGTTTAAGAGGTGATAATCCAACTTGTAAACCGTCGGTTCATACCCATTTCTTGGCCAAATCCAATGGGATTTGTTCTATCTTGACTCATTTTCTTTATAGTTTCATTTCCCATTCTATTTGATTCATTTTGGTGGAAGTTTAATAGGTTGGTTTCAACAACCGAAACCTACAACTTATGTTATAAGGGTCATTTCTTGTGATTTATGATCGCGGTTGTAGGTTTTTAACATGTTTGTGGAGTCTAGTTGAGGTCCCCATGAACCAATTAATGGTTTAATTGCCATGGTTTCAGACCTGCTTCAAGCAAGGTCTTCCATGGCCGTAGCTTCTGGGTCTTATGTTTTTGTTTGTTTTCATAGCCTGATTTCATACTAAATCAGCTCTAAAATACATATCTAACATTATACATGCATAACTAAGCTTCAAACAGTTTCTATTCATGCATATTTCTAGAGAGAGAAATTGAAGAGTTTTCATGGGTTCACTTTTTTTGAGTCGGTTCCTTCATTTCTTCTTGTTCTGATCTCTTCCTCAACTTCTCAATTTCTCTTTCTTTGATTTCTTTCGTATGAAGCAAGCATGCTTTGCTTTTAAAGAGAGAAACCGACCTCTCTCTCTCTCTCTTTCCTGATTTCGTAGCCCTATACTAGCCTTCACATCTCATCAATTTTATTTCCATCTCATAAATTTTGCTCAGTAAATTTTCTACTTTGCATTAAATTTGCAAGATATTTGGTATATTATATATATATATATATATAATATACATACACTTACACATGGTTGGGAGACACACACACCAGCCGACACACACACACACACATTACATTGTTCACACACCAAGATATTTTATATCATTCATTTATATATATATATATAATTATTTTAATCATCTTATATACATGTACATACATATATATATATATACATACATGTATACATACTTGCATACATATTAGACTTTATATACATACATATAATATTTACTTATAATTAAATACACAAATATTTCTTACATTTTAATTAATTAATCATTAAATTAATTAATTATTCTCTTGAGTGTAAAAATCTTTATACCTAATTTTTCTTAATCTCGTAATTCGTGCCATATGACCCGGTATTTTTGGGTCGGGGTATCACATAATTAGAATCGAGTCTTTCTTTTTGTTTCAATTTTAGAAATTGGTCAATTACTTTTTGAATTTGGGAAGAAGGTAATTTAATGAAACAAAATTACTAATGCATCAATTTTTACTGTTTAATTATTAAAATTAAAGAAAAAATATAATAAAAATAAGAGAGAGAGAGAGAGAGAGAGAGAGTGAGTAGGAAAACCCTAAGAATTACAGTATTAAATGACTTGATTAAATAACTTACACAATAGGCCTATATATATAGGAGAGTATATGAGAGTTCTATAAGGAAAAAGAAATAAATACTAAGACGGCTAACCCTAATATCACAATAATATGACTAACCCTAATATATTTATACTATACTTTTAACATTCCCGCTTAAACTCAAGATGGAAACTAAGAGAATAACTTGAGTTTGAAGATAAAATATCGTAGGCATCTTGCTAAGAAAAATTAACCAGTCATGGAGTAGCAATCTGTTGGGTCCCCTACCTATACAATAATGGAAGTGGCAATTGTATCAAACAATACGTCTTAGTTGGTGAAGATGTCTGCAACTGATGATTTGAAGAGGTTAAACATGTGTGACGTCTGTAGACTACTTGCCAAAGCATGAATAAGAACTGCAGGATACTTGAATGGAACACATATGAAGAAGTCTTTGTTAATGAAGCTGGACACATGACAAAATACGTGTGATTGCAAACATGAATTTGAGATACTGATTACTTCTCTAGGCTAACACGTAACTAATAGGATCTCACAAAATCATGTGAGAGCTTACATGGAATACACATATCTGATGAAATTGAACACGCGTGAGGGCGAACGTCACTATATAAACCTCAGCAAGAGTAAGAGCTGATAAACTAACATATAGTTGAAGATAAAGGACATGCAAGGGGGCGAATGTCACTAAAACCCTCACATGAGTGAGAGCTGAGAGCTTGACGAACTAACACATAACTTAAGAGATGGCTGACTTCAGCTATAAAAACCTTATATGAGTGAGAGATGACGAGCAAGCGATTCAGTATGTATTGTACAATGCCCAATAAATAGGAGAATGTGGCAATGACTATCATGGCGGAACATGCAAGCAAATATAGGCTTATATGTTATAAATTTTTCCTAAATAAAAGAGACGTCTGAACAAAACTGTAGTGACGGAACACACAACGAAAGACACACGTGTTGAAATAAGCCCAATGAAATCAAAAGAAGCTTCAGCAAAATAGTCATAAAAAAAAACACTTTGTGATATCATCATCGCAAGATTCTCTGTAGAGATCTGAAAAAATTAGGATAAATTTTTCGTTTTTGCCAGGTAGGGCACTATTCATACACTATTGTACTGGTAAGGGCGCTAAAAATGCATTATTTAGACATAAGTCATATTTAGAAACATATTTTGAGTATGTCATGAAATAGAAATATCCTTATAATGTTAAAATACATCTCTTGTGAAAATTTGAGCTTAATCAGAGACAGTTTGAAAAATTGGACCAAAAAGGCATCCCGGGCAGCCCCGGCGGACCCTGACGGAAAACGCCAACTGGACGAAAATAAATTTTTGAAAAAATATTATTTAAAATAATTTTAAGAACTTTGGATAAAGCAAGATTTTGAACGGAGGCGTTTCAGGACAGGGTTATAGTGTAACGGGGTCCCAAAATCATTAAGGGCAAAAGAGTATTTTTACCCCTGGTCCCTCTAGTATAAATAGAGCACTTAGGCTGAAAAATATACAAAATTGGTCTGAGAAAGGAGCTGCAGCTCGTGCATGGAGAAAAAGGTGAAGGAAACCTATGATTTTTCAACTTTCAAGCCACCAAAACACATCTCTAGGCTAGGATTCTCACAAGGCTTCATTCTAGAAAGTTGTTTCCCCACGTCAAGGGCTACATTCTCACTAATTAGGTTCAGATGCATAGGGAACAAAACTCCCTAAGGTTTAGAAAAACCCTTTTAGGTATGATATTTTGCTAAGTAAGAAATAGGGTTAAGTTTAGGAGTGTTTTATAAGTTGATTAGATGATTTATATGTTTATTGTCTGTTACAAAGTCACTTAGGATGTAGTTGCTTTGATAAACCTAGAGTTGATTGTTTGTATACTTGTATGTTCTTTGAGTTCTTTGAGAATTTTTCAAAATGATGAACATGTAACTTGAAGATATGTTTGATTCATTACATTGTGACTTATGTTCATGTGAATATACCTTGTGTTTTGGAAGATATGATTGTCTAATACATTGATGCTTTGTGTAATTATATGTTCTTTGAGAATTGGTAATATAGTGAACATGTAACATGAGCATGTGTTTAAATTGATTGTATATAGCATATGTTCATATGGAAGAAGTTGTGTGGTTTGAAAGTTAGAATTTACTTTATGGATGATGCATGATTTAAGGTGTATACCATGTATTTGATAAAATGCCTCATTGAAATTGCATAGAAAAATCAAGGCATATTGGCATATTGTGATTCTTTGAAAACATAGTGTGGGTTGAGTACTTGGTGCTATGCATTATGAGGGTGTAGATCCTGTGGTGAAAAACTCAAAATTGGTCATTGCATTGGTGCCTGCTTATCCAACAGACGCGATCCGTGAAACAGGTGTTGGTACTCGCTGATCCAATGGGAGCGATACATAAAACTGAGACATGGTGGCATAGAGTTGCATGGGTGTGTCACACATATTGTCATTGCATTACATTACATTGTTGAATTAGAAGACATGTAGATTATAAATATACACTTTGTATATGCCACGTCCTTAACTTTGCTCCTTGCATTAGCACTTTGTCATACCAACAGTTGAGTTGACCCCTCGTGGGATATCATATTACAGATGAGGCTCCCGATACTTGAGACTTGATGAAGTCATTGGAGCAGGGAGGGAGAAAATAGATTTTGAAGTATATTTGGCCTAAGGGCTTCATTTTTGTATGTATGCGTATAAGCCCAAATAACTTGTGCTAAATTTGAAAAAATAATGGACTATAGGCCATGGGTTATTTTGTAATGTAAGGGTTTAAACCCAAATGACAAATAGGGTATATTTTGTTTAATGTGCATTACATGTATATGTTGGAAAAAAAATGGATGTATGTGTAATTTTCGTAGACTTGTGGCCATCAAGTGAGGGTGGAATGTACATTGCTTGTATCTATAAATTGTTGTAAAATATTAGGTGAAAAAGGCTTAGAAAATAAAGGAGACCATGTTAAAATTTTGTGAAATTCAAAGGGTTATTAGGTGTGTAAAACATCCTATATATAGGTGGGAAAAGTGCTAAAAAGGGAGGGTTAAAAACTTTGAGAAAGTAGGTTAAAACTTGGAAAAACTAGCTGTAGGACTTTGAAGAAAAAATCAGAAAATGGAAAAATCAGCTTGCAACTAGCTACAGTGAACTAGTAGAAAACAGCCTCATACCAGCTCTACACTGCCCCTATCGTGCGCCTGGGCACCCAGTGCCATGCCCCTGCGCTCGCGCGAGCACCCTGTGCACCCACGCGTGTGCTTGTGCCCATGTGTGAGCCTTGCTACTGCTTGACAGCCCTATGGGCACCAGCTTGACAACCCCTTGACACCAACCTTTGGCCACCCTTTTGGGCCATGTTTGGTCACCCTATTGGGCCATGTTTGGCCAATTCTTGGTCCATGTTTAGCCACCTTTTTGGGTCATGTTTGGCCACCCTATTGGGCCATGTTTGTCCACTTTCATGGGCCATGTTTGGCCACTTTCTTAGACAAATTTTGGTAGACCTTTTGACCTATTCTTAGCCCATGTCTTAGGGCATTTGAGCTCATTTGGGCCATTATTCCAAGACATTTTTAAAGACACTTTGGGCTATTTCGAAGGCCATTTTTGAACATGACTTAGACTAGTTTTGAACATTGATTGGGAGAGATATTTGATTGACATTAGAAGACCATTTTGGTTAAGTCTAATAGCAAGTTTTCATTTTAAATTTCGGGGAAGACATGGGAAAATAAACTGTGTAATTAACTAAAGCCATCTTAATGGCCTTTCATATATTTTTCTTATTTTATTTCACTCACTCCCCTAGGTTTATGGAAATTCGGGGCATGACAACGTGGTATCAAAGCCTAGATTCGAATACTTAGGGATCGTGGGGTGTTGTTGAACACAATGGGACCGTGACACATGATTTGAAATTTTGGTGAGCATTGTGTAATTTGTAAGAACTTGTTATGTGTATGTTATGATATATTATACTTGTTGCTTGTGAAGTGTAAATTGTTGACAAAAACATGTTTAATATTCTTTTAATACTTATGTCTAATGTGATCCATGAAGGGTTATTACCTAGCTATAAAAATGAGAAATGATGAAAGAATTATAGAATTTTAAATGAACAAATGCTAATAAGGTAGTAAACCGTAAATTAAAAGACACATAAGACCTTAAAATGCTAAGATAAGAATTGGGACTTCTGGAGATCCTTATGTATGGACTGGACAATAGATACTCTGAGTATTTGTACAAAAAAAAAAAAAATGTAGGGACACTCTTGTGTTAAACTCTCTTGTGGAGAGATGTATTATTTTTGGATGGCATTTACTTAGGGTTGAGTATTGCGTATTAGAGTTAGTTATTGCCTTATAGACTGAATGCGATAGACCTTGTTGGCTCTACCATAGCCACAATTAGGCTACAGGCCTCCAGCACCATAGTTTCAGCCTGCACCTTCTGCATAGAGTATTAGATCTCTTGGACAGAGGGGTGGAGGTCACCAGGGACTGAGAGGGGGTGGTAACAAGGTCAGACCATACAGGGTCGAGCATAGGCTGTGGTTACACCCTGAGGCATCTACTTCTGGACCTTCTGTGGTTCGAGGTACATTCCTTATTTTTAGTTCATGGGCCAACGTACTTATAGATTCTAATGCATCACATTTATTCATATCTACCATGCTTGCCATGACATTGGAGTTAGAAGTGGATCAGTTAGATTCACCATTGCATGTTGACACCCTAGTTGGGGGTAGTGTAATACTGACGAGGATCTGTAGAGATTGCTCGATAGAGATTGCAGATTGCATCCTTTCTTTTGACTTCATTCTACTTGACATGTCTGTCTTTGATATTATATTGGAAATATATTGGTTGTTTGTTTTTCGGGCGAGTATAGACTACTACAAGGGGAGAGTAACAGTGTGTACTCCTGAGGGAGATAGTTTTTATTTCACGGGGGATTGTGGGAAATTCTTAGTTCCACCTTTGTATGGCTCAAGGAGTTGGGGAGGCCATAGCTATTTGTTGGCTAGTTGGATAGCAGATGGGAGTGGGACTACAGAGAGTGTATTACCGCCAGTAGTGGATAAGTTTTCAGATGTCTTTCTGGATGACTTGACTAGTCTACCACCGAGATGAGAGATAGAGTTCTCGATAGAGCTTATCCCAAGCATTGTGCCTATTTCTATTCCACTTTACCGTATGGCTCCAGTTGAGTTGAGGGAACTGAAGGAGCGGTTGACTGATTTACAGGGTAAGGGTTTTATCCGTCCTAGTACTTTACCGTGGGGTGCTTCGGCATAGTTAGCGAAGAAGAAAGATGAGACATTACGTTTGTGTGCGGATTATAGGAGACTGAACCGGGTTACGATCAGGAATAAGTACCCGTTACCAAAGATAGATGACTTGCTTGATTAGCTTAGGGGTTCGAGATGTTTCTCAAAGATTGATCTTCAATCGAGGTATCTTTAGTTGAGAGTAAGGGGGGAGGACGTGGCTAAGATAACTTTTCGCACTCGTTATAGCCATTATGAGTTTGTAGTTATGTCATTCAGGTGTGACGGATGCCTCGGCGGCATTTATGGACTTGATGCATCACATCTTTAGTCCTTATTTAGATCAGTTTGTAGTGGTCTTTGTTGATGACATTTTGATTTATTCACCTTCTGAGGATGAGCATACTTTCTACTTACGGACTGTGTTACAGATTTTGAGGGAACATCGTTTGTTTGCTAAGTTTTCGAAGTGTGAGTTTTGGCTTCAAGAGGTACAGTTTCTAGGCCATGTTGTATTAGGTAGTGAGGTGTCCATGGATCCTTCTAGGATTGACTCTGTCATGAGTTAGGAGAGGTTAGACCTCAAGTTAATTGGGCTGGTTTGGATTACATGATTATGTGCGTGCTTGTTACTTTAGTATATATAATTGTGCAATGTGCTTATTTTCTTGATTTGTTGGGGGTATGTGGTATACTTGATTATTGATCAACTGTGGATAGATGATTTATGAGATAGGCTATATGCTTAGTTATCTATAAGATAGGTTATAAGCCTGGACATCCATAGGATCAGTTGTGTGCCTAGTTAACTATATGATAAGTTGTATGCTTATTCATGTATATGTATATTCTTAGGATGGATCCTATACCTAAGTGTTTATGTGGTAGGCTACGTGTTAGTTGTTAACTGTTACTTGTGATTTTATGTATGTATGTAGGTTAGTACCCGATAATTATAAGGTTACAGTGCTACGACTATGATATTTATACATTAAAAAACTCAAAACATTAGACTGGATTGGTATTAATGCCTGTATAAGGGTATGTTTAACCATGTTTGTATGTATGTGTGTTTTGATATATCTGTGTACAGATTTATATAGTCATAGTTAAATTGGTAACTAATTTCACTAAGAATCTCAATTGTTTTGAGACTTTATTTAATATATTGACTAGAATGATGATGAGTTAGAATAACCTTAGATGAAATTAGGATTTTTTTTTTACTTTCTCTAATCTTTTGTTTTTTTTTTTTTTAACCTTGATATATTGCCTTAGGTTTCATATTTGGAATACATATACTACATTGTTTATGTTGGGATTATCTAATTAATATAATTATGATTGAAATTAATAGGCTAATCTTCATTAATGCTTGATATTAATCTCGATTATATATGGACTAAGGTGGATGATGATGACCTTACTTTGAGATTAGGTTGTTGATGTCTTGTGGATAATTATAGTACTTAGAGAATATTGAATTATTAAATTACATTGAGGTGCAGGTGATGTATTGATGACATCGTGATGAATTACTTAAATGATTGCATAAATTAATTTGTGGTTAGTTAGATAGTCATAACATATGTTGAAAGACTTTGAGGTATCCTTATGGGCATTGAGAAATTTGTATTTTTATTATGTTGAATTATTGAGGTCGGTTATGATACTTGGATGGAATTGGGAAATTGTCATTGATAAGCCATCATGTTTGAGGATTTCATAATGCGTTGTGCTATGTGGAGTGAGCCGTTATAGATGGTATCAGAACCAGACCCTAGCAGGGAGTGTGGAGATGTCTGCATGCCACTGTACGCCCGCCCAAGTGGACGAGGTTCCTTTGGGGAGGAGAGGGTAATGGGAGAGGGTAATACATTCTACATCGCTTGGGGAAGGGAGAGGTGAAGGATCCATAGGTAAGGTTGCACGTCTCCATGTTACAACGCGTTTTGTATTGATTTTTTTTTCTAAGTTTTGTCGAAGAGGTAAATTTCTAAATTTCAGGACGAGATTTCTTTAAGGGGGGAAGGATTTAGAGACCTGAAAAATCAGGATAAATTTTTCATTTTTGTCGGTAGGGCACTATTCATACACTATTTGCTAGTAAGACGCTAAACATGCATCATTTAGACATAAGTCATATTTAGAAGCATATTTTGAGTATGTCATAGAAGCAAAATATGCTTAGACTATTAAAATACACCTCCTGTCAAAATTTGAGCTTAATCGGAGATAGTTTGAAAAATTAGGCTAAAAGGGCATCTCGGGTGGACCCAGCCTGAAACCGCCAACGGACGAAAATAAATTATTTGAAAAAATATCATTTAAAATAATTTTAAGAACTTTGGCTAAAGCAAAATGTCGAATTGAGGCATTTCGAGACGGGTTATAGTGTAACAGGGTCCCGCACTCATTAAGGGCAAAAGGATATTTTTATCCCTTGACCCTTCTAGTATAAATAGAGCACTTAGGCTGAAAAATATACAGAATTAGTCTGAGAAAGGAGCTGCAACTCGTGCATGAAGAAAAAGGTGACGAAAACCTAGGGTTTTCCAACTTTCAAGCCACCAAAACATGTCTCTTGGCTAGGATTCTCACAAGGATTCCTTCTAGGAAGTTGTTCCCATCGTCAAGGGCTCAATTCTCACCAATTGGTTCGGCTACACAGAGAACAAAACTCCCTAGGGTTGAGAAAAACCCTTTTAGGTATGATATTTTGCTAAGTAATGAATATGGTTAAGTTTAGGAGTGTTTTATAAGTTGATTAGAATGATTTATATGTTTATTTGTTGTTAGAAAGTCACTTAGGATGTAGTTGCTTTGAAAAACCTAGAGTTGGTTGTTTGTGTACTTCTGTGTTCTTTGAGTTCTTTGAGAATTTATCAAAATGATGAACATGTAACTTGAAGATATGTTTGATTTATTACATTATGGCTTATGTTCATGTGAATAGACCCTTGTGTTTTGGAAGATATGGTTATTTAATGCATTAATGCTTTGTGTAATTATGTGTTCTTTGAGAATTGGTAATATAGTGAATATGTAACATGGGTATGTGTTTAAATTGATTGTATATAGCATATGTTCATGTGGAAAAAGTTGTGTGGTTTGAAAGTTAGAATTTACTTTATGGATGATGCATGATTTAAGGTGTATACCATGTATTTGACAAAATGCCTCATTGAAATTGCATAGAAAAATCAAGGCATATTGGCATATTGTGATTCTTTGAAAACATAGTGTGGGTTGAGTACTTGGTGCTATGCATTATGAAGGTGTAGATCCTGTGGTGAAAAACCCAAAATTGGCCATTGCATTAGTGCCTGCTTATCTAACAAGAGTGATCCGTGAAACAAGTGTTGGTACTCGCTAATCCAACGAGAGCGATATGTAAACGAGACATGGTGGCATAGAGTTGCATGGGTGTGTCACACATATTGTAATTGCATTGCATTGATGAATTGGAAGACGTGTAGATTATAAATGTACACTTTGGATATGCCACGTCTTAACTTTGTTCCTTGTATTAGCACTATGTCATACCAGCAGTTAAGCTGATCCCTCATGAGATATCATATTACAAATGAGGCTCCCAGTACTTGAGACTTGATGAAGTCATTGGAGCACGGAGGGAGAAAGTAGATTTTGAAGTATATTTGGCCTAAGGGCTTCATTTTTGTATGTATGGGCATAAACCCAAATAACTTGTGCTAAATGTAGAAGAATAATGGACTATAGGCCATGGGCCATTTTGTAATGTAAGGGTTTAAACCCAAATGACAAATAGGGTTTACTTTGTTTAATGTGCATTACATATATATGTTGGAAAAAAATGGATGTATGTGTAATTTTCATAGACTTGTGGCCATCGAGTGAGGGTGGAATGTACATTGCTTGTACATATAAATTGTTGTAAAATATTGGGTGAAAAAGGCTTAGAAAACAAAGAAGACCATGTTAAAATTTTGTGAAATTAAAAGGGTTGTTAGGCGTGTAAAACACCCTATATATAGGTGGGAAAAGTGCCAAAAAGGGAGGGTTAAAAACCTTGAGGAAGTAGGTTAAAACTTGGAAAACTAGCTGTAGCACTTTGAAGAAAAAATCAGAAAATGGAAAAATCAGCTTGCAACTAGCTACAGTGAACCAACAGGAAACAGACCCAGACCAGCCTACCCTTGTCGCGCGCCCCGCGCAAGTGCACGCACGCCTGCGCGCCCCATGCCGTGCCCTGCACCTTCATGCACGTGCCTATGCCCATGCTCGCGCCCCACTGCCCTGCTGCTTGACAGCCCTATGGGCACCAACCTAACAGCCTCTTGACACCAACCATTGGCCACCCTTTTGAACCATGTTTGGCTACCCTATTGGGCCATGTTTGGTCACCCTTTTGGGCCATGTTTGGTCACCTTTTTGGGCCATGTTTGGCCACTCTCATGGGCCATGTTTGGTCACTTCCTTAGACAAATTTTGGAAGACCTTTTGAGCTATTCTTGGCCTATGTCTTAGGGCATTTGGGGCCCATTTGGGCCATTATTCCATGACATTTTTAAAGACACTTTGGAACTATTTGGGAGGCCATTTTGAACATGACTTAGACTAATTTTGATCATTAATTAGGGAGAGATATTTGATTGATATTAGAAGACCATTTTGGTTAAGTCTAATAGCAATGTTTTCATTTTAAATTTTAGGGAAGACATGGGAAAATAAACGTGTAATTAACTAAATCCACCTTAATGGCCTTTCATATATTTTTCTTATTTCATTTCACTCACTCCCCGGGTTTATGAAAATTCGGGGCGTGACATTCTCCACTATTATCACCGATCAAGGAAGAAGGAGCCTACACCAACCTAAGATTGATGTTCCAACTTGCATCATATTGATGCACATGAGTATCCAAAACTGATATTCTCATATTGATGTTTTAACTGCGACAAGTGTTGAAAACATAAAATAAAAAAAGTTTATTTGAAAATCTCTTTAGAAATATAAGAAAATTTTTAAATAAAAAAGTTGAGGAAGTATATTTAATTTTTTTATTTTTGGAAAATTATAAGAAAATTTTAAAATAAAAAGAAATTGAAGAGGACAACTAGGCCTCATGTAGCTCTGTCCGTGGCTGAACCAGTTCACAAGCAACATCACTTTGTGCAAGAAAATGAAAAAAACAACTAGATTTTTTCGTATGATAATGATTGCTATATAATTTTATTGTTTTATACAACAATGCAAAGGGAGGAGCCTAACCCAAGAGTATGTGAAGTCTCGAACCCAGTCTGTACGAGTGCGTATGTGACACTCCACCCATTCCGAACTAGGTCCTTATTATCTTTTACTTAACTACCAAACATAATCTTAATAAGAATTTAAAATCTGGCCAACAAGTAATGTACTAATTAGGGTTGCTCAAAAAATCAAAACCATAGACCCTAACCAATTCATCTCTTACCCAACCTCAATAGCTTGGGTTGGTATGCAAACTAATTAAATTCTTATATAGATTACAACAAGCTCCCAAACAATGACATGAGAAATTTGACAATGCGTTAGTGTCAAATGGCTTCTCAATCAATGAATCTGATAAATCTATATATAGCAAATCTGTAGAAAACACGTGTCATAATTTACTTATATGTTGATGACATGCTCATATTTGGGACTTGTTTGGAGATAATAGATGAGACTAAAAGATTCCTGCATCAAAATTTGATATGAGAGATATGGGTGAAGCATATGTAATTCTAGGAATAAAACTAACTAAAAGTCTAATATTGATATTCTGCTCTCTCAACAGCATTACACTGAAAGAATACTAAGAAAATTTAAACAATATGATATGAAACCTATTTCTACCCCATATGATGCTAAAAAACAAAGGAGAAGGTTTATCTCAATCTGAATATGCAAAAATCATTGGTAGCTTAATGTATCTAATGAATATCACCAGTCCTAATATTGCATATGTTGTAGGCAGATTGAATAAATACACTCTGAGTCCTAATAAGGACAACTGGATGGCCATAACTAGAGTACTTAAATATCTTAGAGGTACTCTTGACCTATGGCTTGATGTATAATGGACTTCTCACTGTATTAGAGGGATACATCGATACTAATTGGATCTCTGATTCTGATGAGATAAAATTCACTAGTGGATATGTGTTTACCCTCAGTAGAGGTGTAGTGTCTTGGAAATCTTCCAAACAGACTTGCATAGTGCGGTCCACTATGGAGTCTGAGTTTATCGCCTTAAAGAATGCAGGCTCTGAGGTTGAGTGGCTTAAAAACCTCTTAAGCAGATATCCTTATAGGAATGAGACCAGTATCGTCTGTGTCGTTGCATTGTGCTAGCTAGGCTACAATAGCCTAAGCTCGGAATAAAACTTACAATGAGAAAAATAGGCATATATGCCTAAGACATAATATTGTAAAGCATCTGCTTGAGACTGGAGTCATATCCCTAGATTTTGTGAAGTCAAAGATGAACTGGGCAAATCCTTTAACAAAACCACTATGCAAAAATCTAGTGAGTGAAACATCAAGAGGGATAGGACTTATGCCGATAACAAAGGTCATTAGTGATGGAAACCAACCTACATGAATGGTGATCCCAAGAAGTAAGTTCATATGGGTACTAACAAGTCACTAGGTGACCTGGTGGTGCACTATCATATTTTAAATCTTGAGAGTCCCTACCTATGGTGTAAATAGTGCAAGACTCTAATGAGTAAGGTTGAGAAATGCTCTTAATGAATACCATAGCCCTTGATGGATTGCAGTACACATTTGATGGATTTACCTATATGAGTGTAGAAGTGGGGTCGCTTCCTATGAGAGTTCACACATGCTCTCTAGCACACGTCATGAATATCCAAGTAGGGCATACGACCTATTTGCACCAACCCTACTTAGAACAACTCCTTCATTTGAAGAGACAATGTGGGTGGTAAGTTGACTAACTTACAATAAAGAAATATTGGTTCATAGAAATTTATAAATTTCACCAATTTTTTATAGGTCATGACTTGTTAATCCTAGGGTTGGTTCATAGTCCAAAAGACACCAGTTCCAATGCATTGAATTTTCAGGATTCTCTAGGTCATTCTCTTGATTTTCTTCGATATTCCTTGAATCTCTTATAATTCTTTGTTGCTTAAGTATTTTGAGATATGTGAGGGATTGTTAGGATGCATGGGATATCTCACAAATACTTGTATCCCACATCAGTTGGAAAGTGAAACTTTCCATAGTTTATTAGTACACCCTTTATTGGGCTTGGTAAAGTTGTGTAGAGTAATAAGGTAACTCCTACGCACACAAAACTATGGAAGCCTAGTGGAATTCGGGCTATCCCATACAGAAACCAATTAACCGGGCAAGTCACCGGTATTATGCCTATGCAGACGGGGTGCAAATCCTCAAATTTGAGCATCTCACATGTACATAATTGGCCAAGGTTTTGCCACTTTATTTTGTTACCAATTTTAATTGTCAAACTTACCTATACAAAGTCTGATTTGATTTTCTTATTTAATTGTCAAACTTACCCAAACAAAATGAGACCAAATCAATTCAATATCAGACTTTACTTTATATACATTTGTTCAACTAGTCGTTACCTTGATTTGGGCATCAAATCTGTGCTTTCGCCTTTGTTTTTCTTCGCCCAACTACTATAAATAGGGTGCTTGGGTTCATTATTCAACACACCAAAATTCAAAGAGCATTCTTCTATTAGCTATTGTAGTTCGTTTCCTTTTCGCTATTTTGTGCAACTGTTCTATTTGTTACTGTCGCTGCCAATCATTGCAACTTCGATTGCAACTCTTATTTTGTTCTATCAGTGCTACTAGTTTCCATTCGTTCTTTCTCAAACTAGAGAATGTGAAGGAGTGTTCATTCAATACATTGTGAGTGTACGTTTATACGGATTTTGGTTGTTATATTTTAGAGGGTGAAGCGCTGTCAACCTGTTACACCGAGATTCAACATCTGAGAGGCGAAATCACTCTTAAGGGCAGTATTCTCACATGCCTCAGCCGCTAAGTTCTCTTTCTCCCTTTCTTATCATAGATTCTGGTTTGTGGTTAATAGCTTTATAATATGTTCTTGTCTTTAGATTAAAAGTAATGTTCATACTATCTCTAAAATCTTTCAAAATTACACAGCAGAACATAAATGTGATAAGAGCCACTGCAGGTTGAAGTGGTTTGGAGGAGAATTCATGAGCTAACCAAAGAAATGGGATTCTAAGAAAGATTGGGGCAAACTGAATCAGTTTTGAATGATCAGAAGACTAGTTATTTTTCTTATGACCTTAATGGTAGTCTTTTTAATGAAGTTCAAGCTTATTGAATGCTTGTTTCTTTTTGTGTGTCCTCCTTCCTGTTGAAAATGTTTGTTCCATATTTATAACCTGAGAGACATATGTGAGACATGTTAATTTGAGATGGGAAAGGTTTTTCTTCTGCCAGGCGTTTGCTTTTTCGGCTTGATTGGATAATCTACTAACTCTCAAAAGTTACTACCATTAATGAAAGTCAGAATCACATGTCTTTGGTCAAACTAAAGTACTGTTGCATGAAATGCGGAGTGGATTTGGTCACCTCTTTATCTAATGTGGTGCAATATAGAGAGACATCATACCTAAGCTACCATGCCACTTGATCTCGAGTATCCCATAGATGTGTGTGCCCACTTTTAGAAATTTGTCAAGGTTTTGTCCCTGAACCATTTGGTTCTCCTAGCATGGGGGGAGTCAATATTGCAGAGCCTATTCAAGGTTGATACCTAATTTGGACTGATCTTGGCTTTTGTCCAGAGCTAGATATTATGCCTAGTCTAAAGGAATCCGTACTAGGCTACAATGCGATTGGTTGTAACCACGAATCTGAGCTATTTTTGTAGGAGCATTCAAGGAGTTGCATTTTGAGCTTGTACACGTGTTGCAATATGATTTGTTGAAGGAAATCATGCTCTTACAATAGGCTTAATAAAACTTTGGCAATAAACTGAAGATTGTTGGTGAGCTTCGGTATTTATTTTACAACAAATTACACTTCAATTAGGTAACTCTTACTTAGGAGTTTTAGTTTGATTAGTATCTCCTCCACCTTCTTGTATAAGACAGGACAATACTCTGCTCTAAACTAGGTAAATGGAAGTCTACCACATATGTAATGCATATATGCTTTTTCATTTTATTTAATTTTTTTTTAGTTAAAACTAAATAATCACATGATATTCATATGATTGCATACGTAGCAGATTAGGATTGTAAAACATACATTATTTAGTTTTGTTACACGCCAAATTTAGGCCTCTTCAAATTGGCTCTACTATATTTGAACCTAGCTCATCCCCTTTTTTTTGGCCCAATTCTAATTTTAACACAACCCGTTACCACTTAAACCCACATTTGAACGAAGCCTACCCAAAGTTGTGGCCCAATTTTAATTCTAATTTAACTATATACCAATTAAATTCTCATTTAAACGTAGCCCATCCCAAGTTTTAGTGTAATTCTAATTCTAATTTAACACAACCCATCAATCATAATCTGTTAAAAAATTAAAACCCTTATCATCTTCCATTCTGAGAAAAAAATTACATCTAAAATTTCTCAAATTTGAGAAAAAAATTCCCTATCATCTTCCTCTTTGAGGAAAAAAAACTCCCTAAAATTTTTCCTTTATCATCTTTCCTCTTTGAGAAAATAAATTTTTAATGTAAGATTTTTCTAATTTGATAAAAAATATTCCTCCTAAAATTTTTCTCAAAAAAATTCTAACCCCCTTAAATTTTTTTCGTGACTCCGCCCCTAGGGTAGATAAATAATTATGCTTGGGATGTTTATTTTTTCCTCAGTTTTTTAAAACTATTAACTTCAATCACATCTTCCCTTTGATTGTTAAACACAAATGGAAAGTTTAAGGAGACGTTAATTTTGTTTTAGAAGAGGTACCTAAGATGGAATGAGGAATTGGAATTTTTTTTTAAAGGAAAAAACTTTATTAGAAAAGTATTTGATTATAAATTTTAAAATGAAATAAGTATAAAAGATATTTTTATTTGTAAGTGGTCCTTATGGTTAGTTGAAATTTTGAAAGAAAAAAAAAAGTATAAAAACTTAATTTTGATCAACAATATTTTTAATTAAAAAACTAAAATAATTTATATAAAAGAGCTTAAAAATCAAACAAGAACTATAACTAAAGAAAGAGATTCTTAAAAATCTTTAGATCATACCAAAAAAAAAAAGTCTTAAAATAGGATAAAATTTCATTAAAGATATCAAATTAAACTTAAAATAAGGATGAAGTGTAAAAAATTTTAAAATTTTGGGAGGATATAACTTAAAGATTTATTTTTTAGAATATTTTAAAAAGTATATGGAAAATTGTAAATAAAAAAAAAATTGAGAATGATGTCTACTTCGACTTCGTCCCTGTTCCCATCCCATGAAAGATAGATTTGATCCTTTTTGGCACTTTGTTGATGGATTTTATCCTTCACTGCTAGCTTTTCTCACCATTGTTCCTGGCTAACCTACTAATCAAAATCCAGAATATCTTTCTTGGCATCGCATTGATCAAACCCTGATTAGTTTACTCAATTCCACCTTATTTGAACCTATTCTGACTATGGTTGTTGGACTTAATACCTCACGGGTTATTTGGACGTATCTTGAACAACACTTTGCCCAACAGTTTATCGCCAATGATTCTGCCCTTCGGTTCCACCTACTATCTCTCACCAGGGACAACTAGTTTATCTCTGAATATATTCTCTATGTGAAGTCCTTGGCTGACTCTTTGGGCTCAATTGGTCAACCTGTATCTAATAATGATTTAGCTATCTCCATCCTCATTGGTTTGGGCACTGGATATGAGATTATTACCATAGCCACCTTATACTTTCTGCCACTATGATCATTTCAAGATCTTTGGGCTCGCCTTCTTTCTTTTGAGGCCCAAACCTCTACTCTCAATTCTTCCCAAACTTCTGTGGTCACTTATTCTCCATAAATTGCTTTCATTTATAATAGTTTCATGGTTCAATGGGTTCCAATGCTGCACATCCCTTACCATGCCAAGGAAATGGCAGTTTTGGAAATCGTAGAGGAAATAATAAAAATTGAAACCGCAATCGAGGTCATAACAATGCCTACCCTAACCCTCGAGGTTTTGGTTTTAGTTAAGGTTTTGCTACCCCAGTTTGTTAGTCGTGTCATGGCGTTGGCCTGGTTACCTTTTAGCATCCTCTGAGGCCAGCCTTTGTCGATCTTCAGTTGGCTCACCAAGCTCCTTCATCACTATATTCTTTATAGGACTATCAGCAACCACTCTCTCCATCGCCAATTCATCAACCCTCTATTCATTTTCAACTAACACTTTCTCATCGTACAAATTGGTATCCAGACACTAGTGCTACCCACCACATGACTAGTGATCGCCATCCTTTACAAGACCGTACCCTTACACTTGTTCTAACTTAGTGTTCCTTGAAAATGGTTATCATCTCCCTATCACTCATACTAGTAACATGTATCTTCCTCTTGGTTCTTCATCTTTTCAAATTAGTAATGTTTACCATGTCCCTGCTATGAGTAAGAATCTCCTTTTAGTTACTCAATTCACCTGAGAAAATAATGTTCTGCTTGCTTTTGATGCTCAATGATCTTACACCTATGACTTGACCTCTAGTGTTATTTTGTTTTAGGGCCTATGTAGGGATGGTCTCTATCATTTGTCATCAGTCCCTCTTGTTCTACAATCCTTCACTGCTACAAGTTTGTTTTCGTCCATATGGCACCTACCATTTTAGTCATCCATCTCATAAAGTCATGTCTTACTTGAGTTTTAAAAAATTGTTATCCACAAATTTTCATTTCCAAAAGTCTTTTTTGCCAAGGATATGCCTTGGGTAAATCCATACATCTCCCATTTTTCATTAGTAATGAAATTAGTGACTTTGAACCTTTTTATTTAGTGCATTATGATGTTTAGAAATCTCCAGTTACCTTGTTTCTGGTTTCAAATATTATACCTTATTTATTGATGATTTTACACGCTACACTTGGATTTATCCAATGCTTCACAAATCATATGTTTTTGTTCATTTTTGCACTTTTCTTGCTTTCATTAAGAATAATTTTTGGGAGTTTTTTGAAATCTTTTCAAGGTAATGGAGGTAGATAATATGTGAATTCCCTTATCTTTGAATAATGCAACAACATTGGTATTCATTATCGTTTCTCATGTTTTCATACTCTAGAACAGAATGGTCTAACTGAATGCAAACACCGTCATATCTCTAAGATGGCCCACACTCTTCTTGTATCTAGTAGTGTTCCCCTCAATCTTTAGGGTCGAAGTAGTCTCTACTACATTTTATCTTATTAATTGTCTACCCACTACTGTACTTAAGTAGGACTCCTATTTTTTCTGTCAATTTGGTCATGTACCTTGTTACACCAATCTTTATCTTTTTGGATGTGCCTGTTATCCCCATCTTGGTGCTTATGTTACTAATAAACTCTTGTCTAGAACTATTGAATGTGTTTTCTTAGGTTACAGCTCTCAGCACAAGGCATATTGGTGTTTGGATCCCACCACCAATAAGGTATATATCTCCTGCTATGTACACTTTGATGAGATGACCTTTCCCTTTACTCACTAACAAACTGAATCCAACTCTTATGCTACCTTCAATCTTGCCTTTGTGCCTATTCTTTCCCCCATCATCTTCTTGTGAGTGCACTAGTACCCCATGACATTGGTCATCCCAACGAGCCATGTTAGGCCTAAGATTTCTTCAATGGGCATGACTCGAATGGTGGAATGGGCTGACATTGTACGAAGGCACGAATAGGCCTACTTGAACCATGTCAACCCAACCCATTTGACACCTCCAAGCACTTGCTTTAGGACCTCATGTACTTTTTTTTACTAGCATCCAATTTTTTTGCGCAACCTACTGAGCTTATGTTGCTAGCAATTATTAATGGTAGCTTTAAACATTTAGATTTCTTTCTTAGTGTTAAAAATATTGTTTGTTGTGCTTGTCAAAGACTATTAAGTCACAATCACTACAGGCAGCTACATTGGCATACACATCAATAGGTGTTTTACGAGAAAGATTTTCACGATAGTAGTGCAATTAATTTAGGTATAAGAAAGAAAAAGCTAGCTTGTCAGTTGTTCTATATATATATATTACACTCTATCTACTAATTCTTGAAGGCATCTTGAAGTTGTGTTACACCAAAATCGTAGCGTATTTTATGGTTACCACATATTTGGTTCCTTGTGTAACACATATTTAAATGGAGTTTATTACTGGGTAACCTATGAAAGGTATCCTATTTCAAACTATACGATCCTTTCATTTGATATGGGCAATGAAATTTTTTGAGAGTTACCTGGGCCTCTAGATATTTGTGAATCAAAATGTGTGAATTTTACCATGTACAAGGGCTCTACTTCTATGTTAATATAGTGTTTGTTTGAAGTTGACAAATATTTTTACATATGGGTGATGAAGAAGGAAGGGTGTTGGACCAAAATATTGACTATTGGACCCCTTTAAGGAGTTGAGAGACCACTAGAGTTATGAAGAAATGATGGTCTTTTTCTTGAGAGTAAAACTTCATAGTTATTATTATACAACAGTGATACCTAAGAATTTGAGGATTTTGGATTTCGTGGAAAAAACTTTAGCCTTCAAGTTTTCATCTAAAAAGAAAGTCTCGTTTCCATTAAAGGAATAAATGAATCCCATAGAGGATATAATTCATCTAATATATTTAAATTTAGAGAATTCGTCACATTTCACCCGTCCATCACAACGCGGTATAAGAAGATTGAAGAATAATCTCACTATTTCTATTTTATTCCACATCTTGTATCCTTGATGCACATCCTTTGTGGGGAAACAAATAAGAGAGAAAAGAATGAGAAGCTAAATGCGTACTTGAAGGAGCTCTTTTTGTGAAGTTTTTTTTGTGCTTTTTGAAATTATATTTATGTTATCTAATCAAGTTATTATACCACACCACTATAACTCCACTTTTATTGGATAAAACTTCACAATTTTGTAGCATCAAACCTGTATAAATTAAGATAGAATTTTAGCTTATAAGAAAAATTAGGGGAAAAATCAAATAACTTACATTGCTTTTAGACATGAAATATAATGTGTGCCTATATCATCAAGGCAGATATAGATCTCGAAGAGAACAGTACTAGGGTTCTAAAAGTTGTATAAGACATAGATGTCATAGTTTCTAATATGATTATTGGAGACAAGATCAAAAGTACTCCATTATCTTGGGAACACATTTCCTTGAAGGATTAAAAAAGAAAATTAAATCTGCTAATTTACTTTTCTTTCCACATATAGGTTGAAGCCTCAAAATTGTATCGCATGATAGCCCACAATTACCAACACAGTTATGAGGACCACTCTCCATTCATAAAAATCCCATGCTCTACTATAAATGTCCACGATCACTCCTTATCTTCCTCACTCATTTTCCTCGCCACACTAATCTTCCTACACTCTCCTAGAAAAATAGAGATTTTTCTCTA
Organism: Nyssa sinensis; assembly: GCA_008638375.1. Classification (NCBI taxonomy): domain Eukaryota; kingdom Viridiplantae; phylum Streptophyta; class Magnoliopsida; order Cornales; family Nyssaceae; genus Nyssa; species Nyssa sinensis. Next base: position 35,839,066 of record CM018038.1, read on the forward strand.
TCATCTTCTACTTCTAATTGTTCTGCTTTCAACTATTGTTGTATCATACGACCATATTCAAATGGTCCAAACATGGCCATACATATTTTGTGTCATGCCAACAACAAGTTTTATACCACTTTGAATGACGTAGTTCTGGCTACACGAATGGTACTGCCATGGTACCTATTCGGTTGAGAAGTTGGAGTCATTTTAACTACTTTGAGTTTGAAATTACAGAGACGAACAAAATCAACCTTTTGAATGTCTTCCAAGCGGCGAATATCATTCCAAGTAACCATTTTGAATAATATAGAACCAAAGAAAAAGTTTAAAAAGGAGCATACTTATTGAAAAATTAAGATTTAAAGTTCTAGAGCAATTCTTGAACGTGGTTCTACTGCCATTTGTTGGCCAATGGCCATACAAAGTGAAATTATGAAACAAAAATAGTAAATAACTTATTGTGGGCTTGGCGCAAAATGTTTATTGTCATGTTTGGACTAATCTGAATGTGGTCATAGGATACAATAGTAGTTAAAAATAGAACAATCAAAAGTAGAAAAAGTTAGAGAAAATCTTCATTTTTTTCTAGGAGATGTGAGGAAGAATAATGAAAAAGATAATGGAGTGAAGTGAGAAAGATCAATGAAGAAGATAATGGAGTGATCGTGATTATTTATAATAGAGCAAGGGATTCCTATGCATGGAGAGTGGTCCCATGACGGGTTGGTGATTGTAAACATTATATTATATATGGCTTTTTGTAATATCGAGTCCTAAGAAAAACTTTCAAAAAGATCCTTATCTAATTCATGTTGTTGATTGCACAAAGATATAAATGATAAATCTTGTTTAGATGAAATTTCATGTCTCAATCAATGGCCCAACCTACTGCAACTTCTGCCTTCTACATTTTACAACACTCTTTCTCTTGGTCTCTCTCACGTTTAATTTTATATCTTTGTGAAAAAATGAAGACGATTAACACCACAACCCAAAGGGAATCTTTCAATGGTTCTCTTCTATTTCTGTATTAAAGAGAGTAATTCATAGGGGATCTTAATGGAAAAGAAGTCGATGAGTTACAGGTAACAAAAACTAGTTATGAACAATAAAATGATAATTTTATCTAATTGTAATTTTCACATTTATTAAGGTGCAAATAAAGTAATTAAGGATGTAGTCTAAGGATGTTAATTTATCTAACAATGCTCGGGTCGTGCCGTGCTTTTGCCTGTGCCGTGCTCGTGCTCGTGCTCGTGCTCGTGCCCAAATCGTGCCGTGCTCATGGCCCGACCCAAGTTACAACTCTAAAACTAATTAATCAACTACAATATTCGTTGTATTCACATATTTCCATCTACAAAACATGATCACTAATCCACTATCCAATTTTTGCTATAGCAGTAAAGTAATAAGTCTCACTTTAGCTTAGAGCATTAAATATGAGAATTAAATATGCAATTTTCTATTCTTCCCATATTTGTGTTGAAGCCTCAAAATTGTATTACATGATAGTCCACAACCACCACTACCAGCACGTCATTAAGGACCACTCTCCATGCATGGGAAGTCCATTTCTCTATTATAAATAGCCATGATCACTCCATTATTGTTCTCACTAATCCTCCTCCATTCTCCTAGAAAAGGGGATATTTTTCTTTATCTTCTTCCGTTTCTGATTGCTTTACTCAGTTGTATCCTATGGCCACATTTAGATAGTCCAGATTTGGCCATACACATTTCATCTTACCATTGTCTATCTTCGTTCTTTCATAATTATTTGTGACCATCAATCATTATTCATTCTGTCTATTACACTCAATCACAATCTATACAATCAATATCTATTTTCCACTATTCTTGGTCTTATGTATGCTTTTAGATCTTTAGTCACAAAACTGGTGTCGTGACTCACCATTTGTAACCCAAAGTCTAATCATATTCCAGCACTTACTACCATCCTTCCCAATTCCATCCGCAATTCAGGAATCATAGCCCTTCAATCCTCAATCTTACAGAGTCTGATTCCTTTACAATTTTCACTTAGTCCTCTAAGTACAACCAATCACTTTTCTATCATCTCAGGGTTTCTAGCTTAACACTTATCGATCTTCAATTACTATCAATCTTTCGATCCATACTCTAATTGCCACAAAAATTGGAGTTACTATCAATCAATCTTATAATCCCCAGTCTTAATAGGACCATCTAATCCTACAAGACTAGTACTAAGTCTTAGACTTACCTCAAAGTTATCAATCCATCTTCGATGTCCTTCCTAACTTTTAAGGAGCCCTATTCTTAACTTTAGTAAGTTCCTAGTCCACTAAGGATTATTGAATCTAGAGCTCTAATACCAAATTGTCACATCTAGAAACCCACCATATGCGAATTACAGAATGTGAACGGCCGCAAGGCCTTCAATTCAGTCCTAAGTTAATTGCATTCTTTAAAACTAATAATTAGCAGCAAAATTTCATAGGTAGTTCTTTTAAAAAAAATTAATCCAAACATACTTGGCAGAGTAATACTATATTCCATAATTATATGTTATATAAGTTGTCCAGAGTTTACACCATTGTGGGTCCATGACATATACCATCAATGACTAACAATACTACAGATCTGCTAGTCTAACTCTATTCTTCTTGCTCTAAGTTGTCGTCTACCCCTAATATGTTATTCGGGTCAATTGGAACATCCTATGCTACATTCTTGCAGATTACCACTATACTTAAAGACTTCTCAATCCTTTCTTACTATTATTTCTTTCTCTGAGTACACCTGAAATGTGCATGGATAAATCCATGTGAGCTTTGTAAAAATATTATGAGTAATCATGAGTCTTTGTCATGGGTTTTGACTGATGGACTTTTCAAACAAAAAGAATGTTTGATCAATTCTCCATCAATCTAGGTTTTTCAATCAATCAATCATTCAATAGAGGATGTGCAAGCATGAAATTCTTAAAACATCAAAAGAGTTTTAAAACAATTTTTAACACTGGTACGATCAATAATATGATTTAACACGATTCAATAACAATGGCTAACAATCAATGAGATTCAATTTGATCAATAACAATGAATACAATTCAATTTGATCTAATTGATACAATTTAATTTGATCAACTGACATTCGATACAATTCAATTCGATCAATGATAATCAATATAATTCGATATGCACATTACGATAGTTAACAATGTGGCCTAAGCCAATCAATCAATGCAGCTGACGCTGCTAACAATACAAGACAAGTTAGGACACAATCACTCTGTAATCCCGTACATTAAGTGTACGTAAAATTTTCTTTTGGTGAGCGATAACAAATCCATTTGGTTTTAGTGAAGCGATAACACATCAATACTGTGTAATGGCACGGAGTGAAACAATTTGAAATAATTCAATCGATTCAATTAAAATAATAGTACCATCAAGGGCAAGCAAAGGGTTGGCATCTTATTGTTCAACCTGCCCAGTTGGTGCGGCCTGATCGAATGTTTCATCATCCCCAATGCCCCCTCTTCAGCATTACCTAAAAATAAAATAAAAAGATTGAATAAAGGGGGAAAGAAGGAAAAGACCAGCAAAGATAGACGACAAAAAGACAACAACAAAAAAAAAAAAAACTCAAAGATAGCTAAGGAAAATGGTACCTGTCTCAGTGGGACTGATCGCCAAAAGGATTAAGCAAATAGCCTGAGCTGGAAGAAGTCTCATTCCCCCTTATTTCCCCCTGCCAGCTTGTCAAGATCAAACCCAGCCTCCTTGTTCAAGTTTAGCAAAAAGGATGCATGATTAGCTCTGTCCATTCCTATGTATACACCACGAAGACTCTAGGCCTGGCTCTTGAGCAGAGGCACTCGTTATGCCATAAAAGCTCTCGGACAAAACCTTCAACCAGATGGGGATGCTATCAGGAGGGGGTTATGTAGAAAAGCCTCCCAAAAAAGATTAAAGGGTTACCAAAATCATTAGAGATAATAAAATAAAAAAGGAAAAATAGAGGGGGAACAATTACAAAAAGGAAAGAAGAGCTACTTCGGACTGTGGTTGAGGTTATATGTGAGGCTAAGAGTCCCCCTCAAAGGGCATAAAGGTCGTGAAGTACCACTCCCCATAGCCAGTCTCGAAGAACCACCTCTTTCAGGTCTAGAAGCAACCATCTAGAACGCTGAGCCTTCTTAGAAGCAAAAACAACTTTACCTTTCCCCTTCAAAGGTGGTTTTGCTCGAGACTTAGCTTTTCCATGTTTAAGCGAGCCAGTGCAACTCATCCCCTCGGGATTTCTACTCACCCCTCTTAAAAGTACACAGAGAATGGTTATCTTTAGAGATTTCTACAATGTTTCCCTTTACTTCGGGATGAGGATCAGCACTGACAAAGTCCCAGAAATGCTGAAGTTGCCATGAGCGAAGATGTTCGCTGCCTAATGTTAGTACACCGATCTTACCCCGTACAAGAATCATCAACATCTCGCTATGACATATGTCCCTCGCAATCGCGCATGGAGATTCTATGTGCAGCTCGTTAAAATGCATAAAGTTATTCTTAAAAAGGAAACTAAACGAGTAAGAACAGGAATGCCCTGGTCATAACGAAATTGGTAGGCAACCCAGTCAGGCATTTATTAAACACTGCCTTCACTAGACTTTGTGAGGTAGGGAAGTATACAAGACAAAAAAAAAAATCCATCGAAAGGCCAGAAGATTGCCCCTTAATTGCTCTAAGTTCACCTCTATATCACTTCCAAAGGATAAAAACCTAGATTCACTTCCACAAGGAGGAATATGACATATGGCCAAAAATGAAGGCATCTTATCTATCTAGGAACTCAATAAGGCACCTTGAGGTCCCCTTGGTTTTCCAATAGTAAGCACAGGATAGGAGCCTTTCGCCGATTGCGCTAGAGATTGGGCAGACATTAGACGGAGGAACGACAAGTGGCTCTCGCTTCTAAGAAGCATAAGCAAGAAATCGCTCGAAGAGGAACAATTGGAGGAAAAGGGTTGGCACAAAACTACTAATAACATACTTTCCCGTAGAGTGACACTGATCTTCAACGACCATGTCCAACCTCCTATAGAGGCAGTCAAGAAAAAATAGACCCAAAGCCAAATGCTTACCTCGCGCAAGACGAGCAATAATGGGGAAAACCTTGGCATTCACACAATCCTCTGGGGGCATGATCAAAACATACCTGGCTAGCTAACAGGCTATATAAGGGGCCAATTAGTGGGCCCCAGTAAACTCAGGTGCATCAAACATTTAGTGAACACCCCTAGTTTTTCCAAAATCATAATCACGAAAAAGATAATGAAGCCAAGCAACGAAGTTACTCTTTCAGCCACTGCCCTTCGTGAACTCGCCACCAAAGTTTGCGGTAAGGGATATATGTTATTGTAGGTAGGTTAGCGCTTCTTATTCCTCATGCCTTAGTTTGGAAGAAAGGAATACGACATTTCCTGTCAACGGGAGGTGCATGATAGCACATACATCCTCTAGGGTTGGAGTAAACTCACCCCAAATAGTTATGTAAGAATGCGAAAACACGCTCCATTGAGAAACAAGTGACAGCAGTCCTTTCGTTGCATGATAGTACATACATCCTCTAGGGTTGAAGTAAACTCACCCCAAATAGTCATGAAAGAATGCAAAAACACACTCCATCAAGAAACAAACTCCATCAGTCCTTCATTGTCCTTTTTATAACTTAAGTCAGCGACAAACTCGAGTCGACTAAAGAATTACTGCTCGGTCCAGAAGAAGACGATGGTCAACATTCCCAATAATATGATTAGTCCAGTCTAGCCAAATATCGATGGGCGCAGAGCCAGCCATGAAAACCATAAAAGCAAAAGCAAAATCACCCATTTCCACAAAAAAAAATGAAAAAGAGAATCGGTAGGCGCGCCGTCAGTCTCACCTTTATCTCCCTTCTCTTTAACTATGAGAAAAACTTCATGATCAGGGCTTGCCTCTGGGAACGACAAATAGTCCCTCAAAATGGCCAAAAGCCATCTTGTTTTGCCTCACCAAAAAAGAGAGCCCTCCGCCATTCTGACATAGAAGGAAGAGAGGATACCTTGCCATCAACAAAGAAAATGTTTTCTGTGTTGGCAACCATTGGAGACAACAAAAGGAGCAATGAGGCAGAAAAGGGGAATTAACGGAGAGGAGACACTCAAAAGCTCAAAACTTCAAGAGAGAGAAACAATAAGAAGTTCAAAATCGAAATACGGAGGAGGAGTTTATAAGATCCATACTAAAACAACTGTATTTATGGCTAGGGACAACAAACAATGTAACGATTCAAATTCAGTGCAACCCTTTGCTCCCTTTCAATAAATAAAGCAACGGTCTCCTTTATGGCTGGGAAGGGCAAATGGCATAACGTCTCGAACAAGGTGCGACTATTTCCCTCTTTTTCCAAGAAATGAAATATTGAGGACTCATAAAGACAGCGCCACGTCAAAGGCCCTCGTGACTAAATGTCAGGATCTAATAAGAACTAACGTCACTAGCATAAATGAAAAGATAATGGATTGCTATCTTTTTATTTTTATGTGCCAGAATTTCCTTTCTGAATACAAATAAAAAAAGGAAAATTCGATGCATAAGGGGGCAAAATGTGGGTAACTAAGGTAACGTGAACAGAAAAACATGCCACCAGGCACGAGACGACACGTAAACCAACGCAAAAAAAAAAAGAATGAAATCCTAGAAATAAAATAAGAAAAATATCCCGCCTAAAAGCAACCTACAAACACAAGGGCAACACCTCCCCACAAACACAAGGGGTAGCACCTTCTAAAGAACCAGTCAAAGGTTCTCCAAGTATATCATTACAAAAGGCTTTCTCACTAAGGGAACTCAAAAACCTAGGGATAGGTCTTAAACATCCTTGGAAAGCAGACATCCAATCATAAAGGACTTTAACGAGCTACTCGGGGTACTGTGGTAAGGTGCCTTAAGTATGAGGATCCTCTAGAGTACTTCAAATTAGATGAATAAGCAGTAAAGCACATGATGTATTTAATGAGGAAGTGACAAGGGCCATTATACATTTAATTAAGAAAATGACAATGCCCACTCCTCATTTAATAACCAAATGACAAAGCCTACTTCTCATTTAATGAAGTAATGCTCTAGTTTGACCACGGAATAAGGGATTATGACCCACATTAATGATAATCAAAAATAATGACAAGCAAGCAATTAAGGTTGGTCTTATCAGCTGAAAAGGAGAAACCACATGGCAGGGGAGGTCTTTTCCCGCCAACGCCCTTAGCATGTGAATACTAGGCTATAAAAAAAGACAGACGCCCAAAAAAAAAAAAAAAACATTCAATAAGCTCAAAGCTTGATCATTATTGACCGTCATTAAGGTCCTAGGAAGAACATTTTGTTCGAACTCATTGGCCATTAATATGTCGTGAGTTATGAGACATAGAACTTGTCCTTGATCATCCTAGAAATCATTTTCTCGACTCAGCCTATTCCTTCTCCCTAAGACCACCTTATCATGTGGTGTCATTGATAAGTGCACTTACTACTCTTTGAATTTCTCCACTGGGAATGTAATCTTCATTAGTCTCACCTCCTGTTATAAAAATCCAGGTGGCACAGACCCTCTATCTACATCAAGCATGATGTTTATTTCTATCAATAGGCTTATAAAAATTGGCTAATTGATGATATCTTAAACTGGCTTAGGGTTTACTTGGACGAAATAAGATAGTAGAAAGGTTACCCATCACACATCCCAAACCCCACCTTATGTAGATTAGGGATAATGATCAGCCAGTTAGGCACCTCGCCAATACACTATCCCTTTGTAGCATATTAATGATATTTCTAGCCAAAGGTCTCTTTACATATCCAAGTAGACTGTAGTCGGTCATATAAAATCATGTAGTGGAATCTATGCTTGTAAATTTTTTTGTTTGAATGCAGTCACACTTGGCATAGAATAAGTAACATTACATAAGAGTTACAATAATATAAGCTCAACATGACATTACACATGAGTGCCTGAACTATCACATCATTGGTGAATATCATTCACATTCTATTCTTTCTCTAGACTGTCACGTATCTATCACTTCAAGTTGATACCTCTATGGTTGGGATACTAATCCTTTTTTAGCTAGAGTTTTTATTCATCATAGTTTACTATCATCTAGATCTGTAAACTTTTTAGTCATTCTTAAAAATATACAAGATAAAAACCCTATAAGCTTTATGAAAAGATCATGAGTAACACCATTCCCTTATCATGGGTTTCTAGAAACTCCTTTCATTAACTTTCATAACTTTCATGGATAGCAATTAAAAGAGTTGTACTAAAAGCTACTAGCATTTTTAAAAACATATTCATATAACTAAGAGTTTGTAAGATATACTATGAAATCAAGTAAGTGCTTATACCAGTTAGTTTTGCAAGATAAAACATCATATCTTAGAATTTGTAGCTAAATATGCCATTGATAAAATAGTACATGTTAAAAACATTCATAAGCTTTGTCCTTTGGGACCATAGGTTTTCACATGGTGACTAATAGTAATTTAGAGCTCATGGCTTACATTTCTTACTATAAAGACTTACTGAAAGTCTACTGTCTCTTTACCCTAGGTAGGGTTCATGTTGACTGGCTCTTTACCCTCGACAGGGTTCCTAAATGTGACATGTAAAATGGCATTTAAAACATGCTTGCAAAACTTTCATTAAGATATCCATGACGTAAAGCATTTAAAGAGATGATACTTAAAAGCATGCAATTCAAATATTTGTCGTAGTATTCTAAAAACTATCATAAAACTAAAAACATTTAGCATCGTAATATGAAACACGTCATAAAATTGTAGAAGAACTGCATTTCATGGAAAATGTCTCCACTTTAAGGTTCAGGGTTACTCACCCGGGGTCTAGAGTCCACGTTCACTTGCTTACTTGACTTGCTTGGCATTCATCTTATCTATATTTCCTTGTTGGTGATCCTAAATCATAGATCATAATACATTGATACTAAAGCAGTATATATCTCAGTTTAAATCTTTGCTTACATAATGTTTTTAGTCTCTTCTGGACTTAGTCTTACTGTTTAGGATTCCCTTATGCTCTTTAAATAGGGGTCATGACACTCTTTATTTCGTCCCATAGTTTTTTTTAGCCCTTAGGGGCATTTTGATTATTTTGCCTTTACTTGTTTTACATTGTTTGACATTAATGGACTTTATTTTTTTAGTCCAAACGGTGCTTTAACTATAAGATATGTCATTCTTTTACTTTCTAAGTTCATGTGTTTGCTTAATTAAGCCTTAAGGGTAGTTTGATAGTTTTACGATTCTTATCTCTTGTCTTAGGTATTCAATTATCTTAAATGGAGCTCATTTTTTGACTCAAAGACTCCTATAAACATTGGTATGGGTTTCTCTTTACTTTTTATACTTTTTAGATAGTTTAATTAAGTGTTAAAGACGTATTCGTCATTTTTCAGTTTGTTATAGTGTTCTATTTTTTTCCAAACAAACATCAATGTTAGGTCCCAAATGTCAAAGATAATAAATTTAGCCTTTTCCGGAGCTTAGTTAGCCTTCATGTGGCTTAATTTAGGTCTAGGGGCATTTTTGTAATTTTACACTTTCATACAAGACCATCTTCGGGTGCCTGGATAGTTCATTAGCCTTTACTGTTAGCTTATTGTTAGCTAATTACCTGCTCTTAGTTGTTTCTTAAGCTTTTTAGGTCCTATAAGGGTGATTAACACTCTTTAAGTACTATTTTTAAGGTATATTTCTTAAGAAAATATACTTTATGAGGCTGATTTGGTTAAACGAACTAATCACTGAGTCCATAATAGTCAGAAAAGCTTAAGTATGAAGTTTCATAATTTTTTGAATTTGTTTGGATGCTTATCTAAAGCTATAAAGTTGTACTAAATGTGCCTACTAGTCTTCTTTTATATATTTAGAAAATTCGTTTGCTAAAACGGACCCCACTATTGGATCTAGAGCTTTGAAAAATCTTAGGTTAGGTTTTTTTGGATCCTAATTTTGCCATTTGTAGCATTAATTATACTAAATATAATTACTAGGGACGTAGTAGTTATTTTTGCATTTGTTTATAGGCAAAATTGTCATTTTGACAATTTTAGGACATTTTTGTAATTTATCATAAATCAGGGGGTTTAGGTGCAATTTCTAAAAATTACTATTTTAATTTAATCATTTTTTATATTTTAGAAGAGCATTTATGAATTAATTCTTGTATTAATTAGGCCTAATATAATTTAATTAAATTATTTGGGGTTGGATATAATTTTAGAAAGTTAAATACTATTTTTCTATTTTAAGGAGCATTTTTAAATTTTTAAGTTTTTCAGTCTAGGCCCTTTTACAATTTCTAGAAACTTCTAGGGTCAATTTCTAATTTCTTATTTAATTTGCCTTTATTCCAGAGTTACCTACTCTAGGTTTATCAAATTGGGAATAGGGATAACTTTATTCCTATAATCCTAAATTCTAATTTTTTTATGTGTACCCAAACAGCCCTACTTAGGTTTTTAAAATAATTAACATAATCTCCAAACGATAGCGTTTAACACCCACACTCGTGCCTAGGTTGGGTCGACCTTGTAACACCCCGACCTGACTAATTATTAATTAACTTGCTAATTACTAATTAGTACCGACTTACAGAATGATTAAGGGAATTAATCATAATCTCGACGATCGCGATAGACCGATAAAATAATTAATATGTCTGGAGAAGGGGGTGCAACACCCGAACCCAAATTACTGATTAATTCGGTGAAATAATGCCATTTTAACACTGACGGAACTCGAATTAACTAACTACGGAAATCCGAAATAAATAATAAATGATATGGAACCTCTGATACTGAAGATAACTGAAATACAAAACTCTCGGAACAAACTGCATCGAAAAAGGAGCTACGGAATGAAAGTTATGTAGAAAACATTGAAACAGAATTAATGCGCAGCCAAACAGGGCCTTAGCCCAAAATATGGAAAATGGCCGAAAGTGAGGCCAAGGGGAATTGAACCCTTGACCTATAGAGGGAAAGGAATTTTACCCAAAAACTTATCAGGTGAGTTGCCATCACTTTGTGCCTATATGTGCAACCTAATTGTATATAACACTGAATTGCTCCAAGCTGCCACCCAAACTGACCAATGGCAACCCATGCAAACCCCACATGATTGACTGAACTAGCTCCCATCAGCCCATATCATCCCCCACGATCTTACTGACTGTCTGATGTGTATATACATCTATATATAGAGATATATACGTATAGGAGTGTATATATTATACATAATATTTGTGATTGACTTTGATCACAAATAGGTCTTGTGTGTAAAATGGGAATACTGTGAGTGAGGCTTGTTTGTGTGTGTGCTCGGTAGAGAAAGGGGCGGACCTGTCTCTGGGGTGAAAGCCGTGGTGTGCATGTTTGTACATGGCCATGTGAGAGATAATGCTGATCCATGGAGGTGCATGAAAGAGGAGAAAGGACTGAAGGTGCACGACTAACTGAGGCACACCTGGAGTGCCAAAAATCAGGAACTGAGCCATGGGTGGAGGATCTGATTTGAGGTAAATACCAAAAAAAAAAACTGCTTTGGTTTTCTGTTTAAATTTCAGTGTTGTTTCTGATAAGTTTTGGTCCATATAACTATACATATAGACTACTCCTAGGACTGTTCTGAATTAATTGGGAAGGTCGGATAAGGCATGAAACCCACTGACCGTAGGAATCGCCATTGATGACCACCTCAAAAATTGGGTCTGATTCGACCCAAGATAAACTGAATTCGGTTGGTCAAGACCTAATCTAGAGGTCACAAGGATTCCAAAAATACTGACCCGCAACCCAAAACCGCATAGGAAGACCCTCAAACCTGAACTTGCAGGTCACGGGTCTATGACCCATTTTTATCAACAAGGCTTTAAAACTTGTTTGAAACACGTGAACTGAACCTCCATGACCTATGGATCACAAAGAACCAAACCTTATGAGATTTGGTTGAGAGATAGGGGCATATGAACGAACTGAAATCCCTCAGATAATTGGGCTGAACAGAGCTCAATTCTTAGATTTGAGGCTCTAAACTCATGCCAAAGTATCGGTCTAACTCCTAGAAATGTTTTGGGATGAAAATCAGTTGAAAAATCTGCCTGAAACTTCACGAATTGAAGAAAAACCAAAATTGTAAACTAGGGCTACAGCAGCAGAGGCGATGGGGAAGACGGAGTTGACTCGGCTGAGTTGACCAAGTCAGGCTGAGTTGGCCAGTCGACTCATGCACGTGTCGGGCAATGAACTGGCCACCTCATAAATAACACTGTGTCGTTTTGGCTAAACTGATTTGTTTTAAATTAAAATTGGCCTGTTTGGTTATGGGCTTTAAAAATTAAAATTGGGAAATTGGAATAAGTTATCCAAGGATAAGGGGCCAATTGGGGGATAAGCAGGATATTGAATTCCGGTTTTCTGAAGGATAGTGAACCGGTTGGTTCACAGTATTTTTGGACCGGTTCAATTATCGAACCCTAGAACCCTTTGGTCTAAACCCCTAATTTATAAAATTCTGTTTTGACCCCATATGTTTTCTGATATTACGGTTTAACCCCAACAGTTCTGAATATTATACAGTGGCCCAGATTTTGAAAAAATTGTGCAATTAAGCCCCTGGAAAAATAATTAAATAATAAAATAATTAATTAATTATTTTATTAAATAGGTAAAATTACAATTTTACCCCTAGACATTAAATACGCCAAACGGAGTCCAAATAAATTAAATGAATAGTGTATTTTCACTATTTCAAGCATTTTGGACTCAATGGCGGAGTCCAATTTTGGAAATACAGTCCCGAAAAATACAGACACTTAAATGGTAAATGACTGAACTACCCCTAGAGATACCTAGGGCCGATCAAACATAAAAGATAGTCCAATTTAACTATGTCGGACACTCTGGACCCAATAGTGAGGTCCATTTTATGAACTGAGGTCTCCAAAAGTTTGGTTATACAACATGTAAAATTACCAAAATACCCCTGAGCGCGGTGAGTGCAAAGTAGAGGCCAAATAAAGGCCAATCTAATCTGATAAACTATTACAACTATAATTATGATAATCGAAGGGCTGAATAAGACACCAAAATAGTCAACGTATACAATGGGAAATGACCAACGTCTCCCGATGACCTAAAGCAGATACTAGATGAAGTCCAAAGGACCTAAGAACTTACATATGAGATATATGAGACATTCCGGGGATCACGATATGGTCCGGAACAAGAATGAAAAAATTATCATTTTGCCCCTAAGGTTGAATAAGTGCTTAATTGATAACAAGTGAAGTCCAAATGACTTAGAAGACGGTTCTAAAAGTTATTAAGAGCCCATTAGGGAGTGTAATAACATAAGTTGAAACCCTGAAAGGGGGAATTAGAAACAATTAACTAAATAGACTAAGTTCAAAGGAACTTAAGCATGCATCACGATGTTGGGATTAAATGGTACTAAGTTCATTATGTAATATTTTTGGATCCATAATTATAGGACCACCTAAGCAACAGAACTGAGAAGAAGCTGAGGGGTAACAATAGTGGTGCTTGTGTGGGGAAATCATTACTGAGAAATCAAGGTAAGTAATTCTGATGCTTTAATATGGGTTATTCCTAGCCAGTCATTATTATTTTCATATGCTGCCGAACTTGTACTCTATTACCCACTTGATGAACCTGATTTCGTTGATTGATGCCAATTTACCTGTGATTACTCATTAAACATGATCTTTCTGATTAATGTCAATTGACTTGTGATTATTTATTCATGTCTGTCTGTCAGATTCAACTTACTTGCCCATATCATTTTGTGATCTTGACTTGTTGCTGCTTGAGCATGTTGATCCCATCATGTATATTGTGTCATGACCTCGTAATATATCTGTTGTTGGAAATCTTGTTTGTTCTATACACTTGTACATCGTTGATTGAGACATGGTTGTTCTCGGCGGCCCGGTAACATAGCTGTAAAGAGCTGTAGTTATATATTGCTGCCTTGAACGAGTTATGTTCTCGGCAGCCCAGTAACATAGCGGGTGAGGCTATGGTTATATCATGTTGCCTTGAACTGACTAGCTACAATCCACATCTTTGTTCTTGTGGAGAGTAGCATGATCATGATATTTTATATGAGCCTGGGGTTGTGCTCAGTCACAACAGCCTATCTATTCATAGATTGCGTGGGGGAAAGACCCTTTGGGGTTTGTTGTGTCTTACGGGACCTGTAGTGAAAGAGCTCTAACGCTATTCAGTAAGCCCGGGATAATGAGGCGAGGTTGAATATGCATTGTATTGGGGTATGCCGGCCCCGAGTGATTCACGCATTTTGGGTTGTTAGTACTCAATGATTATATATCTTTGATGCTCATTGAGTGATCATATTCTATGCCCTGTGAATGATCACCTTATTGCAGTCATGTTGTACTGTACTTGATGATGATATATTTCTGGTATTTGCTGGATGATCATATTTTATGTACACATGTCGTGTTTGATTGGCTAATGTTTTGTATATGGCAGCGATTCATCATGATAGGCTAGATCCCACTTGATGGTCCTTGTTATTGTCTCATTGCATTATTTTGTGGAATATGCCTTTTTGGACCCTCGGGTCATTATTGTTGTATCTCGGTGACTGGCTATACTTGCACATGATATCTTTTCTTGGCTATTTGTTATCTTTTTCCTCACTATCCTTGTAAACTAACCCTAACCCATGTTAAAGTTAGGAAATTACTTATTGGGCTTTGTTAGCTCACCCCTCCCTTATATTTTTCAGGACTGCAAGATCTAGAAGGACCCTCAGGCGCTCAGGAAGTTTAGATGCCTGTAAGCCACTGGTAGCTTTTTGGCGAGTTCCTTTTTGTACTAAATCAAATACTGGAAGGTCTTAATTTCTCTCATGTCACCACGGTCCTGTCAGTGTGTTTTGTTTGGAAGATCTGTACTTTTAAACATTACGTCTTTTTGGCATGTACTAAATGATGACCTAACCACGCTACCAGATATTGTAATGACTATAAAAGTATTTTGTTAAAACTTTACTCAGTGTTTCAGATCCTTTTGACGGGGAACGGCCCGCAGGCCGTAGACCCAGTCACGGACCCTTAATCTGCATAGGGTGGGTTTGGGGTCGTGACAGACCCGAACCCGGATCTGACTTGTCTGACCCGACGCACTGTTCATCGTCTTAATCTTCAAGGCGATTACTATAGCCGAAAAATCTTAAAATTTTCAAACAGACTTTTGTGTGATTTGAGGTATCTTTTTTATCTGTTCTTGATCTTAATCAATTCATAGAGCCCTAATTTAGGTTTTTCCATCATTTTTGAAGCTTGATTCGAGCTCTCATGGTCGAACTAAATAATGACCTATATCTTCCTCATTTCTTAACCAAATCTACCTCGGTTTGGTTTGTCGTGATCCTTAGACCACAAAGTTTCATTCCATGCTAAAGGGACCGAGCATAATGCTCTTTATGCGATTTTTGATTTTTGAACCCGTGGCCTGTGATTCGAAATTCCTACTTCGTTTCTAGGTCTTTTAACCTAATTTTTGTAGTAAGCTCATCTATACTTCAAGTAGATTAAGTTCCCATATAAAGGAAATCGTTTGATCTAGGTCAAATCAGACACAATTTCAAAGGTCAGTTAATGGATTCTTTGGTTTAGTTCTCATGGTTCTGGGGTCTCCTCGACCATTAAACCTTATGTGATTCTTCTAAAACCATAAAGAGACTTAAATAATGAAGAGTGGTGAGGAAATTACCTTTAACACCCTGACCCGATTATTGAAAATTAAGTCACTAATTTAAATATTAAAGACTTTAAGCAGAAAAATAATAATTAAGAAAACTAGACCAAGAAAAATAAAAGTTACGAAATAATAAGACTCGGTTTATGAAATTGACACGTGAAAGAAATAAGTGAGAATACAAGTACATGAGGAAAAAAATAAAAATAAAGCAAAAGGAAGAGTGGGATAAAATATACAAAATGCCAAACAAGGCATAAGAAGAAAAAGGTTGGAAATAGGCCAAAAAAAATGCTAGCCCAAGGTCTTGAAACTAGGACCAAAAATTAAAAAGAAACTTATATCCAAAAATAAACCAGCTGGGCTACAAGCACTTTTATGCTATATATCTCATAAGATATATATATATATACACTATATTAAACCCCATTCCACCATCCCCCACAACCAATCAAAATTTATGCAATACCTCATCCAAAATATTATATATGAATATATATATATGTGTGTGTGTGTGTGTGTTGTGCGTATCAGAAATGTGCGTGCATATGTGTGTACGGCTAGAGAGAAAGAGAGAGAGAGAGAGAGAAGAAGAAGAAGAAGAAGAAAAAGAAAAAGAAGAGAGAATGCCTAACCCGTATTTGAGATAGGCTTTTACTTACTGAGCTTTGTTAGCTCATCCCATTCATTATATTTTTCAGGTGAGAATGCTACAGAACTACAGTAAGAGGTCAGGAGCGTAGGGAGACAGTTGAAGAGCACAATAGAATGATATAGTCTCTCCCATGTACTCACCACCTAAGAGTGGTTAATGTTTAGCTCATTGTCAAGTTTATTTTCAGTCTTTGAACAATATTTGTAATAAGGCTTCTGCACTTAAATGTTATGTTTACATTATTTACTCTTATCATTGATACAAAGAATAGAAAAAGTAGGGACGGCCATTAGGTCAGCCCCGCGACACGAGATCCGTATAGGGTGGGTTTGGGTCGTGATAGCTTGGTATCAGAGCAGAGTCTTAGGTTCTAGTGAGTCATGGGAGACAGGATGAGAGTACTAAGACTGTTGAGTCTAAGAAGTCAATGTCGAGGTAACACTATGATAGATTTCCATGCTATGTTGGATTCTTATGTATGTGCTAACCACAACGATTTAAATTGATTTGATTTTTACACCATGTTAGACCTATAGACTGATTTTTATACTATGCTAGACTATATATGACTATTACGTAGTACGGTTAAACTCGATTCGATTCACTTAGGCTGGATAGACTATGTTGACTCGGTTAGACTATGAACGGTTAGACCCTTATGAGAATGCTAACCTTTCATCTTTTACAGCAAGATGGTTCGTAGCTGAAATACCGCAACTGTGACAGACCGACTAGACCGGATTGAGCACCTTGTGAATAGAGTATTAAAGGCTCTACCCAAAGCCAAACCCCAGCGGTTAACTATTTACTCTGAAGAAGTGACACAGGTCGCGAGGGTCACTGAACAAAGGGACAAGGATTTGCCAAAGGAACGAAAACTTATGAGTTAGAGGACAATTAGGGCAAAGGGTAGGGACCCTCATCTTCCAAGCTCAAAGCCAGATCTCGAAACACAAGGCCTATCCAGAAAAGAGCCAACTACAAAAAAGACACACCTAAATGCCTCACCTGCCAAAAAGCCTACCTAGGGCAATGCCTTAAGAATACCAATGTCTACTACTATTGCGATCGTACTGGACACTTTACGAGGAACTATCCTCGGAATGAATCTATAACCTCTACCACACCTACCCTATCAACCCTAGTGATACCAGGAGATAATCAGACTGTTGCACGAGCAAACACAGGTACCCTTCTAGTTTATTTATGGCCTATGCATATCCTGTTGATATTAGGCTTTACGCATTGATTAATATCTTCCTCATTACTATTAGAGTTGAACTTAGAAATAGAACCCCTTGATTTCATGTTAACTAGTTCAACATTCTCGAGAGCTTTAATTGTTAATACATGCAGACGGATACTGAGGAATATTATGGATAAATAAACGAGGTGTGAATAAGAGATAGTCCGAAGGGAATTGACTGGATAATTATAGGAGGACTAAAAATGTAAAAATTCTTGAGGAAGTCATAAGTAGACCCTGATAGAGTAGAGATAGGTAGAGTCTTGAAGACAGTTGCTAAATGAGCTAGATTGTCAGAATTGATCTCATGAAATGTGATGATTTTGGAAAGAGGCTGACACATGATGGATGAATATTGGGAAGAAGTTTATGAATCTTGTGATCTAAGATAAGGTGTGATCTGATTAGAGTTAATACCCCATCAAGTTAAATGAAGTAAATGATAAACGATCTTGAGTAACTGTTAGAGCTCAAAGTGATCTAAATGATCGTAAAGACTGAACTGGTAGTAAACCATTTAGAGAACCATGAAATTTAGATGATATGTGATTTTGAGGCACTACGAGGAAATCATTATTCATGAAAGATATACATAGAGCATATAAAGTATAGAACGTCAGTACACGGTATGTTTAACCGATTAGATACCCTTAAAGAACTAAGAATCTAATGATTTAAATAGTTAAATGATTGATGACTTTTGGAAGACGATCGCTTGATTGGGACAGGCTATGCTATGACCGACTTCAATGTTCTTGGATGATTAAAATGATCAAGTGAATGGTGACGGTTGGGAGAAAGTAGTATGCTTAAGGGCAAAGGTGAAGGATTATGGAGAAGAATCGTACCAGTGTCGAGGTGGATGACTCTTAAGTCATTACACTGGACTTGATAAATGAATTGGGGGAAACTATCATTTGACCAAGGGTAACAGTAAATGCTCTTTTAACAGATATAAGGTAACATAGAGTTGGGATTGTGAAATCTCGGAAAGTCGAGAGATTTATCAGAATTAGGAGGATTCTTGAGTGAGTCATATAGGGTAAAGACAAATGAATTATTGGTAGACAGATACTGATTAAATGAGACTATCAAGTGAACATTTATGAAATGTGATGATCGTAAAAGGAGATTGACACGTGATAAATGATCATTGAAAAAATTCAATGGATCTTATTGACCTAGGTAACAATAGGACCTAATTGTGGGTTGTACTTTCTTGAGTTGTTGAATCTATTTCAAAAGATAAATGATTGATGACTCTGAATGACTTTTGAGGGTTAACGTAATCTGACAATTAAAGAGACGAAAAATTGTAGCTTAATGCCTAGAAAAACTAGTGAGGACAATGACTGTACTAAAGTGATACCTAATTCTTTGGGCTACGAGAACAAGTCAGATTGAGATCGAAAGTAAAAATAACTAAATCTGTGAAACTAAGGAAGTATAGAAATTCCTATGGTGGGAAAGACTTGATAAACTTTAAAATTCAAATGTAACGATAAAATGATGGGATGACTAATTGATGTGAACAATCTTTAAAGATGATGTGAAGTTACAGAATATACAAAGAATTCCCTAGACGGTTGAATAAGTTCTTGAAAGAAAAAATTTGAAAAAGTTGAATAACGACTGGGGAGAAAAATGTAACATATGGTGAAAAATTGAACATAATGACGAGCGTAAGAAACGAGACAATTGAACAACTTTTCTGAGCAAAGGTAAGTGAAACCAAAAGAATGATTATAAACTAATAAGTCATAAGACTTTAAAATTCAAGCTGATTGAATGATGTGGATAATTTTAGGTAAACCAAAAATGATAACACCGTTAAGAACACTTTCAAAGAAGACTGTTACATGAAGAGTCAGTGACTGGGGTAAAAGACTACCCTAAAATTTTCTAAGCATATGTACCATACCTTAATCTATGAAGGGATGAGGAATCAAAACTTGCGAAAAGAGAAATTGATTTACTCAACCTATCTAATTCATAAACGGATAAATGAACTCGAATTTGAAAACAAAGAAAGGAATGTCAAAGAAATAAATGAAATGCAAAGAGGATTGATAAATCAGCAAGGAATGAATATCTGATTGAGGAATCACAAATGGAAAGTTCGAATAAATTTGAGGACATCTGAGCAGGGAATAAAATTGGTAATGCAAAGAGAATATGAGTAAATCGTCCCATCCACGAACCAAAAGATGTTTATTGAAAACCAAAGGGGAATATGATGCTAAAAATACTGAAGGGAAGTACGATAATGGTCGTAAGCAAAGAAAGATCAATACACAAAAAGAAATCTTCTCGCTTGAGAATATGACATCTTAATACCAACGATAAGTCCAAGAGACAAATTAACAAGGGGATTATGAAGCTAATGAAATTGGCATGATGAGAGAATCAAGTTTCTTAGATTATGAACATTCAAGTTTTGGGGGACAAAACTCAATTTAAGGGGGGTAGAATGTAATACCCCGAACCCAAATTGTAACTGAGCGAACCGTGTAAACCCGAGTCGATAGGGACTTTATGTTATAATGTCAAATGAAATGGACAAGTTTAGATTTGGAATTGTTTCGAATGTATGGAGGATACTCGGGTGAAGCCCGAACAAGCCAAGGCAAACGAATAGTGAAAAAAAAATAGGAAATAAAAATAAAATTTAAAAAGGGAATAAAATAAAACAAAATAAGAATTAGAAATAAAAAATAAATAAATGATAAATAAATAAAGAAATAAAAACAAATAAAAAATCATGTCATGGCATGGCATATGGACCTATATATATATATATATGGATATATATATATATATATATGTAGATGTATATATATATATATTAAATACATAAGGGGGGTTACAAACAAGAAAATAAAAGAAATAAAGAGAGAGAAGGAGTGGCACTGAATAGGGATGGGAGTTACAAGATGGAATGTAAGGGAGGGGGGCGGTTTTCAATTTAAATTGGAAGCCTGCCATGCGTTAGAACGGAAGGAAAAAAAAAAAAAGCAAAGAAAAAAAAAACAGAGCAGCACGCGCAAGAAACAGAAAGAGAAAAAAAGAAGAAGAAAGAAGAAGCAGGGCCGGACGCATGAGGGAATAAGGAAGGAAGAAGCAGAAGGTGGGTCAATGGAAGAGAAGAGAAGAAAATAGAGGCTAAGAAGAAGGAGCTGCACCCAAGTGCGTGCAACAGGAAAAAAAAACACACAGGTAAGAACTGAGCTTTCAGTCCTTCAATTTTTAGAAGCATGAATGATAAATGTAATTTTAGGATCTTATTAAGCATGGAATTGGGTTTATATTGCAATTTGAATCAAGAAAAACGAACTAGAAACGAGTGAGAAAAATGCCATTTACAGGGAAGGAAAAAGAAATTGGGTTGTGTAATTTTGTTGTGTTGAACTTGGTTTAAATGATGGGGGACTGTTCTTAGGAAGTGCAAAAATTGAATCGAAGAAAAATAGGCCAAAACCGTAGAAGAAAAGAGTAGAAAATGGAGGAGAAAAGGGCTGGTCGGAAAACTACACAGCTTTGGTGGAGCTACAATTTTCCCTGTTTTGGGGGAGATCCTACACTCCGATCGGCAAACCGAGAGTAGATTTGAGTTGCCCATAACCTGTAGGTTCAAACCCCACTGAAAAATGCAAGAAAATCCGTCGTCGGCGAATTGCCGTTGACGGAAAAGATGAACAGACTGCACTGGGAGGGTGCTGCGCAGCTGTTGGTTTTGTTTCTTGATTTGGGCCCAAACTAGGTCGGGTCCGACCCGACCCACCCATTCAGAGGGCTGCCCAACACTGTTACTTTATGGGTCATGTGTTAAATTTGAGTTTTGGGGGTGTTTGGTTGAAAAGGAGAATCTATCTATTGATTGGCTTATAAGTGTACAGGAAATGAAAAAAACAAAGAAAAAATTTGCACAAGGGCTGTATGCCCTGTGACTTGAACCCAAGACCTTAGGTTTAAGGTTAGAAGCTTGGACCACTCTGCCACTAAGGGACATGTGGTATGTTTGAGCTCAAATACTATATGTATTAGCTACACTTAATTAATTTAATAAATTAGTTTAAATTAATTAATTTCAAATTAAATTCTGACGTGTAAATTAGTCGAATGAATAAGGAAAATTACTGTTTTAGGCCTTCTGGATCTAATGGTGAGGTCTGTTCACGAGACGGAGTCCCAAAAAATAAAATACCATAGAAACTCCAAAATGACCAAAATGCCCTTAAGTCGAAAGTGAGTCAAACGGATTCCGATTGAATTAAGTAAATAGTAGATTTTTATTATTTCAAACCTTCTGGACTCAACGGTGAATTCTAAATTATGAAAACATAACCCAAAAAATAGAGACACGTAAATGACCATTTTACCCTTGGGTAAATTGGATCAAATTAGAAGTCGTAATAATAAAAGAGATATTTAGAATAACGAGGCATAAATTTGATAAATGACATTAAAGTTGAAATGTGTTTACTGATATATAGGAGACTCAAAAGGGAAAGGGAAGGTCATGGAATACTAAGACGCATTGATGAGGTAAGTGGATTCCTATATCTTATATGTGGTTTTCCAAGCCACGATCTTTCTATTACTACCAAAACTTGTACTCATGTATGTATCTACTGTTATTGTTCCCACCATTGATATTGTCCTATCTGGTGGAGGCCTATTGACTGATATCTTATGATTTGATTTATTGTACTAATGTCTATCATTGTGTGCATGTCATGTTATTTCATACCTTATACATGATAGAATCTTGGTTTATAATTGAATGTCAAGACTGTAAATGGAAAAATGGTGATGGGGGTGTTTTTATCGATTGACTAGACCTATGGGCCGATTGACGGGACCTACGGGTCAAATTCGTGATCGGACATATAGTGATGGGCGTGTTCTTACATTTGGAATTATGAGGGTATTCTAGGTGCATTGAAATGTTGACTGTTCACTCATTAATTGTACTTGACTATGACTATTTCATTGTGGTCGTATTCATGTTGATTGTGATTATTGTGCTTTATCCATATCCATGCTACACCACTGATCACACTGGTTTTTGGGCTTTACCGTTTATTGGCCTTGTGGCACTTTACTGTTAATTGCAATCAACGTCGTGACTGGCTATCATGTTACCTTTGAATTCATGTTTTCCTATATAATCCCTAACCCGTATTTGAAATAGGCTTTTACTTACTGAACTTTGTTAGCTCATCCCATTCATTATATTTTTTAGGTGAGAATGTTACAGAACCACAGTAAGAGGTCAGGAGTGTAGGGAGACAGTTGAGGAGCACAATAGAATGATACAGTCTCTCCCATGTACTCACCACCTAAGAGTGGTTAATGTTTAGTTCATTGTCAAGTTTATTTTCAGTCTTTGAACAATATTTGTAATAAGGCTTCTGCACTTAAATGTTATGTTTACGTTATTTACTGTTATCATTGATACAAAAATGGAAAAAGTAGGGACGACCATTGGGTCAGCCCCGTGACACGAGATTGGCATAGGGTGGGTTTCGGGTCGTGACATATTCTTCCATATATGTTATCTGTTTAAAGAAACTTGGTGCCCGTGGTATTTTGTGCAAAACTCTATCTTTGCAAAACCTGTGACAAGATGTAAGAATTACTCACTAGCTCAGTGAAGCTTATATGGATTTATCCAACATATTTCAGGTAACTGAATTAGCAAAGAGGTAGTAAGTCCATACAGAATAGCTGGGAGCATGAATCCAATGGATCTTTTATACCAGGATCTGGCTTGGATGTGATATGAAATCTTTTTGGTAATCATATGATGTATTTTTGGGATTAACAACAATTTGGACTTTTGAGAATTTACGTTTTGTACTTTTATGGATACATATATGATGTGTATATAAACGTTGATGAATCATGATGATGATAGTGGTCACGATGATCTCACTTTGAGTATCCTTTATAAACAATTGATGTTGAAATGGTTATCAGATGAGTTGTATATGTGTAGCTTCCGCATTTAATATAAAAAAAAAATTATTATCACTCTTGTACAATTCATTTGATTTTGTACGGCCTGTATGAGTGACAGTGTCGGTCATCGGCCCTAAATCCGCATGAGGTGGGTTTTGAGTCATGACATTACCTGTTATTTACTTGAGTTCGATTCTCTTTCTATTCCCAACTCAACTTTTCCCTCATTCATTTTCCATTTCCACAGTCCCTTTCTCTCTCACTTTTACTTTGTGAATTCGTATAGGTTTTACAGTATGTGTGTATGTATATATATATATATATGTCATTGCCCAAGTGAGGCTTCCATTGGAGCTTTCTCTCTCTTTCTCTTTTTCTTTTTCTCTCCACTTTCCATACGCTCCAATCACGTTCACTGGTTTAGGGCCGGCAGTCGCAAAACTGTAGTCCTTCTCTTCTATTCCATGTGCTACCCACCCCCTTTTATGTGTGGTGTGTGTGGGTAGAGGTGGCTTCAATCCTCGACCAATCAGGTCCCTTCACCATATACATATATAGGTATATCAATACATATATACATATATACATTGTACACTCATACTTATGCACTCACACACACTACCCTTCCACACATGTGTATATATATATTATCATGTATATATCCATCTATATATAACTTGTGTGTAGGTATATATACATGTAACAATATATATATATATGTCTCCCGCATGTTATCCCCCCCGTGCCCACAATGCGATGGTCACATTCACGGTTTTGCCTTTGATAGCCCATTAAGTCGGGGAATTACACTTTAATGAATATTTTCTCTTCTTGGGTTAGTGATGTATTCAGTCACTTAGCCTCTGATTACGCCCAAAGAATAACGCGGTAGTTGTAGTGCAGCTTTGGGGTATCGATTCCACAGGAAGACAAATTAAAAGAATAACAGAAAGAATTTCTGAAACTAAAGAAAATATTAAATGATTAACGAAAAAATAAAAATATAAAAAGTGATTTAAAATGCAAATTAAAATTTAAACAAAGTAAGTAACAAAGAAAGTACTTAATTTAACGAACAATAGAGCATTGGAAATCCCTTGCACATATCTGGTATTTTAATTATTTTTAATTAACTGATAACTCAATTGAGAATTTAATTCCAAAAATCTCAATTGGAAGATATAGAATTGTGAACCAAAATTAAACCAAATGTAACCTTTGAAAAATCATTCATCACTTTTAAATCCCACAAATTGTTATTCACATTGAGAAAACCCAACGACGACAATATACCCTAGGGAGTAATATTACAGCAAAGAATTAAATTAATATAAATAATTAATTGATCCAAATATAATCAAAGAATTAATTCATTCAATAGAAAAAGCATGACTGAATCTATAAACGGACTAAACCCTTTAATTATTCGGAGAAGACAATACCAATCAATAAATTGAGAATGATCAAACAAAGAGTTTAATAAATAAAAATCATGTCCATGAATCAAAAATAAAGTAGAAATACCATCAAGTGTACAAGTTCATCCCTAACCCTACTTGAGAATTTAGTTACCCATAACAGACAACATAAACCTCATGGAGAAATAAACACGAAGCATCTTGCGGCTTTTTTTTCTCTTTTGTTCTGCGCCAGCATTGCTACGCCCAGCCGTCTTCTCTGTCTTCTGTTCAGAACCCCCTTGCGCCGCACAATAATTTTTTCTTTTAAACACAACCGTAGGACCCTTCTCAAGCCCTAGCAGCAGCGCCCACCACACAAGCTTCTGGGCTTGCCTGGGCCCCACCTTCAATGAATCAGCGCTAGCCCCTTCAAAACCCAACACGCTAGCCCAATTCCAACCGTGCTTCCAAGCCTTGTGCCCCTGCTTCCAGCGCTTGGCAGCCATTTCCAAGTCCATACCGCACGAGGCCCAGCCGCACACCTTGCTCTTTTTCACGCAGCACATCCCAAGCCCAAGCTGCACCGCGTGAGATTTGCTTTCTTTTCTTTAATTTTTCCTGCGCCTCTTCAATGCACCGCACCACGCAAGCTTGGCTTGCTTTTTTTCCTGTTTTTACTCTCTGCTTGGGGCCTGCCTTCTTCTCTTTGACTTTTCTTTTCTTCATATTCTATTGCCGTTTTCTTGGCCTTGCTGAACCCTTTTTTTTTCTTTTTCTATTTTCTTTTATATTCTGCTTCAGCTGCTTTTCTTTGCCTTTTTTGCTTTAGTCGCTCTGTTCTGCAATCCAACAAATAATGAATTTTTGCAACCGTTCAAGAATAAAATTCCCAAGGACTATTTAATGTATTCATTTGAGATTTAAAATATTAAATAATGCTCAAACACATTTTACTGTGAATAGAAATTAAATTAAATAATATCAATTATAATCCAACATTTTTATTCACATTTTAGCAATTTAATCTAATAATAAGGTATTTAAAGTACACTTTTGCACACTCATTAGCCTCATTAACCAAAGTTAGGTTAGGTTTGCTCATTTTAGGTTAAATTTTAATTTTACATTGGGTTATGGCCTAACAAGGGTTATGGCTTCCTTTAGATTAAGTTAGTTGTCTTAACTCTAGTACACATCATGTCAGGTCATAGTGCCCAAATTTTTTCAAAAATTGCTCTGTTGTGTTAATTTTCATTACACTATTCTAATTACTTATTTTACTAAGATTAGGTGTTAAGTTTCCCATTAAGTTTAAAGACGATAATTGTTCTATGTTGCCTATAATTTATTTAGTAATTACATCACATGACAGTTCTCAAACTAGTTTTAGCTTATTATTTATCAATTGACATTCATGTACCTATCAATTAATGTTATAAAATATTTATTAAAAATTTGAAGTATTACAGATACTAAACTCATGAAGTTTATGGTGAGATGAGTCATAAATATTCAATTGGACTAGTTTTTAATTAGAAAGAGTTATTAAAAGATGCACATTTAACGTTGGTACCTTTGGAATTTTAATGATTATTTATAATTATAATTTCAAAGTATTAACTTTGTTATAAATTGAAGTTAAATCCGAGACTATGGTAAAAAAAAAAAAATTTTTTTAATTTATGATCATTTTCAACTTATTTACTCGTCTATAGTTGTTTAGAAAACGTTTTTTGAAAAAAATAATTTTAATGCCAAAATTGTTTGATTTAAGATTTGAAAAATAGATTTTACTTCAAAAACATATTTTCAAAAGACGCTTTCAAAAATGTCTTTTTAAAAAATATTTTTTAAAAAAGACTAACTGATTCTGAAAATACACAAAAGATTTGCCAAAATTATTTTTTTAATATAAACAATAAAAACGTCTTTTAAAAAAATAATTTCATAAAAATAACCATATTTAGGTATATAAGTTCAAAACAACGATATTCTTAAAAAAAAAAAAAAAAAAAAAATCTATAATTAGACATATTTTGTAAAAAAATTCTTATAAATTGGCAACACGTGAAAGTCCCTTCATAAATGTGGAACAAAACGTTACTTAATTTTCTCAATAAGATTCCGCCTATAAAGAATTGACGGCGGGACGGCCACAGAGCCGCCCGGGATACAGAGGATGAAGTTCGCGGCGCAGGCATGGAGCAATGGAAGAGCACGGGCAGGGGTTCTGCAGTTGGGCAGCTGCCCGTACGCAATAGAGACCCCTGCACTTCTCCTTTCCACTCGTAAAGGGCTGCCCACTTTCGTCTCCCCTGACCTGCTTCCCTCCCTCCCTTCCCCTGATTCCCACCTCCTTCAAATTAGCCCTCTTCACTTGTAAGTATTTACTACCCCCCTCTCTCTCCAAGTAATATATACATGTTGTTGGTTTAAGACTTGATAATATGTACAAACTGCAGATAAGATGTTTGTGATTTGGTTTGATACAAATATTATTCTTATACCTTCTACTTTACTTTTGTAGCAGTGGCCACACACATATATCTTATAAATGCATGTTTTTATGTTTGTGTGCGTGTGTATTTATATAAGTTTTATGGACGCATTTATGTGTGTTTATGCTGAAATTATATTTTAAGGTTTTTTTTTTCGTGGGCTGAAGTTAGAAATTATTTTCACTTCGCAAGTTGACAAGAATTTTTTTATATATAAATATGTGGACGAACATTTTTTTTTCCTCAAATTCTGAATTAGTTTAAACTGATTGCAAAATAGCCAATTACTTTTATTGTTTGGCCCCAGTTTGTTAAATCAATAAAATTTCAAAGCTTTGTGTCAACTTGAAATAGAAGAGGAGAAAAGAAAAGAAAGAAAAGAAAAGGATAACTTAAAATAGAAGAGAAAAGAGAAGGAAAAAAAAGTGTTAATCTTCAACTTGTTTGAATATTTAGGAGTGAAATGAGAAAAAAATAACTATTTATTGTTTCAATAGTTAGGAAGAGAGAAAAGAAAAGAAAGTGTATAAATTATTTGACAATTAAATCAATTTTGTTATAAAAACCTTAATTTTTAACACAAAAATTTAAGGGTATATTTGGTATTTTAAAAAATGCATTAAAAATGTTTGTTTTCTTTCCAAATCTCTCCACTTTTGAAGAGATTGGAGTAGTGCTCCATCTTTCTCTCCAAATCTTTTATTTTCTCTCCTACTTAAACATCCAAACAAGATATTTGTTTAACTCTCCATCCTAATCTTTTCTTTTTTCTCCAAATCTCTCTATCGAAACGAAGCATAAAAGAAGAAGGAAAAACTGCTTATCAATAGAGAAGAAAAAAGAGGAAATAATCTGTTTCACCGAAAATACTAATAAAAAAATTGTTTTGCAAAAACAAATCATGTAATACGCTTTTGGAGAAAAACATAGACTATTTGAAAGAAAGTGACAATAGTTAAATGATATAAACTACTCCTGTTGGAATCCGAGCTCTTTCAACTTTGGAAGAGCAAAATAGGTTATGGGGAAATAAAAAGGGAAAAAACCATTATTGAAAAAAACTCGGTGGTAGTGATGGAATGTGGAATCCTTTGGGAAGGGACATGGTGGCATTTTGTTTGGTTGACGTTATAGCCCTAAATAGAGCAGAACCGTGTCTTGGATTCATGAAACGACCAGGGTTCATGTGTAAGTACAATGTGGCTAAACTGTAGTAGTTTGAGAGCTTCTAGAAAATACACCATCATAACATATTTTTGGGTCACATCGCTATCTACATGTTTCCTGAGCTACGTAATTATAAATTTAATTAAATGGTGGATGGAATGAATGTCTTGGCATGCACTCACCTACAAAGTACCAGTGACACTAGTTGTTATTGCTGCATGTGTCTTGCATTATTTTAAACATGCCAATTCAAATTCAAATTCAAATTCAAATTAAAAGCTTCTTGTTGCTCACACAAGACTAGTATTGAATGGTTGAACCGTTCTTCACTTGTGTTGGGAGCTGTATCTTGAATCTCGATTGGGTTCTCAAGACAAAGGATTCCAGGTAGAAAGTGGCAGTAGTCTTCTTATAAAAAATACATAG
The DNA here is from genome assembly GCA_008638375.1 of Nyssa sinensis. Lineage (NCBI taxonomy): Eukaryota > Viridiplantae > Streptophyta > Magnoliopsida > Cornales > Nyssaceae > Nyssa > Nyssa sinensis. The sequence continues at coordinate 35,868,263 of CM018038.1, forward strand.
AGAGATAGAGAGGGAGACTTCGGTGACTCTTCTCAAATTGTGTACATAAAACTCAATGATAAAAAAGGCCATCAGAAAGACAGATCCGTCACTGGGATATCAATGTCGATGATAGAAGGATTTCAATGTCCATGATAGAAGGATGTCACTAGAAGTTGTGAATAGCTTGCAAGAGAAAGATGGCACCCAAAGAGAGATTTTTGGGGGCAAACCTAGTGCATAAGGCTCCCGCCATTACGGGATCTGCGGAGGGTTAGATGTATTACCCTACAAGCAGAGAGACTGTTTCTGTGACTCGAACCCAATGAGAGATTTTTAATAACACAAATTTAAGTTTAGATTTTTTTTTTTTTTTTTAAATCCATCATTCATTAAGCATGTTTTGCATGAATGAAATATCTAGTCTTTTGGGCTGAGAATTCAAGGCTTTTTTAAAACAAATTTATTTATATGGTAACGAATTATCTGCATTATTAGATGCATTGCAAGGAGGAAATAGTGAAATTTTAAATTCCAGCACTTAATATGGTCATCAATCAGTCTCTTATAACCCTTCCCATATGGACCACTTGGTGCTTTACCTTAAGAGGAACATGATAACATAATAGAGCACAATGAGGATATGCAAGCAGGGGATGAGCACTCCAATTATGGGTCAACGAAATGAGAGTGAGATGATGAGCATGACTAAGGTGGTGATGATACTAAAGAGAAGACACATGATGATGGATTTGTTTCTCTATAACTTGTTTTGTACTCATTATGTAATTTTTTCCCCGGTGTGTACTGTATGTTTACTATCAAAATAGTACATTATGGCAATCTATTGTTCTAGCATGTGTTGACCTTTTAGAATAAGTTATATGTAACAGGTTATGTTTTTTTTATCTACTTTATATCTTCATTTTCTTCTTAGTATTTTGAATTTTTCATGACTTCTATTTTCTGGTCCTATATGTAGCATGGTTTTAGTTTTGAGTTTTTTTCTTTCAAATTTTTAATTGTTTAATTTTACTCTTTTTTCTTTTGTAGAATTCTTAGGATTTTTATTTTTATAAGATTTATATACGAAAGTGATACATAACAAAATAATCTAAAAAAATTGAAATGGGTTAGCAAAATATTTGGGCCAATACGACCTCGAGAAGGCTTCTTTGCTTCAAAAATTTTAAAATATTTGTATTTCGTAACTAATCATACTAAATTAATTTTCATGCTTATAATCATTTTTTTGTTATTATTTATATTTTTTGTTGTGATGTTATTCAAATTAAATGATACTCTGGGACGGATTTGCAATGGGGTCCTGGGGGCAAGTGCCCCCACTGAAATATGTGGAAAAAAAAACTCAATTCATAAATTTTTAAAGTTCCAAAAAATTTCAAAACATGCCTCCACTAGAAAATTCATTTCAAAAGTGACCCCTCATTATGTCACTTAATGCCAGCCGTCAATTCTCTCTCTCTCTCTCTCTCTCTCTCTCTCTCCACTCATTCACTTCTACTGCTCTCTCTCTTCTCTAACGCCTCTTTCTTTTTTCTTTTTTTCCTTTTCCAATTTTTTTTTCTCTTTCCCTCTCTAACGTAACCTCTTAGCCTTTTTTTTTTTTCCAGTTTTTTTTGGGTAGTGTTTTATGGCCCAAATTCATGTGCCCAAATCTGTGCCCAAATGAGAGAGTCATTGATTGCTATCACGTTAGTTGTTTTTAAAAAACTATCTCATCATTTGGGCACAAGATTTGGGCAACAAAATATTATCCTTTTTTTTTTTTTTTCTCTCCCTCTGACGCAACTCAATGCTACTGCCTCTCTCTCTCTAGCACCTCTTTCTTTTTCCATTTTCTAGTTTTGCTCTCTCTCCCTCCCTTCTCTTATAAAAATTCTTAATTGAAATGTTATTATGTTAAATCTTAAAAATCACCTTTCTTTCACTTCCTCTCTTTTGGAACATTATTCAGCCTTCTCATATATACCTCTTGTCCCCTTTCCCTCATTGTACAAGCATGAGCATTGTAGTATGAAATGCATAAAATCACACCCAATACAACTTTTCACATCATATAAATCAATTATATCAACAAAATTACTGGACACTGGTGATTCAAACATTTTCTGTTTTTACTTTTTTAAATATATTTTCTAAATCTAGTTCTTTCAACTTAAATCTCTGAAAATCAACACCTATAGATGATGTATTTCAGAAGCTCATATTCAACTACTATCATTTACACAACTAGACATGAAGCATATTTCAAATTGTACCCTTTGTGTTCAGATTGATGGTGCATAGGGGCAGTCATTGTATTGAAGGGGTATAAGCAAGTAGAAATAGAAATTTGTGGATACTTGACTTTTATATCTTTGTCATTATAATATTGCAAGTTTAATTTATTGTCAAAATTACTTATTCATGTTAAATGCTTGAAATTCTGGAATTGAAAATGCATATTCTTGATAGAAGTTTTAGTCTAACTAAACAATTTAATCTTTGAATCAGTTATGAATAAATTTCTTAAAAGAAAATCAACACTGGAATCAATCGTTTCTAACTCAAGAAAGCGATGACTTTCAATTTTTTCTTGATGAACTTCCAATTTTTTGCGTGGAAGTAATAGCAAAATCATGTGATTTTTTTTTTATAAGTAATAGTTAAAAATGTATAAAAGGCGTCCAAAAGAGGCAAACTACATGTACAACATTTGTGAATGTTCCAAATATATTTTTTCTTTTGTAAATGACATGATTAAACTTTAAAATTTTTGTTCTTTTCAATTATTGGTGATAAGTGTATAAATAATCAACTTTTACAAAATCAATTTTGATTTTATGAGTGAGTTATAAGTTGCCCCCGCTAGAATTGAATCCTGGCTCTGCCCCAGATGATACTTCTTATTAGTTTAACTTAAAAAAATTCATATAAAATAGTAAAATATTTTCTTAGGTGTTATTTATAAGAAATATATTTTTTTAGGTGTTAGAAAATTGGAAAATAATAGTAAATTTTTTTGACCTATGATAAAATGTTGTTAAGATATGCGTATTAGTGACTTTAAGCTATTTGCTAGTATTTGAAAAAAATTCACAGTTGCAGTTTCTGATTCCCGTTAAGGATGACAGGATACTCCCGATACTTTTACACCGCGACCGCGACTGTGTCGTATCCTACGACTGTGATTTAAATCCATGATTTGTAGTGTGTTGTTGCGCCTGGGGCTAAGATGAGACATAGTGCCTGAAAGGGTTATTGTTGAAACTGGGACTATAAACATGTGTAGGGTCTTACTTGGTTTGTTTTCTCTTGGAAACTTAGGAAAGAATACTTTTATTTTTGGGGATCTCTTGTAATTTTCTTTTTGATTGTAGATGTAGTGATATTATTTCTATTTTGTTGGGTTTCACACTTCTAGAGTTTGTAGGGGTTAAAATAACACTTTGAGACAATGATTGTTCTTCCCTGTGTTTAATTGTTAAACTAGGTTCCACTTGAGGATGCCCCTATCTTCTACGTTTGTATTGCAACTAGGTCATTTTCTTTGTTTTCCTGTTTTAAGGGACAAGATGTCAAGCTTTTATGAAGAGCTCATCTTTTTCATTTCCAAAATCGAAAAAAAAAGATTGTAACCATGGTCACTATACAGAAACTTTATAGTCTGCTTGTTGACTGAACCACTTTTGTGTCATTGTTTTATTCTGCAGTGTCGAGGGTCTTTCATCCAAAACAATATCAAATATCGGGGGACTGCCCAAGATGCTTGGTTTGCATGAATATGGATTTGCAGCTGTCCTAAGGGATTCTGTTGTATGTCTTCCAGAATGTGATAGCACTAACAAGACTGGAGCATCTTTTGAAACTCCTTGTGGTCGTCTCTTGGTACTTCTCTTGATTTTTTCCCCTTTATTGCACTACTTGGGCCTTTTGTATGTTGTATGACTTAATTTAGCAGTTTTTTTTTCCCCAAATTTTTATATGCTTACAGATAAAACCCGTAGAGTATATGGAAATGATTTCTTCCTTGAAGCCAGACTTATGGGCTACTTTGGCAGATGAAGTACCAGCTTGGGTTTCTGAGAAGAGGAACAGAACCTCAGTGGATCGAACTGTAAAGTGGCTTGATGATTGCATGAGGTTAAGCATGGTAGATATTATCTATATTTACTTTTCCTTTATTTGGATTGAATTGGAATCTTTATTTGAATTCCATATTTGACATATTGCTAGTCACCATGTTTTATAATCTTGTAGTGTGTCTCATAATACATTCTTTAAGTCTGGATGCAGAACTGCATTTCCTGACACGAAGATTGTTTATATACTACTTTAGACAGCTTGCGAATCCAGCAAATTCAAAATGCATCAATTTGTTAATCATGACTACTTTTTTGCTAACCAATCCGTAGAAGCCAAGAACTGACATTTTGCCAAAACCTATTTGCATATAATTGTTAAAAAAATAATAATTGTAGTTGTCATTTTGCAACATCATCATATCTTTTATTTAAAGACATTGTATTTGTAAAGAATATAATAATAAAGTTTATACCCTCTGTAATAGTTTAAGCTTTTAGATGAGTTGGTGATTTAACATGGTATTAGAGCAGGTCAAAATGTCCTAGGTTCAAATCTCACCATCACCTTGATAATATAAATTGACATGTGTAGGCTCAAAAACTGGCCACACGTGAGGGGGCGTATAGAGAATATAATAATAAAGTTATACTCACTCTAATAGCTTAAGCTTTTAGATGAGTTGGTGATTTAGTCTCAATTGAAACTCTATGCAGCTTTTGTGTATGCTCTTGTTCAATTTTGACATCATGGACCAAAATGGAACTGTCCCCTCTTTTTGTCTAGCCTCTGGTTCAGTTTTAAAGCCACTGCTCATAAGCAATTAAAATCTCGTGTCAATAGGTCTGTGTTTTTCTTTTATTTTCTTGCTTTATACTGTATTTTCTATTCGCCCTCCCCCGGTGGCCCGGGGGGGGGGGGGGGAGAGTTAAACTGTTGTACAATATGATTGGTTTAAACCACTTCATTATGTTTAATAGTTTTGGTTCCCCTTCCCTCTGGGTATGTTTATTTTGAAAGCCATGGTCCCTCCTAAAGTTGAGGTTTTGATTTGGTCTGTGGCTCTCATAGAAGTTATTTTAATTGAGATGCGTCGGTCTAGAGGACCCAATTGAACTCTTGGCCTGGACTTCTGTATTTTATGAAGAGAGAATAATGGAACCTCCAACCATTTTTTTGTCCATTTCTCTGTTTGATATGGTCTGTAGCTTAGACTTTTGTCTCTGGCATTGGGTGACCCTTGTCCTTGCAACTACTTTTGGTGGCTTCAAAACAATGCAGAGAGAGCCAAGACTTTGCAGTGTATGCAATCATGGCCATGCTTTGGGTAAGTGGAAATAAATTGTTTTATCTTTTAAGACGGGAATCTCCAATTGAAACCCTAGACCCTGAGACTTGGGGTAAACTTCAGTTCTTCCTTTCACTTCTGGCTTCTGCAACCATAAAATTCAAAGGTGTGCCATTTTTCATGATTTTGAGCAATTGGAGTGCAATAAGCTCAAGGGTGCAAGTGGGGTGTTGAGTTGGGTCCTCAGCCTAGGCACTAAGCTATAACATCTCCCCAAGTCCAACCCATTATGACCTCCAACCTAAGTTACTCAAAGCTGATCTTGGTCCGAATTAAACAACAAGCTCAGTTTAGACTCGGGTTTTGTGAATTAGAGAGAGAGAGAGAGAGAGAGTGAGAGCAGATCTGTATGTGTATCATATGGTAAAGCCTGTTTATGCATTCTCAAACACACAGAGGAAGCAAAGTATTTCAAAACTGAGATAGATGGGGAGGAAGGAGAAGAATTATAAAGTGGATATTATCCGATTCAATCCTACTTTCTGAAGGTGCTATGGGGAGAGTGCATCTAATGGTTTTACTGGAGGTTCTGTGGTTGAGGCTTTGACCTTATTTATTTGTACTCTTACAAATCAATGTGGAGTAAATAAATAGATTAATGTTTGAACGCTTTAAAGGAGAGAATTATCCCATGTTACCACCACTAATAAGACAAATCACATGGCCAGTAAGGTAGTAACAAAGAAAAAGGAAAAAAAGAACAACCACATGTGATTTGGTTATATATAGTTGGACAGGTTCAGGTTGTGTTGGCTGCCAAGTCCTACCCAACCTGAATTACTGTATGATGAAGTTTTTTTTACCTAAGCCCAATCCAAGTTTCTGAAAAAGTTACCCAAGTTATCCTTATGTTTAGGTTATGCTCAAGTTGGTCTAGGTTAAATCCATCTGAGTTGCAGCCCCAAGGAAGCCAGTGTGTTTGCTGTTTAGGTGTGCCATGATTGGTCTCTTTCTCCTACTAGGAAAATGAAGCTTAACTTTGACAAGACGGACCCCCACCCCCACCCCCACCCCCGGGGGGCGTGCGTGTGGACAACTAAACAAAAAAGCAAGAAAAAGTAGAGAGAAAATTGCTAGGTGGTAATGTGATAGAGACTGAGATCATGGCCCTTTTAAGAGGTCTAATGGAAGCATTTTTCTTCAGCTTGCAACATTGTTTGATTGAGGGCGATGCTGATGTCGTGAGATAGGTTAGATTTTGACCTCTTCTCCCTTAGCACTAAAGTTTCCTTATGACAGAAATTTGGGTTTTATCATCTTCTTTGAGGTGGACTAAAAGGAATCTTAGGGCAGCCAATGAAAGAGTGGACTCTTTGACTAAAGAAGGCACTTCTTCATTGTTGGTGTTTTTGTGTCTTATCTTCTGTGTTGTATTGGTGGGTCTTTTCATTCACAGTCTAGCAGGGATTCTCATCCTTCTTGCTTGTACTTTATTCATAATATATTATAGTTTCTCATAAGAGATGTATTAAACAATTTGGAAGTTTTCCTTAGATAAAAAGTCAATTGCATAATCTACAATCCCCATTCCGTCTCAATTTTATAGTCCTTTCCTTTTTTGGATGTCAAAATCCTTTTGAAAAGTCAATACACTTTGTTTTGTAACATTTCAAATCTACCCTAAAGGTGAAATTTCCTTCCACAACTTAAAGGTGAAATTTTAAATTAAGTGGAGGGTAACTCTGGAACCTGAAGATTTCCAACCACTACTTAAATACATTTTTTTTTCACAAGTAAGACGTATATATTTATTATAAGAAAAGAACTAAAGGGGGCGCAACCCATGTACAAAAGAATAAGAACTACATATGGGTGTGAAGAGGGTGGCTAGTCGTCCAAGGATGTGGGGGAGCCTCACGGGTGTGGAGTTTGGAAGCCCATTGTGAAGGGGAATTTCTTTCAGCTTACTAGATTTGAGGTTGGGAACTTAAGGAGAATCAGATTTTGGATGGATTTGTGGTGTTGCGACAAGCCTTTGGAGGATAAATTCCCCACTTTGTTTCGTATTGCTTCGAATAGGGATGCATTGGTGGCTGATTGTGCTTCTTTGGAAGGTGGTCATTGGGTATGGAGCCCTTCTTTTAGAAGGAACTTCTTTGACTAGGAATTTGGAGAGGTGGAGGATTTAATGGAGATGTGAGTAGGTTTGCTATTTCTGTGATGAGGGAGGATGGATTGGTTTGGAAGTTGAATAATTCAAAGAAGTTCACTGTCCAGTTTTTTTAGCTATGGTTGATAGGTGTGCGGAGGATTTTCCATGGAAATTAATTTGGAGATTGGGAGCTCCTCCTAAAGCCTCTTTTTTTGCTTACTTGGCTTCCTGGAGTGCTATTTTGACCGCGGAGAACTTGCATAGGAGAGGTTTTCATTTCTCTAGCCGTTGACATGTGCAAAAGGGAGGAGGAATCGACCGATCATCTCCTAATTCATTGTAGTTTGGCATGGGATTCTTGGGACATGGTTTTTGGTTGTAGTTGGGTTTTGCCGGCTTCAGTTAAGGAGCTGAGTGCTATTTTGACTGCGGAGAACTTGTGTAGGAGAGGTTTTCATTTCTCTAGCCGTTGCTTCATGTGCAAAAGGGAGGAGGAATCGACCGATCATCTCCTAATTCATTGTAGTTTGGCATGGGATTCTTAGGACATGGTTTTTGGTTGTAGTTGGGTTTTGTTGGCTTCAGTTAAGGAGTTTCTTTTGGGATGGAGATGTAGTAGGTTGGGTAAGGATTTGAAGATAGTTTGGCGCATGGTTCCCATTTTTCTCTTGTGGTTTATTGGGAAGGAGAGGAATAGAAGGGTGTTCGAAGGGGTGGAATTTACTCCTTGGCATTTCAAGGACTATTTTTATGCGAAAGTTTCCTTTGTATTTAGATACACTTACATATATTTTGGGGGACTTTAGGTGTTAATCTTTGTAGCACTATAAAAACAAAGCTTGACAAAATATTCTCCATTCAACATTTCCATGCAAGTATTCAGTTCAAATCAAGTACTTGCAGTAAATCCTTGTTACTCTTAACAGACCTCAATGCCTAGTGATTTGTTCTTGAAATTTGTCAAGAAATCTTCAAATTATTATTTATTTTTCTCAATTGAAATAGTGAAGATCTTGCCATTGTTATGTGAGACGGGTTGTCAAACACTCACATTTTCTGTAAGAGATAAATGAAGGTTTGTTCTATAATATTACATAAATTGCATCATTCAAATAAACAATTTGAGTTTTATTTTCACGTATCTTTGTTTTTCAGTCATGAAAATGTCCTCAAAAACTTTTGGCATGCTTTGATTGAATTATTTACGCCTATTATTAGTTTTCTTCATTTTGTTTTCACTTTAAAATTTGAGATTTGTGCTTCAATGGATCTAAGAAAGAACAACTTTGGGATACTTGGTCTCGAGGTTTTGAATTCTTGATTCCAGTAGAATCACAAGTATTGTCAAGGCCTTTGAGAAATTTGCAAACTACAACTACTGTTTCTAGAAAGACAAGATTCAGAGGATATGTTCTATGCAATAGTATCATGGATATTGCACTATACATTCATATCAATAGAATTTGTTAATAATATATGTTCTACTGCATGTTCACTCTATAAGAACACATCTAGCTTATCACTTGATAACAAAGCCTTCTTGGATCTTTAATTACAAGTAATTTTATTTAAGAAATTCTGAACTACCTTTTGCATGTTTCTCATTGTTCTTTGTCAGAAACCACATAAAAATAATTGTTACAAGTTTCTCAGTTGAGTAGCTATAAAATTCTTGAACTAGTTGGTTCTTTTTGGTTTTTATCAGTATCTTAGGTGTCTAAGTATCTGACATTTAAATAGTATTTCACAAGGTAGCTTTTGCTGTTCTGGAGATAAAATTGAAAAGAAAAGTCTCTGTTTTTCTTCATTGAAATCTAGTTCTTAACTTTGTGGGCCTTCCATCAAATTGTTTTATTAATTTTTAATCTTTTGATGGTTGGGTGCTTTGATTCAAAAATCAAAATATAGGGTTAGCCAAAACAAACGTAATGTATCAGACATTGTAATACAGAAAGCTTCAGAAGCTCACAACAAACTTAAAAAAAATGAAAATCTTCAAAGGAGACTCCAGTGATCTCTCCTTATGTGTGAAAAGTAGATCTCAGCATAACCTCCCTTAGATTTTGCAGATATCTTTCCCACCAAAATCTTTATATTCAGCTCTTTTGAAAAATGACATGAAACTTTTATATATCAATTTAGTTTTTGGGGCTGGAGAAATGGGGGAGGGGGGTTTGGTTTGTTAGTTTAAGGTCCATCAAATTATGTATGGGTCTGATGGTTGCTCATCATGCTGTTGATACTACAGTATGGCCTAAGCATTTTTGAGCCTTCACAAAAAAATTCAACCTCATTTCCTGTGGATTTTTAATTATGTTGTATTTGTGGAAACTAATGGTTACTCTAGGTAACTAATGGTTACTCTAGGTAACTAATGGTTGAGCTGTGTAGTGGTTTTGCTGTATTTTACTTGTGCACCCTGCTCAGTTTCATATTTCATTTGTTGACATTGGACTTGTATACCCTGAAGTGCAGACAGGTGGAGATGTTTTTGGAGCCATTGTTGGAGGCTCTAGCATAGAAGAGCGCCAACGTTGTGCACAGGAAGTTGTGAGGCGAAGTGTATCAGGTTAGTACGACTCTTCATTTTTTTATTTTGTGTGTCTAGTTAGATTTCCATTTCATGTTTATATATGGCCTTGTGATCTATCACATTCTTCTTGATGTTGAGAGTATAGAGACAACCCATGACTAGAATACATATTATGCATTAGGAGTATATATGGACAACTGGACATACTCTCTCAAAACTTCTCACCTTGTAAGTTCAATTAGGGAGTACTTACAAGTGTTTTCATTTTTTCTGTTTTTGAGAATAGAGAACAGTTTTGGAAACCTAACTTTCTTTGCTTTTGATATGTTAAAGTTATATTTTTGGTTAACTTCAAAGTAGAGTCCTTGGGGTTCTTAAATGATTCTTGATGGTGGCTAATTCTTTACCGTCCTCAAGATGTGGCTGGCTCAGACTCCAATCCAAGTGTTCTACCTCTCTTTACAACTATAGATATGAATAGGACTGGAAGTTTCTAGCTCTTTTTGGGGTGCTAAAATAGAAAGTCTAGTTAAAATAGATGCACACTATTTAACTAGGGATACTTACATTGACCTCCCCTGAGATATCTGACAATTACATTGACATCCCTAGTGTTTTTTGAAATTACACTCATCTTCCCTCTGTTATATTGACAAGATACATGTTTCCCTCTTAAGAAATTTAGACAATTTATATTGGCAATTCTGTTCTAAAAGGTTGTATTTCTTTAGATAGTACTTGTTAGGTTAGTGTTGAGTTGTGTGATTTACTGCTAGTCATTGAATGAAGACTCAAGACATCTCACATATCATGCATACATATTGCATTAAGCACACACCTTGAGTTGTTATTTAGAGTTTAGAAAATATTTAGCAAGTTAGTTTAGACTATAGGCTAATGCACTCATGGACAATGTCTTTTTGGAACATTCTTAACTTATTTTATTGTCTAAAATAATGATTTTCAAAAAAATCTCGTTTATTCAAGTCGAAAATCGGAAGGCAGTTTTCTAGTAGCCTCTCCATTCGAATGGAGTCGTCTTTCCCGTCCGAATGGATAACGCGTTTCCTTCCAAACGCGTGTAGGATTTTAAGCGCCCATTGGTTTGCTTATATTCCAATTTCGTGCACAATACTTTTTCCAGTTAGGTTTAGGAGTGTTACACAAATTGTTTGGTATAAATAGAGTACTATGGTTTACATAATGTGTAACCCTAGCCTCTTGAAGCACAGAGAATTATAGAAAAATCTTTGGCTTCATATTTTTTTTATATAGTCTTCATAGCAATGAGGTTTACCTTGTATTCGCTATATACCTAGTGTAGGTGAGTGATGTAGGAGCATATAGTAGTTTAAGCATGACAATTATTGCATAGAGCTTGCACACTACTGAGGCGAGTGGATTTGAGGATCGTGGTTGTGTTGGAGCATGCAGAAGTTATTCAAGTTGAAGAGTACAACGAAATAGGTAAATTATGGGTGGTGATAGGTTAGTTGTTTGTGGATAAGACTTTATGGACTTGTAATGCATTCTTTTTTACTGGTGAACTTTTGCAGCTTGGTATTGGTTTTCTTCCCACAAGGGTTTCCCATGTATGATCTTGTGTCTTGCTTATTTATTTTTGTGTGGATGCATGATGTTTATTTTAAGGATAAATTACACTGATCTTCCTGAGGTTTTTGACAATTGCAGATGGCACCCTTTTGTTTATGAAATTACATTGTGCCCCTTGTCAGACTTGTCGAACTAACAAAACTAACGGAGTGATTAAAAAGACATATATATCCACCATTGAATATTATTATAATAGTCAAAGTCAACCAAATAAAAAGGTTAACCCAAAAATAATAATAATCTAATTAGTCTTCCTAGAATTATCATCCCATGAAACTCTATCAAGCTTACCCTAAACCCAAACCCACCTGTAAATCACAGAGCATGCTGCTAACCAGAAACACCACGAACCTCAATGGTGTTACCGGAAAAGCATTTCCTCTACGAGGTCCTCGGGCTTTGTCGCGATCGCACCACCGATGAGATCCACTCAGATTACAGGAAGCTTGCTCTCCAACAGCAGAACAAGCTCCTCTAGTCCGACATCTCCTAAGCCAAAGCCATGGCTTCCTTCCAAGAGCTCATAACGCCTATGATGTCCTTTCTAATTCTCGCAAACTTGCATGGTACGACTCGCACTGTTCTCAAATCCTCTTCTCCATTCGACTCCCTCCAATTTCTCCACCGTCCCCAATCTCTTCTTGTTGTTTACAAATTTTGACTTCTCTGACTATGGAAAGGGATTTTACAAAGTTTATTTTGATGTTTTGATAAAATTTACTTGAATGCTTTGAAAAAAATTAGGGCTAGGGACAAGGATCAAAATTTCGTTTCTTTTTCATCGAAACGGCCGAAACGTTTCCGTTTCCCAGGGAACCGAAACGAAACACTAGTGGAATATGGAAATTCACATGTTTCCATGGAAACAAAATTGTTTCCGTGGAAACATACCGAAACTAGTGGAAACATACCGAATTAGGGGAAACATTTCTTTTGTATCAACAATAATTCTAGAAGTTAGGAAAAAATAATATCCATTTATTTTTTAAGGATTAAGACTCAAAATTACAAGAAGATATTTCTATTATTTTTCCTAAAATAATAGAAAAGTAGTAAGAGAAATAAAGTGTAGAGAAACAACTATTTTAATACTAAGTTACTAATTATAATAGGTTTAAATCGCTATTTGTTTTATTTTTTATTTTATATTTAACTTGTGTCAAATTATCTAATTCGTGGATATTACATAGTATATATCTATTATGTCATTTATCATGAATTAGTGTCATTTATCATGAATATGATGTATATGCCTTAAACATGAGCAAATATTCAATAAATAGGCTTATTTGTATAAATAAATAAATTTTAAGTTATGTTTCCACATGTTTCTAATTTTTTCTCCGTTTCTATTATGTTTCCGAAACGTTTCTGTTTCTGGACAAACCGAAACTATACATCGAAACGATATTTTGATCCTTGGCTAGGGACAGTGAAAAAGGCTCCGTTGATAGGCAATTTCAGAGTCCATATGCGCACTGTTTTTTATAATTATTGGGTGGGGTTTGTTACGGTGATGGATTTTTTCTAGGTGCAACGACGATGCTTACTTGGTTTCATTGGGATCTCTTTGTTTGTATATATGGGATCTCTTTATTTAGACATATTGCAGAGAATGGGGATCCCAACTAGATCTTTTTCTGTGTGTGTACATATATATATATATATATGTGTGTGTGTGTGTGTGTGTGTGTGTATTGCAATGGGGAGGCAAGATTCTGTGTATGTTCTCTAATATACATGTTCTGTACATATTTTCAAATATATATATATATACATATAGTATATATTGAAATTGGGATGGATTGAGAGTTTATTGGTTGTTTGATATTTGTATGATTGAGTGATTTGATCTTTTTTTTCTCCACCCATTTGAGAAATTCTCTTCTTGGTATAAACATAGGAAGAAAAAGCATAGAGATGTTTATAGGTGTTGTTGATTTAGAGTGATAGAGGAAAAAATGCACAGTCGCCATGGTAATCCACCCGTGAACACCTCAGAAGAAAGGAAGAGGTTTGTGGGTGTTGTTGATTTAGAGAGACAGTGACAATAATGAGGCTATATTTGTCATTTTAAAGTATTATTTTTAGGGCAATATAGTCTTTCTATTAGTTATAAGGGTAAAATAGGCATTTATATTAAATTAGTACGATGACGTCAACCATTACCGTTTAGCCACTGACGGCAAGAGAGAGGGGGGGGGGATTGTAACAAACACTAGAAACATAAGGGGTGCAGTGTAATTTCAGAAACAAAAGGGGTGCTATTTGCAATTGTTAGAAATCTCAGTGGAAGTTAGTATAATTTACCCTTATTTTAATTAATATGCTCATAATGATCATTTGCAATTGTTAGAAATCTCAGGGAGGTCAGAATAATTTACCCTTATTTTAATTAATATGCTCATAATGATTACATGATTTAAGATCTTAAATATTCAACACGGGAATATTTTTCAATAGTAAAGCATCTTGATTAACAAGAATATTATAAATCTGAGTTCCTAATTAATTAACATTTGATTTGATTAATTAAAAAGTAATATAAATTTTTCTACACTTTTGATAGACACTTATTATCACTTATTTTTATATCGCACTAGGAACTTTGGAACAATTTAGTAAGTGTGATAATTGGTTCCAAAAACACCTCACACCTCTCCATACATTTTTCGTCAGTGACATTAATGGGAGGAAATTAGGGTTTGAATTTTTTTTTTTGATATGTCAAAAATACCCTTGATCATTGTGTAGTGACTATTATACCCATTGTATTTGAGATGAAATGACTTCACTGTCCATTTCCTTGTGATGCAAAATAACAATTTTACCCTTTATTTGACAAACCCATTTCTGAAATCCTGTGTGTATCTGTGTTACATCTAATGTAACTTTACCTTCATTTGAATGTCATTTAAGAAGAAAGAGATGGTGGGTGAGAGAGACAAACGTTTGAGAGGGAAGAAGTTGAGAAGGCCCACTGGTTAGTGAGTTTAAGAAACACATTTATGGGTTCAGCAGTGCGTGTTTATAACACAGAACGGAAACGTGAAAAGGATGGATATGACAATGGAGGCTACTTATAAAATTTTCCGTTGTGTAAAATTTTCTTCGGCAAAGGTTTGCATTTCCCAAGACGTGATCACTTGAGAGTTGAATCTTATATAGTCATGGATTGGGCTGGTTTTATTATTGATTGGAGAGCTACATTTGGTTATTGCACCTTTTTAGGAGGAAATTTGGTGACATAGCACAACAAAAGGCAATCAATTATAGCATGATCTAGTGTAGAGGCAGAAGTCAGGGCCAAGGTACATGGAGTTTGTGAGTTGCTAGGGGTGAAGATATTGTTAGAGGAGCTCAATTTTGATTGCAAGGAGGCCATAAGATTATACACTGTTAACAGGACAACTATCAATATTGCCCATAATTCAGTCCATCATGATCAAACTTAGTATACTGAAGTTGATAGGCATTTTGTTAAAGAGAAATTGGATGCTGGTATCACAGGTACTCCTTGTGTGAAGACAGATGCCAACTTGTAGACATTTGGACAAAGGGAGTCGCAAATCAAGTATTTCATAATAAAAAACAAGCTGGACATGGGTGATATCTTTGCACCAACTTGAGGGGGAGTGTTGGATGTAAAATTAAGTTTTAGATGTCTTATTTTCTTATTTTTGTATTGGAGGTACTTGCGTCTTTTTATCGGAAGTAGTATAAATAGGAGAAGAGTTTAAAGTTGATACGGCTGATCCGTAAACATGTAAATTTACAACACCTAATAAATAGTGACACAATTGTGTTTTTTTATTGAAAAGTTGCACTCAATTCACGCCAAGTTTTTAAGCGCAATTCAACAATTGTTGTCGAAAAAACTTCCTAATCAACAAGTTAGCCCTCCATATATCAACAATTTTAGAATTCTTAAACAAAAAGAAGTAATCCAAACACCAATAACAATTTAACTTCACTTTAAATTCTTTTTCTTTAGGACTAACTATTTGATTTCACGTTTTTTTTCTTTCTTTTTCTTTAATTTTTATATTTTTTTCATATTTCTTTTGCACACTTTTTTTTACTTCACTTTAAATTCTTTTTCTTTAGGACTAACTAGATTTCACTTTTTCTTCTTTTTTTTTTTTTTCAATTTTTATATATTTTTCTCTTTTTTTTTGCACACGTTTTTTTCTTTAGGATTCAAAAACATATCTTAATAGATTGGACTTAGATAGACGAAATAGAATTGTGCAAATCAAACCGAAAAATTAGAAGAAAGAGCCCTCAAAGAATGATGCCAACAGCTACAACTGTAAAAATAACAAAAAAACCACCTAACACAATAACAATATAATTAATTGAAAGAATACTTGCTCTATTTTTTCTAATAAATGAAAGAATACTTGCACTATTAAATTATATATATAAATATTTAATTTAGTGGTTAATTTGACCATAATAATATTTTTTAATTGTTTTTAATAATATTATGAACAAAATTTCAAACCTAGTAGATGTTAATGGAAATATTGTAGCCAGATATAATAAATAGCAAATAAACTCTTTTCTAAATCAAATAAAACAATAAAAAATGATAAATCACATATCAAATACATCATACAATTACATGTACTTTATCATGATCAATTTTTTAGTATATATCGTACTGTAAAGACAATTTTCATAGCTTCATTGTTATAATAATTACAAATAAGAAATTAAATATAGTAAATAGTAATGAAGAAATTTTAGTCAAACATATCTAGATATTTGAAAATATTTTTGAATAACTGCAAAAAATGAAAACATGAGAAGCATTTACTGTAATAATATAATAACTTTAAATTCATATAAAACAAACTTCACACACCATAAAAAATAAATAAAATCACATTAGCATATCACTTTGATATGACATTATTAATAAAGAGTTGATTGATAATGCAAAAGTATAGATGAGTAGGTTTTTTGATGCAGGAGCGTAATGGGGAAATTAAAAGTCTATCTAGTTAGTATTTATTTTCTGGTAGTAGTATTTGAGGACCTTTTTGACTTTCTATGTCTTATTAATGTGTGTTGACTGTTTTGGAAGCGTAGCTTGCTTTGGAAAGACTTAAAGTACTAAGTGTGAGGGGGGTAAACGAAGAGTCATCTATTGTAGTCTTTATAAATATCTATTGGAATGAAATCAGAAGTTAGTTTTTGGTGATTATAAAATAGTTCTCTGCAAGTTTTGTTCTTGCTTGGAATGAGTGAGTCCTCCTAGAATCAAGCGTGTGGCGTGGTCGTGCGAGTGTCTTCCGCGATTAGCAACGTTGAGTGACGTCCGTTGCCCCTGGTGAGTGACATTTCGGGACTATCCCTTTCCCTTGGTTGAGACCTTTCGGCTCCAGCCATCCCTGCAGGTTTTGGCCTACATCATTTTCTTTAAGAGTTGATTGCCTTTGTGGCTGTGTGTGTGTATATATATTCCAAATCATGGATTAACATATTAATTTGATATGACAATATTAAACTACAAACCATAAGGAAATGGTGAATTCCAAGTTAAAAAGTCAAAATTAATTATTAAAGTATCCAAGTATTGAGCCAAATTCTTAAAAAATCAACAAATATTTTTTTTGCAAATTTATTTCAATTTAATTTTGGTTGGAATAATTTGTTTAAGCAACTAACACGAACTAACATCACTCTACTGCATGTTAATTATTCCATTTTTTCATTTTGGTTGGGACCCAATGTACATCCCTTGATTTGCTCTGAGTCTCTGACTCTTCTTGCACTAAAACATATATATTTTAATTAATATATATTTTGTGATTCATCTGACAACCATCCTTGACTGTAGAAATCCATCAAGGCAATTGATCCCAACGATAGTGGTACATCCAAAAGCATTATATCATGATAATAGGTTTATTGTATTACAATGAAGAAAACTGCTCAATTAGAAGTTACTTCTTGTTTCTCAAAATTAAATTTATTTTTCAATTATTGTTAATCACCTAAAAAATACACAAAAATGATAAGAAAATGTTTAGAAGACCAAGAAATTATATAACAAACAAATAAAAAATACTAAAAATATTATATAAGAGAGAAATAGAAAATACCTGTAGGTTTGATAGTTTAAAAACCTGTACATCCAACATATGGATAGTAGTGCAATGATCTCTAACACATAATTAGATAGTAAGAATGTTGACAAGAAACTAAGGCAACTCCTATCAAATAAGAAATTAATTCATGAAGACTTAGCATGATTCAAAGTGCTTTTAGTTCAAGATAGTACCGGGTGTCAGAGTTCTTAGAAGAAAATGGGAGAAGAGAGTTTTCATCTTTTTATTTATCTAATGTCCAACAATAACTATTTGACTTTACCTTGAATTCTTTTTCTTACAGGACTCAATAACAACTTCAGTTTTTCTTCTTTCTTTTTCTTTAATTTTTATATTTATGTTTAATAATTTTTTGTTTTCCACATGTTTTTCAAGACTCCTAAAACTCATCTTACTTAGATTGATTAAGATGGACGGAAAAGAACTGTACAAACTAAAAAATTAGGAGAAAGAACCCTACAAGAAAAATAATTGTACCAAGACAATAAATAGAAAAAATTCCAACAATTTTAGAATCCTAAAACAAAAAGAACTAATCCTGAACTTCACTTTAAATTCTTTTTCTTTTAGTATTCTTAACTATTTGATTTCACTTTTTCTTCTTTCTTCTTCAAATTTTTTTATTTTCTTTCTAATTTTTTGTTTTGCACACTTTTTTTAAGGATCTGAAAACTTAACTTAATTAAATTGATTTAGATGGACAGAAAAGAATTATGCAAACTAAAAAATTAGGAGAAAGACCCTACAAAAAAAAAAAAGAATTATGCCAAAAAATACCAGAGAAAATAAATAAAGTGTGACAGATTTGGGTCTTCAAGAAAGGGCTAGGTGCCTTTTTACTTGTATAAAAAGAATTGAATATATATATAATTTTTTCCGGATAAACAATGGGATTTGGATTTCAAAAATAACCAAAAAAAAAAAACTGGGGAAAGAAACAGGGTTTATTAGAGGGTATTTTTGTCAAATTAAAAAGTGTAAAACAAAAACAACTTGTACTTTTATATATAGTATATTCCAACAATTTTAGTATCCTAAAACAAAAAGAACTAATCTTGAACTTCACTTTAAATTCTTTTTCTTTTAGTTCTCTAACTATTTGATTTCACTTTTTCTTCTCTCTTCTTCTTCAATTTTTTTTTCTAATTTTTTGTTTTGCACATGTTCTTTTAAGGATCTGAAAACTTATCTTAATTAAATTGATTTAGATGGACATAAAAGAATTATGCAAACTAAAAAATTAGGAGAAAGAACCCTAGAAAAAGAAAGAATTATGCCAAAAAATACCAAGAGAAAATAAATAAAGTGTGACAGATTTGGGTCTTCAAGGAAGGGCTAGGTGCCTTTTTAATTGTATAAAAAGAATTGAATGTATATATATATTTTTCTAGATAAACAATGGGATTTGGATTTCAAAAATAACCAAAAAAAAAAACTGGGGAAATAAACAGGGTTTATTAGAGGGTATTTTTGTCAAATTAAAAAGTGTAAAACAAAAACAATTCGTACTTTTATATGTAGTATAGATATAGATATAGATATAGATATATAGATATAGATATAGATATAGATATATAGATATAGATATAGATATAGAATATAGATAAGAGAATACAAGTGAAAGAACATGATTTTGACTCTCTTCTTTCCAGCAATATCTCTTTCCTTTCTCTCTTCTTCTTCTCCTCTTTTCTTCTGAGTTCTTGATCTACAAACAATTCAACTCTCTTACCCCTTTATTGGAAAAACCTGCCTTTGTCGCACCTCCAGTCCAGCCTGCATCCCCCATTTCCCATCGACACTTTCAAACAGTCTTACTGTGTCCTCTTCAAAGCCATTGAATGTGATACCCAAAAAAGAACTGATGCCACAATTTTACACAACACCCACCCTGGGGCTTCTTGTCACTTGAAATCAAAGCTGTTATCGTTAGGGTTGAAGATATCCTCCCTTCTCTCACTTGGGTCAAAGAGAGCTAGAGCTATACATTCCCATGGAGACAGCGATGAAGCCCCAGTCCCTCGCACTCTGGTCAAGTACTCGTCTTGATAACCACTCACCATTCCCTGATCAACTGAAACCATGGCTAATGATCCATGTTCCCAACTTTCCTCTGCAAAATCATACACTGAATCAGATACCCTGCAAACGTCCTCCCCTTATCCTGCATCCCCTAGATCACATGGACATGCTTCTATACTTTAATGCCTCCCATTGACACTCAGCTCAAAACTGTCCTCAACCCCTTCCATCATCGACTGGTAACTAGAAGACCCCAGAAACCACGTACGGTGATGTCTCTACCTACCTCCGTCAGAAGACATACCTGGAAATTGGTGAAGAGTGAAATCCCATTCAAGAATGTGGGATCTCCTTCCCCTTGATCTGCATCGCACTGGGAGACATCCTGGGCCTTGATCAGCTTTAAACTCTCCTCAACTCTATTTTTCCCTTTATAGCACACATCAGAATGAAGACCCACTCAGGCCTCCCCCTATCTGGTCCAAGATCAATGGGTCCTATGCCTTATACCTACCTCCAATAGTAGCACCCCCAATTTGCCCCTACCTACCTGGACCATTAACCTGCAGCAGCCCATTTGTTAATGGTTTTAGGAAGTCAACATCTAGAATCTTCCTACTCACCATGCCAGGGTCACACGAATGGCCACCCCTGACACCAATACCCTCAACTAAGCCCATCTGAAATGCTGGCGATTTGCTGTTGCTTTATCCACCTCCACAGAACCACCACACCTATTGCCAATTGCTCAGAAGACCTCATCATCCCAAAAATGAATTGGAAGACCTATCAACTTAATCCACACCGATCGACAGGGAGCCCCAATGCCCCATATTGAAGCAGCCTATTGACAGAGCCCAGCGATCCAAAAGGATTTGTTCACAGCCAACCACCTTCGCTCAAGATTATTTTTGCCCTCCTCCAGAGATTGGAACTAAAAAGAAAAAGAGCTCCATTGAGATTCACCACTTTTACGCTCGTTAGAACTCCCTACTTCTGATTCGCTTCAGTTTTGTTTTCTATCTCCATTGCTGCAGGCACAGGTGAGCTGAAATTTCCAGTTCGTCCCTCCAGAGCTGCTTGTAGGAATTCAACCTCAGCCTTACATGAGACGCGGTCCACCACTATCTCCCACCATCCCTCCTTAGTCATCACCACTGGCCAATCTAATGACACAAATTCTTGAACAGTTACTTCTATTGTGTCTTTTCTTGGTTGGACTTATGAGAATCCCTCCTCATCTGTGACATGTTCAAAATTTTAATTTCCCTTTTTATGTTATTTGTGCATTAAAAAAAATTAATACAGCTACAGATTAACCCCACACACAGAGTTACATTTTATATTCTAGACGGGCATATATAAAGTGTCTCAAGCCTTTTTTTCATTTCATTTTTCTTGTGGTGGTCTCAAGCCTAGGTCAATTTATGACATGGGACAACACCAATGCATATAGTCATAAATGTTACAATAGTTAGGATCTATTAGCATGTTAGTCCTATGTAAATTAGCACATCATTAAAGGTAGTAAAGTCTTTTCGTTATCTTTTGTTTAGCCCTACTATAAAAGGGCTCTTTTCTTTTCTGTGTAATGTAAGCTTCTGGTCTTCACCATTCTACTAATAAGATATTCTTTTCTTCTCTTTCACTTCTAATTCTATGATCAAAGTTCAAAGTTTTCATGGTATCAGAGCAGATTGAGATCCAAAGTTGATTAAGAACACTGTAGAAGCCATGGAAGCCACAATAAAGCACAATGACAATGCTGATATCATTGTCTGTACGACTAACGTCAACATTGTTAGATCACCAGTTGCTCTAAAAGCTTAAGCTGTTAGAGAATGGGCTAACAATAAATATCAAGTTCTTAACACTCCCCTTGACTTGTGACCCTGGACTCGCACGTGAAGAGACAAAGAAAACATAGACAAATGCAAAGGAGAAGAGAGTGCAAATGCAAATGGGGAATAAATGCAAATAGAGAGACTTGAACCCATGATAGATACCATAATAGATCACCAGTTGCTCTAAAAGCTTAAACTGTTAGAGAATGGGCCAACAATGTATATCAAGCTCTTAACAAACATAACGTCATCAAATTAGGGCGAAATCTACATGGTTTTGATCGGAATTTCATGGGGGGTCATCTGGTAATTTTTCATAATTTTTTGAGATGGTTTGTTAGTGTTTGAATTTTTGAATTTTTGGAACAAGGGGCTAAAATTTGTGATATGCAATTTCTGAGCCATTTCTTGGTTTTAATGCTTCGATTCGCTTCTAAGTGGTGCGTCTTGGGCTGCTTTGCGTTCGATTGAGTTGCCCATCGTTGCTTGGTTTGATTTTGGACAAGTTTTGTGGGATTGAAGTGGTCGGCTGTGTGTCTAGTGCTACAAACAACTTGGGTTTTGGTTTGAATCTTTGAGTCGTTGTAGTTTTTGGCTTGTGGTTGTCTTCTAGTTGCATTGGGTGTAATTTGCTGCATTTTTTTGTGGTCTGTTTAGTGCATTGGGCTTGTGTGATATACAAATTTGTGGGTATGGCAAGTAGAAATTTAGATTCTCTTTAGGCTATTAGTATAAAGCTGGCAAGATATAATAATGCCTATTGGGCATATGTAATGAGAAATTTTTTGTTGGGAAAGAATATGTGGGGTTACATTAGTGGAGTTGTGAAAGCCCCAACTAATTCTAAGGTAGAGAATTATGCTGAGTTATTGAACAATTGGGATGTTAATAATGCAAAAATTATTATGTGGATTAATAACTCTATTGATCAAGCCATTGGTATACATTTGGCTAAGTTTAACAAAGCTAAAGAGATTTGGGATTATTTGTCCAAATTATTTGTTCAGTCTAATTTCGCTAAGAGATATCAATTGGAGCATGAGATTTGGGCTGCTTGCTAAGGGGATTGGAGTATTTAGGAGTTTTACTTAATTATGACTAGGTTTTGGGATCAGTTAGCTCTCATTAGGTGCAGGGCTGAGCACTCATGAGTTATCGTACATATAGAGAAGAGCAGAGGTTGGTTCAATTTTTGATAGCTCTTCTTGGTTCTATTCTTCATCACGGTCCACTTCCCTCGCTTGACTTTATGGTTAATGAGATTTTAATTGGAGACGTGCAATGTAAAACTAATGGAAAATGGTCTTCTTCCTTTACCTACACAAACTGTACTTGTAGCTCCACCCAAATCACAAACTAGCTCACATAATAAGCAACAATCAGAGTTGGTTCTGATGGGTGTAGCTTTTTGTCGTGAAAAGGGACGCTAGAAGGCAAAATGTCCTAAGTTAGTGAATACGCAAGTTCGTGGGTCATTACAACGCTTTTTTAGAGGTAGGGATTGTCATACTTCAGTGATTGCACCACTAGTGGATGAGTTCTCTCCACATCAGCTCCCGCACTATCCTTGATAGCTGAGTAATTGCAGAAGCTTCTCTCCACTCATTAACCTAATGCTATTTCAATTTCTCCCTTCGTGGGTTCCTTTCCTTCTAGATCTTCAGGTATATCTCGGACCACTTAGGTCTTTGACTCAGGTGCTACACATGACTAGTGATCCATCTTTGTTTACTTTTACCTTTTCTCCTCCTTCTGTCTTTGTTCTTGCTACCAATGGCACTCCTTGTCTTTGGCATGGTATTGGTTCTATTGTTTCTTCGCACTTATCCCTTTCTGATGTCTATTTATATACCTCAATTCACTTTGAATTTAATTTCTGTTAGTCAACTTTTTGATTCTGGTATAAAGTTCATTTTTTACTTTTGGTTGTGTTGTGAAGGATCCTAAGTAGCTGATTGAGATAGGTTGTAGGAAGGGAGGACTGTATGTGTTATAAGAGTTGCTGTGTTTTAGATATGGCTGCTTTCTCAGATGATTTGTCTTCCTTTCATTTGAGTTCTAACTTCTAAGTTATCTTTCTTTTATTTGTGGCAATCTCTTCTTGGCTACATTTGTAGTTCTCGTTTATAGTTTTTAGTTTCGGCTGATAGATTAGGCAATTTGCATTGTCATGATATTTCTGATTATAGTGGATGTAAACTGGCTAAGTTTATTGCCTTACTGTTTTAATAAAAGCTCCACTATTTCCTTTGCTTCTTTTGATGTTATTCAGTTTTGATGTTTGGCGTCCTGCTTCTATCCTTACCAAAAGAGGTTCCCAATATTATGTTTCTTTTATTGATGACTATACTTGTTATTGTTGGGTTTATCTTATGAAATGTCAGTTTGAGTTTTTTTTTTTCTTCTATTTTCACTGCTTTTCGTTCAATGATACTTACTCAATATTCTACTATTGTTAAATGCTTTAGGTGTGATCTAGGTGGGGAATAGTCCTCTATTGCCTTTTTAGACTTGTTGACGGTACTATTTAATAGTCCGCTTGTGTAGACACTCCTGGACAGAATGGTGTGTCTGAGCACAAGCATCATCATTGTTACTTCTGGTGTTTATTCTTTTGAAAATTTGTGTGGTAAGTCTCCTGACTACTTTTTGCGTGTGTTTGGTTGTACTTGTTTTGTTTTTCCTTCTCAAAATATCTGTACTAAACTTTCTCCTCGTTTAACAATGTGTGTTTTTCTTGGTTATTGTGAGGGACAGAAAGGGTATCGTTGCTATGATCCTATTGTTAACAAACTCTACGTCTCTCGCTATGTGGTTTTATCAAGTCCGATCTCATTTATCTGGATCCCTTTTCTGATGATATTTTCGCCTGACTCATATGTTAAAGACATGACTGTGTTTGATGTCCCTTTTTTCTTCTGACTCTTTGGTTGTTCATCCTCCTACTCTTCACACTTATGCTTGCAAGAACATAATTATTTCTTCTGTAGATTTAGCTCCTCTGTTATCCTCTTATGTTCCTCAATCAGGTTCTGACAACGTGAATTCATCTTCTTTTTGCTATCCTAAGCGTATTTGTAAGTGTCTTAATCAATTTGTTTTCTCTAACTCTTGTTATTCTACTAATTTTTGTTCTTTTCCTACTTCTGTTCAGTGCTCTTTCTGAGCCTGTCTCCTATAAGGAGGTTAGTTTTTTTATCTTGTTTGGTAACAGGCTATCGATGAAGAGTTTTCTGCTTTACATAAGATAGGTACTTGGGAGTTGGTGTCCTTGCCTTTTAGTAAACGTGCAGTTAGTTGTAAGTGCATGTACAAGATCAAAACCCGGTTTGATGGTTCTATTGAGCAGTACAATGGCGCGATTGGTGGCAAAGGAATACACACAAGAGTATGACATTGACTACAAGAAGACTTTTTTTCCTATTGCCAAGATGACCACAATTTGTACAGTTATAGTAGTAGCAGCAATTCACTAATAGAATCTTTCCCAAATGGATGTCAAGAATGCTTTTCTAAATGGGGACTTGACATGAAGCAGTCTTCATGGTTCCTCCTCCGGGTCTTCCTCATCACTACGGAGAGGTGTGTAAACTCAAAAAGACATTGTATGGTCTCAAATAAGCTCCTAGGGCTTGGTTTGAGAAGTACTCAATAGTCATTTGTGACATCAGATTTTCGTGCTAGTGACCACGACTCTGTTCTTTTCCTTCGTTCAACTGCATGACGTATTGTTCTTTTGCTATATGTTGATGATATGATTATTACTTGTGATGATACTATTGAGATTTCATTGTTAATGTCACAATTGAACATCAATTTGAGATGAAGAATTTGGGTCCTCTTCGTTATTGCTTGGGCATTGAAGTATCTTATTCTCCTAAAGGTTATCTTCTTTCTCAATCCAAATATGCATCCAATGTTATTCAGAAAGCCTGACTTACAGACACTCGGACAATTGAGACACCTTTGAAACTCAATTTTAGTTGTACTTCCTCTTAACGGAGTTCCGTTGACTAATCCCACTTTATATCGAATTCTTGTTGGTAGTCTGGTCTATTTTACTATTACTCATCCTGGTATTACTTATGTAGTTTATATTGTTAGCCAGTTTGTCTTTTCTCATACTATTGTTTATTGGGTTGTTCTTCATATAGTACGCTATATTTGCGGCACCTTACACTAGCGTTTGCTCCTATCTTTGTTTTCTTCCTTGGAGCTTCATGCTTATTTTGATGTTGATTGGACTAGTGATTTTATGGATCGCAAGTCTACTACTGATTTTTGTGTTTTTTTCTGGGACACTTATTTCTTGGAAACACAAAAAGTAAACGTTTGTTGCTCGCTCTTTTGCTGAGGCTGAGTATTGTGCCTATGGCTACCACTACAACTAAAGTTGTTTGGCTCCACTGGTTGTCGGCTGATCTAGGCGACAACAAGAGTGCTATTAAGATAGCCCATAACTTTGTCTTACATGAGCGTACCAAACACATTGAGATTGATTGTCATTTGGTGCACCATCATCTCTAGCTTGGCATTATTTCTCTTTCCTTTCTCCCTTCTACATTGTAAATAGTTGACTTCTTTGCGAAGTCCCATATGGTGTTGCGCTTCCACTTTATGCTTGACAAACTATCGATGCTTTCAGTTGCTATATCATGGGTTTGAGAGGGGGGGTGGGTGTCAAAGTAGTTAGGATCTATTAGCATGTTAGTCCTATGTATATTTGCACATCATTAAGGGTAGTAAAGTCTTTTCGTTATCTTTTATTTAACCCTACTATAAAAAGGGCTCTTTTCTTTTCTATGTAATGTAAGTTTCCAGATTTCATCATTCTTCTAATAACATATTCCTTTCTTCTCTTTTTCACTTCTAATTCTGTGATCAAAGTTATTAGTAAAAACTACATTGTCCTATTTGATATTATTAACAGATGTAAAGAGCACTTATCCCACATCAAAAGAGTATTCATGAGTGAAGGATGTTTTCCTTTATGAAAGCACTTGGTCCTTTCATTTATTGTGTTAAAGGACTTGAAATCCACACGATGTATGTTTATGACACATGTAAAATTGAAGTTTTTGGAACTTAAAGGAGAAACATTAATTCATAATTATTGGGTTTAAGAATCACATGTTAAAATTTCAATAACATGTTTGGCAACCTTGCCCTGACTAAATTTCTATTTTGTTCCACCCTACCCTATCACAGGTTAAGGATGGGTTTGAGGAGTCATATCTCTGTCCTTGGGTGAGTTTTGGATGCAAAACCTCCTTGAACCCAATCCATTGCCATCCCTAGACAGATCATTCCCAAATTAACATAGTTTTGGTTCTCTTTTTTGGGCCAAGGCTTTGTTAATTTGAGAAGAATCATTGAGTTGGTGGTGATGACTGGCAACTCTTGAAGGTTCATTTTTGTTCAAACTGCCCATAATATTTGAATTTCTTTCTAACATTTGAATTAACTAGAATTCTTTTAAGCCAATTGGAACTTTCCTAATATTAGATATCTTTTCACCCAACATTGTGGAGTTCTTTTGAAGAAAAATTCTTCTAAATAAGTTTCTCTTGTTAACTTTTTGATCAGAGAATTAGAAGTAAAAGAGAGAAGAGGAAAATATCTTAATAGAAGAAAAATAATCAAGTATGGAAAACTTACAAAACATAGAAAAGAAAAGAAAAGAGCCTTTTATAATAGGGCTAAAAAAAAGATAATGAAAGACTTTACTACCCTTGATGATGAACTAATATACATAGACTAACACGCTAACTACTCTAACACCTCCCCTCAAACTCATGATGCGGCAACAGAAAGCATCGAGATTTTATCAAGCAGAAAGCGAAAACGCAACACCGTGTAGGACTTTCATAAAGAAGTCAGCCAACTGCATTGTAGAAGGAAGAAAGGGAAGAAAAATAGTGCCAAGTTGAAGATGATGGTGCACAAAATGACAATCAATCTCAATACGTTTGGTTTGCTCACGGAAGACAGAGTTATGGGTTATCTGAATAACATCGGAAGCATATTTGGACTAAGAGAGAAGATAACCTTTAGGAGAATAAGCTACTAAAATGCTCAAGAAATAACGAAGATGACCCAAATCCTTCATTTCAAAATGATGCTGCAATTGTGACTTTAACAATGAAATCCCAACAATATCATTACCAATAATAATCATGTCATCAACATATAGCGAAAGAACGATACGACCGGCTGAAGTTGAACGAAGGAAAAGAGTAGAATCATGATCACTAGCATGAAATTCGAGATCAGAAATGACTGTAGAGAACTTCTCAAACCAAGCCTGAGGAGCTTGTTTGCGACCATACAATGCCTTTTTGAGTTTGCACACTTCTCTAGAGTGATGAGGAAGACCGAGAGGAGGAACCATAAAGACTTCTTCAGTCCAGTTCCCATTTAGAGAGGCATTCTTGACATCTATTTGGGAAAGTTGCCACTGGTGAATTGCTGCTACGGCTATAATTGTACGAACGGTGGTCATCTTGGCAACAGGAGCAAAAGTTTCCTCATAATCAATGCCACACTCTTGTGCATATCCCTTGGCCACCAATTGAGCCTTGTATTGCTCAATAGAATCACAGTTTTGATCTTGCATATCCACTTACAATCAATTGCACGTTTACCAGAAGGGAAGGACACCAACTCCCAGGTATCTATCTTATGTAAAGCAGAAAGCTCTTTATTCATAGCTTGTTGCCACAGATGATCAAGAATAGCCTCCTTTTAGGAGTTAGGTTCAGAAAGAGCATGAACAGAAGTAAGAAAAGAACAAAATGTTGCAGAATAACAAGAGTTAGAGAAACCAAACCTAGCAGGACACTTGCAAAAATGCTTAGGATAGCGAGAAGAAGTAGGATCTGTGTTGTCAGAACGTGACTAAGGACTAGGCAAGGATGATAGAGGAGTTGAATCTGTAGAAGAAATAGTTGTGTTCCTACGAGCATAATTGTGAAGAATAGGAGGACGAACAAATGCGGTATCAGACGAAATAGGAACATCTAATACAGCCACATCTTTAACACAAGATTTAGGCGAAATATCATCACGAAAGGGATCTAAATAAATGAGATCAGATTTGGGCAAAGTGTGGGGACTAGAAGGAATAGAGAAAAAGCGAATATGCTCCATAAAAACCACATGGCGAGAGACATAGAGTTTCTTAGCATCGATACGCACTCTGTCCATCACCATAATCAAGAAAAACACAATTGCTGAACGAGGAGAAAGTTCAACAAGTAGAACTAAACACACGCAAGGAAAAGTAGTTAGGAGACTTACCACACAAACGTTCAAAAGAAGAAACACCAGAAGTAACAATAGAAGGAATACGATTGATTAAATGAACAACAGTAAGAAGAGCCTCTTCCCAAAAGGTAGTGGGAACATTAGTAGACAACAAAAGAGATTGTGCAGTTTCCATGATGTGGTAATGCTTGCACTCAGCCACACCATTTTGTTCACGAGTGTCTACGCAAGAGGATTGTTGGATAGTACCATCAGACTTCAACAAGTCTAAAAAAGCATTAGAGGAATATTAGCCGGCCAGATCACACCTAAAGCATTTAACAATAGCAGAATATTGAGTATTTATCATTGCACGAGAAGCAGTGAAAATAGAAAAGAACTCAAATCGACGTTTCATAAGATAAACCCAACAATAACGAGTATAGTCATCAATAAAAGAAACAAAATGTCGGGACCCTCCACGAATAAGATAAAAAAGAGTATAAGGAAACAATAAAACTTTTATTAAAAGGTTAGGCTGTAAACTTAGCCAATTTACATCAACTACAATCAGAAATCTCGTGACAATGCAAATTGCCCAAGTTACCTGTCGAAACTAAAAATTGCAAATAAGAACTAGAAATGTGGCCAAGATGAGAATGCCACAAATAAAAGTTGGATAACTTACAATTCAAATGAAAGGAAGACAAATCAATTGAGGAAGCAACCATATCTGGAACATGCAACTCTTTTAACATATATAGTCCTCCCTTTCTATGACTTTTCCCAATCAGCTTCTTGGAACGAAGATCCTGCACAACACAGCCAAAAGAAGAAAAATGAACTTTACAACCATAATAAAAAAGCTAACATAAATTAAATTCAAGGTAGTTGAGGAATATAGTAGACATTAGAAAGTAATAAGTGCGAAGAAACAATGGAACTAGTACTAGCCAAAGACATAGGAGTGCCATTGGCGGCAAGGACAGAGATAGAAGAAGGAGAAAAGGTAAAAGTGAACAAAGACGGATCACTAGTCATATGATGTGTAGTACCTAAGTCAAAGACTCAAGTGGTCCAAGATATACCTTGATGATCTAGAAGGAAAGGAACCTGCATAGGGAGAAATTGAAAGAGCATTAGGCTGATGAGTGGAAAGAAGCTTCTGCAATTGCTCAACTATCAAGGATAGAGTGGTGATGTAGACGACTCATCCACCGATGGTGCAATCACTGCAGTATAACGATCCCTGCCTCTAAAAAATTGCTATTGTGACCCATAAACTTACTAATTCACTAACTTAGGACATTGTGCCTTCCAGTGTTCCTTTTCTCGACCGAAACTGCACTCATCGTGACCAACTCGGACTCACTGCTTATTCTGTGAACTAGTCTGTGATTTGAGTGGAACTGCAAGTATTGTTTGTGTAGGTAAAAGAAGACCCTTTTTTGGTAGAGTCTTAAGTTGAACCTCTTCAGCTAAAAGCTCATTCTCCATTGCAATCCATGTGAGTGCAACAAATAACACCCAATGCAACAAGAAGACAACTTCAATCTCACACAAACTTGTCCAAAACCAAATCAAACAGCGATGGATGACTCAATCAAAGCCAAAATAGCCCATGGCGTACCACTCACTTGCACAAACCAACACAACTAAGACTCCAATCTGACAAATCCTGTCCAAAATCAAACCAAACAACAATGGATACCAAAACACACTACATAGAAGGGATTCAATGCATCAAAACCAAGAAAATGGCTCATAAATCGTAGATTGCGAAAATTAGGCCATTTTCTTGAAAATATTCAAAAATTCAAAAAACATAGCAAATGATCTCAAAAAATTAGAGAAAAAATACCAGAAGACTCCTCATGAAATTCTGATCCACACCATGTAGGTCTCGCTCCAATCTGATGACGTCATGCTGAAGTTAGCTGTACGGATGCTGACATCAGTGCCACCACTGTGTTGTATTGAGTCTGCCATGGTTTATATAGTGTTCTTAATCAACTTTGGATCTCAACCAAGCTCTGATACCATGTTAACTTTGGTAAGAGAATTAGAGGAAAAAGAGAGAGGAGGAAAATATCTTAATAGAAGAAACATAATCAAGTCTGGAAAACTAATAATACACAGAAAAGAAAAGAAAAGAGCCCTTTATAGTAGGGCTAAACAAAAGATAATAAAAGACTTTACTACCCTTAATGATGAGCTAATATAAATAGACAAACATGCTAACTACTCTAACATCTCCATTGATTAATTTATCTTTCAAGATAACTTTTTCCACATTGGAAAATTCCAAGTGAAATTTGAAATCTCATCCACTTATATTCTAATAAAACAATGCCCCACTTGAAATTTTAGTCCATATTTTCTTTCAATATGCATTTTTTAGCAAAAATAATGGGCATATGTGTGGTTGTCTGCATAGACCTCATTTGGAACTTTGTTGATGTCACTGTAGAAAATCGCAGTTGATAAGCCATCATTTTGTTCATAACCTCTGTGCTACTACTAACATGTGGGTTCTTTTTTTAAGAAAAAAGAAAATTTCAATGATGGGTGGTGGGTGGGGTGGTTCTTTGACATCTAGCTCATAGCAAACCCCAAATATTGGGCTGAGCAGCTTTGGAAAATGGGAAAAATCCACTGATTTTAAGTTCAATCCTCTCTAATGCCAATTTGATGGAGTTTAAGTCTACAATTATCACAAGACCAATTATGTGAAGCCAGTGGTGGGAACTGTAGTTGTTATTATTGCCCAAGCTATCTTGGACCTAGACCATTGCTCTGGTGCTCAAGCTATCACCTATCCAATTGACTAGGTTCAAAAGTCACTTAAGTCTTTTTCTTTTTTGAAAAAAAAAATTATCTGCTTCATTTAAACCCAAAAATATAAAGTAATAGAAATCATAAAATTAATAAAGCATTATAAAATTAATAAAAATAATATACAGATTTGTTGTCTTGTGTCAAACAATGTAATACACTTAACTAAATACAATATTACACAAGTTTAAATCTTATAGGGAAGTGATAAAAATAGAATACATTAAAGAAAATTAAGCATATTAATGATTAAAATTTATCATCAATATAATTGATATATATATATATATATATATATATATATATATTGGTATTGATCAACCATCTAATTCTTTCTTAAAAGGTTTTCTTGTTCTTTTTTTGTGAAATTTGATTTCACAATCAGGATGTACTCTGGTAGACACAGAGTTGTCCATTAAGGCATTCACAAACAACTAAACTCATTGACTATCTAGCTCAAGTGCCCTGGTGACTGTCCATGGTCCCAGGCGACCGCCAGACAGCCACCCTAACAATTACGGTGGGGACAATTTGGGGATCACTCAATCAAGGCAACATATGTCACTTGAATGAAGCTGTTAATTACAGGATTGCTCGATGCACAAGTGAAGTGCTTGCTTAGGACAGAGAAATCACTTAACTCTAGAGCGAGAAAGTTGCAGTGATAATTTGATCAGAAATAGCCCACTGTAGTTTCAGTCTTATTTATATGTATAGGGCCCACAATGGAGTGAAGTAACCTTTTATATTAGAGACTCAGTAGAGGTTAAGACACTTCCTATGTCAATTATTGCTACTGCATCATCTTTGCAAGCCAATCTGAGTAGTGAAAACGTAGTTTCCAAAAAGTAGTAGATAAAATGCAATACCTCCTAAACACTAATCGCTGAACATATGTGAAATAAACATTTTTGAGGTAAGCTCATCAAACAATCATCGACAATGTCAAAACCACAAAGCATGCTACAAGGATGATTGAAATGATGCCAGTTTAATACTTGCTGGAATGCTCTAGCGAAGGTAGAACTTTGTATGCACATGTAAACTGTCTTTACAAAAAAAACTTTTTAGGACTGGGATCAATATGAAACCATCACCAATTTTTGAGCCCTTCTCAAATTTTATAATTACCAGTTAAACTGATATTCCTATTTGTTCTTATTTAAAGATCACATGGTTTGTGTTTGTTTTTGTAAATTGAATCCGATTTCAAGTTTTGAAGTTCATTTTCTTATCCTTTTGTCCCAAGGTTGAATATAAAATGTTGTATGCAGGTTTTTGGATTGGAGGGTTTGGGCTTGGAGAGAGCATGGATGAGCGCTTTACTCTCCTCACTGCAGTTACGGTAGGACTATATTCTAGTATGAGCTGATTTGATAGAGTGGCCGTTATGTAATGGGTAATGGGCTCAGCCACCTCCGAGTCTGTGACGGCCTGATATAATGGCCCTAAAGAATTTCACAGTAGTAATGGTCTACAGTAATGCAATTCTTGTGACGGCCGTTACGCAGCCCTAATGACAGCTACGCAACTGTAAATGGCTCATTACGATGCCACAATGGCTCTATTAGCATCTAATTTATAACAAACCAGTTTTTCCCACTTCTTCACTTTATTGCAAGAAGTTAAATATACCCTTCTCAATGCTCCTACAACTCATTCTAAGCCTAGATCTACTCCAAAAAAGTTGTAAAACGCAAGATAAGAGCATATATCTTGAATCTAGTGGTTAGGTTATTTCACATAATCGGTATGTTTCAAACGTAAATATATATATATATATATATATATCTTTTTGATCTGACCTAGATTCACCATTTGGATGTTATATCTTGAAAGATTATGTTGGCCCTAATACAACCGGGGCGGGGGGATGAATTAGATTGTATAAACCTTGCATTTCTTTTTAGAAAATTTGAACAAGTTGTAATTATACTAAATTTAATAGAAGCCATAGCAAATAATGTAATTGCAAATAAATGGAGAAAGGGATAAAAGATCAAACACAATGAATTTATAGTGTTTCAGTTTCACTCACCTACAGGCTACATCCACTCCCCAAGGTAACTGCTTGAGAATTTAAATGCACTATCACTAATTTTCTTAAAGGTGAAGATTAAACCTTTACAATCTTCGAGTCTTTGATGACACCTTGATGGGGAATGCAAAGGCATTGGACTGATTATTTGGATTGTGAATTAGGGTTTAGGATTTATTTTTGGTCATTTTATATTTTCTCATCCACTTATATTCTCTCGATTCCTCTCTCTTATCCCTTGGATTCTCTCTTCTGTCTTTCTCTCTCTTCTCTTTATCTCCTATTGGTTCTACACCATATCTTCACTTCAAGCAATACGTATTTTTTGTGCCATTATCACTTCAAGCAATACATATTTTTGCATCAAACTGAGTACTAACCATCTTGTGGAAATTCTGAAAACAAGAAAACACTTTACTCTTGTGTTGTAGTAAATAGACCCATGTGACATAGAAGTATTAATTTATAAAAGTAACAAACTAACGATATTCGGAAAGAGAAGCAATCCTATAAGTTCCCTGTACATTAGAATGAATGACCCAAAAAGAGCAAGTTTTTTTCTATTATTACCATAATAAAAGTGTCATTTGTGTTTAGCAAGCTCGCAAGCATCACAAACAAAAGTGTTTGCCATAATAGAAGTGTCGTTTGTCTTTGGCAAGCTCACAAGCATCACAAATTAAAGTAGTCCTAGTACACTGCTTTGCTAGAATGAGAAAATGCTTCTCTAAAACACTAGAAGTGGGATGTTCAAGATGCCGATGCCACTGATGTATGTACTGAAGAGTCTGGATACTATAAACTTTATAGGCCTATTTGAACAAATCTTCGACAGATGATGAAGGTACAGTCTAGCAAATATAGATCACCATGTGCATTACCCCTGCCAATTTTTATCCTTGTTCCTAGATCCTAAAAAGCACAACGAGAAGGAAAGCATGTTACAGAACAATTTAGAGACTTGGCACTACAACTGGAGAAAATAAATTGGTAGAATAATTGGGAGCATGCAAAACAAAAGAAAGAGTCAAGAGTGTAAGAATACTGAATTGAATCTGTACTAGAAACGAATGACAAGAAGCCATTTGCTACTCTAACCTTGTCCTTAAAAGAGCATGCAGAGTAAGACAAGGAGATTAAAACTTGTTAGATGGTTAGTGGCTCTTGAATTGATAACCCAATGATTGGATAAGGATCTGACACTAAGGGTACTCGTTAAATTTACAGGCCTATTTGAACAAATCTTCGACAGATGATGAAGCTATAGTCTCTAGAAAATATAGATCACCATGTGCCTTACCCCCACCAATTTTTATCCTCGTCTCTAGATCCTAAAAGGCACAATGAGAAGGAAAGCATGTTACAGAATAATTTAGAGACTTGGAAATACAACTGGAGAAAATAAATTGGTAGAATAATTGGGAACATGCAGAACAAATGAAAGAGTCAGAGTGGAAGTATACTGAATTGAACCTTTACTAGAAATGAATGACAAGAAGCCATTTGCTACTCTTAACCTTATCCTTAAAAAGAGCATGCAGAGTAAGACGAGAAGAGATTAAAACTTGTTAGATGGTCAGCGGCTCTTGAATTGAGAACCCAAGGATTGGAAAAGGATGCGACACTTAGAGTACTCACAAAATACCTGAACGAGCAAAGTTATAGATGATAGAGAGAGTGGAAAAATCAAAGGAGGAAGAATCAAGATGAGGCATCAAACACCTAAGAGTTGCATCTCTTCTATAGAAAGGGAGGAAGTACCAATATTGTTGGAAAATGTACGAGTGAAACCTAAAATATATGTGCATGAGACCTAATGGAACCAGAATGAGTACTCACAGAAATACCTGAATGAGCAAAGTTAGAGATGAGATGAGAGAGATAGTGGCAAAATCACAGGTGGAAGAATCAACATGAGCCATCAAATGACCAAGAATTGCATCTCTTACCTAGAAAGGAAGTACTAATGTGTTGGAAAATGTCCGAGTCTCAGAAACCTCAAATATATTTGCATGAGACCTAATGGAACCTGAACGATCTCCACCACATCCCCAAGGGGGCCGACCATGAATCTTACAACAATGATCTCTAGTGTCCCATGTCTTCCTAAAATGGACACAAATTAAGCTGAACTTTCTCCAAAATGCCAATTTTATTGTCAACACGAGTTGGTGTAGAGTGGACATCTATTTGATGCGCAGCAGTTAATGCAGATCAATCTTTGTGCAAATTATGAAGTATAGCACTGCGTTTTCTCTCCTCTTATTGCACATATGCATATGCTTACATCAAAGAGGGAGAAAGATCTATATCAAGTACCTGTATACAAATCTGGTCGTACTTCATGTTGGGGCTAACAAAAAAATCATAAATTCATTCTTTGTCAATTAGCTTCTGAAATCTGGCACTAGCACTGGCACAGCTTACCGGAAAATCCTAGTATTAGTCTAGTTCCTGCCATAGATGATTAAGTTCTACATAATACGTTGCGATAGACATGTCTTCCTGATTGGTTTTATGAACTTTTTTCCGTAACTCATAAACCTGAACATTGTTAGCAATATATGAATAAGTTTGGGCTATAGTAGTCCAAATTGCATGGGCTGTGTCAAGTAAGAGATAACTTCAACTAATCTATGGTTGCATAGAGTTGAGTAACCAGGACATAACCAGAGAGTTCTCAGCAATCCATTGATGATAAGTAGGATCACTCTTTATCGGCTGCCTGCATGCTCCTTTCAAGTACCCATACAAACCAGTTGTTTGAACTAATAGTTGACATGATCATGACCAAGCTAAATAATTGTTTCCGTCGCTTTACTGGACTAATTTGAAGAGATGGGTTATCACCAAGAGTCCTAATACGACATAACCCACTCTCTCTTCGACCAATGGACCCAATATTAATTCATGATGTAACTAACCAACCAAAGGGAGTCTTCTCACAAGAAAAATGAATAAAACTCAGACTAATAACTCAAAATACACATCAACAGCCCATGAAACCACAAATAATGCATCAATGGCATAGAAAAATAAAAAAATGAAGAATGCAATAGGTCAACCAAGGGCCAAACAGTTATCTACGTTGTGAAAAATGGTATCCAACACAAAACAATACTCTGGTCTTCTAGAAATGCAAGTGCCGAACCCCTCAGGCCCTAGCTTAGGCAAAAATGATCTAAACCATACTCTGGTCCTCCTAGGGGCTATGCACAACCCTTAGTCCAACAGAAAAGAAGCTAAATATCCAGCAAAAAGTCCCAAACTTCAAGCCATATATTTTTCTGTTTGTTGACAGGCCGGGGATGACATCAGCATGATGTCAGCACACTGTTGATTTTGTCAACTCTCTTGAACAATCTCCAACTGTTAATACTCCCTATTCTTCAATCGTTATTACTCTGATACCATATTGAAACATGTATTTACATGATTTTAGGGTTTAGGAAGGAGAGAGAGCAAAGTGAAGAGAGAAGAAAGTTTACAGAAAGAGTTGAGACTGTTTTTATCTCTCATCTCTTTCATGCATTTATATCACTAGAATATATGAAGTACAAAACTGCCCTTCCAGTTAGCCTGTCATAGTCTTAACAATTTTCTTCTTGAAGGATATCTCATCCATCTCCTTGTGCATCTCTCCTATGTTGTGTTAATAATAGTCTTATCTTATAACCAAGAAAGAAGAAAGATATTAATATGGACTTAATAGAAATATTCACTATTGTTATTAAGAGTTTGTACATGTTGATTTGGATGTATGCAATAAGTTGGTGGTGTCCTAGCCCAAGTTTTGGCATGGCAACATGAATCGCACTCATGACTCTAGCCAGTTCAAATGATGTGGCAAAACATGTCTATAAAACAAGATGTATTGCATGTCATCACAGTATATCTAATCTACACTCATAACAAACTATTGTTGTGTATGTGTAAGTGAACTTTATATGAAGTAATCTGTATTTCGCTAAGGAGTATACCATGCATTTATATATGTATAAAACGGGATCTACATATGCCTTCTTGTAATTTGTTGGTGTTAGGTTTCAGTAGTGTTGATGAAATATTATATTTAGGATAATGCAAACGCAAGGGGAGAGGATTAGGGTGAAGCCTTATGAGTGCAATCGAAGAATTTTTGATGGGGGTGGAGCAGTCTCCTACCTAGTGTGCTTAAGGGCTGGATTTTCAATTCGTTATATTTTTTGGATTGTACAGCATTCCACTATTTCTTTAGATTCTTTAGTGGAATTTTCGATTAACATGAACCTTTTCTAGTGGTCAGGGTGAGAGCGGGATGTTTTTCTTATATGTACATCTATCACGTACATGGGTGTGTGTTCCCCTTTTGACCAATTTTTGAATAAATTATTACTTATCAAAAAAATTGAGGCAGCCTTATGGGGTGAGAGAGAGAGAGAGAGCGAGAGAGAGAGGGTGGAGAAATTTGTTGCAACCAAGTTGTCAACCTTGATCCACAAATCTTTTCAAAGCTAGAAAAGTTTTAAATAATTTGAAATGAGGGGGAGACCCCTATTTATGGTAATTAGAGTGTAACAGGGAAACATGATCAATGGAGATAATGCCAACACAGTAAGAGAATATTCATTGGAGGAATGAAATGTGTTGAGCATGACCCCCAAATAATGTCTCTCTCAAAAGGACAGGTCAAGGTGTAGATGGTGGAAGAGAGTACATCTTAGTGAAGCCCTTGATTTCAACCATTGAGCCACAAACTTTTAGGATCTCAGATTGGACCATGTTGAAGCTCAGGGACTGCACCACAATGCACATTATCTATGATACACATTTCACCTAGACAGGTATTAAGCAATGGATTGTAAGGCATTGTGTGCTGGACATGTATCACATTATCTATGGGGACACACGCCATCTGGAGATCCTTGAGTATTCAGTCCTTACACATGGCAGACTATGAAGTTGACGTGTCAACTTGGTGCTTCACACTGTGAAGTGAGGTCTAGTCCCCCATAATCTTTTATTTATTTGTTTCGTGCCTTGTTACTTGTTTGTTTCATGCCTTGCTGTTTATTTGTTTCTCAAGTTGAATAATTCCTCGTCATCCTATCATTTGTATTTTCTTTTTCGTTTGGTATAAAACAAAGTAAAACAAAGAATGGTAAGACACACTACTATCTTCTTTTGGTGTACACTTAAATTTATGTATGAGTGCAACATAATGCACATACATTCGACTTGGTAATATCCTATGCAGCTTAGATTTCATTTGTCTCGTGCAATGGAGCCATTGACTTGTAGCATTTTACATGTTAGCTAAGGTATCCAAAGAATTTTGCAAGATGGTGATATGTATTGACAAATAAAGTAAATTATATTACATGATAGAGATTAGTGTATTTACTAAAATACAAAAATGTGGGACTTCATTTTTACTTTGGGCCATGAACTTCAAAGCAGCACATGATGCGTGCTTCTAGTAATGGATAGCCGAACATTGTAAACTTCTCTTCGCTTTACATCCAAAATAATTTTTAAGTTTTAGATTGTATGGTATGACACATTCTTCAAATTGATAAAATTGTGGAAACCAGAGCTCAGAATAAGATATGTGCAGATAGGGGAATCATAATTAATCTTAATTTTCAACCTAGCTCCCGGATTGGGACTCAAAATTGTGATGTATGTTTTCATATGATTTATTTTGGACCATGCGTCATGTGATGACATCAGTTGTTCCATGTTTAGGAGTCAAAAGCCATGTAGTGGTGAGCAGCAAGCTCGAATGAGCATCATCCACTGAGAGAGTACTAAATAAAAAGGTTTCTTTGAAATCTTTATGATTGGCTTGGTGTCATAGGAGTATCAAGTAGGTCATCAGATCTGCCTTATTCAGTTTGACTGCTTTGTGATGGGGCCTGGAGGTACCCTAGTGCCCTTTTTTTTTTTTTATCAGTACCCTAGTGGCAAATTTTGAGTTAAATGAAGATGAAAAATTTAACCAATGAATACATGTAGCCAGTTTAAATTCACGTAGATTGACTCCTCATCCGTATTACTATCCTTATATTGCTCTTCCCACTTTAGGTAAATGAATTTATCTTCAGAAAATGGAAATTTTGAAATTTTCTTGATAATGTATGAAATCTATTGCTCAGGATAATTTACCAGCGGAGAAGCCACGACAGATTTGTGGCCTCGGACTTCCAGGTATCAGTTTACAGTTGTTACTCACTTTGGTTCTTTATTATTATTATTATTTTTTTTGGGGTGGGGGGGGGGGGGGTGGGGCAGGGGGTCTTCTGAAAAAAATTCAACTTTATTTTAACTTATAAGGATTCTGTTACAACTGGAGGCAAAACTGTATTGTCTGGGTAGTGCCTCACATGCCACCTACAACACATGTCAATTTAGTTTAGCTTGTAACATTGGACTGAAATCAGGTGTTTGATCCCATAAGTTGCCTCAGTTTTGGTTAGACCAAGTTTGTTCGTAACTTGACACTCCCTTTTTGTATGCCATTTAAAGCTGCTATTCATCTCAGAACAATTTTTTGCTCCTTGCATACATCCCTTACCCTCTTTCTCTCTCTCTCTCTCTCTCCCCCTTTTCTAAATCTGGTACATATTTTGTTGCCAAGTAAATCTTTCTTTTTATCTTGCAGAGGAGGTCTTGCAGGGCATTGCTGCAGGCATTGATCTCTTTGACTCAACGTATGTAGCTTAGTCTGGCACTATTGTCTTGAGAGTTCCTCTCTTGATGTATTTCCTGTTATAAGTTGGGTGCCTTTGTACTGTTTCCCAGGTATATCTATCATCTTACAATTGGAGGCTTTGCACTTACCTTTCCACTAGATGGAATCAAGAGACATGTATCCAAGCATGTATCTCATTCACAGCTAAGTGATATAGGACGTGACCACACCAAAATTAATCTGAAAGCAACAATTTACAGGTAACTAATTTTATCTCTCTCCCTCTGTAAAACTTCCTCAAGAAACTTTTGATTTTCTTAATCTTGGCTTCCGGCTATCAAGATTGGGAACTCAGATTGAAATTTCAATTAATATTCTTTCTTTATAGAGAATGATTAAGGTTTTGTGTTATGTCACAACCCAAAACCCACCCTTTGTGGATTTAGGATCGCAACCAACTTATTCTTCAAACAAGCCATACAAAATCCAAATAGGTTGCATCTCTTAAGTGATTAATTTAAATTGGCAGCAGAATTGTCCATCAAGTTTCAAGTCTAATATAAAAATTAATGATGCAACCACATCTGGATAGGCAAAATAAAATATTAGCTACATAGTTCATACATCAAAGGTTTCTCAAGTATATCTAGATGAGAAGTTGATATGGAATTTACAAAAGATTGTCTAGTACAAAAATAACATCACATAGTCCACACACTTCCATATTCGTCCATCATTTCAAAAAAACCTCTGACTAGATTCTCATTCTTCATCCATAACATCACTCCTAAAAAAGGGTGTAAATAACTGGAGTGAGCTTCATTGAGCTCCTGAGAGAATTTCATAACATGTCAAGGGTTTGAAAACTGTTTATATCGTTCTTTACTAAAATATCTATATTCTTTAGAAATTAGAGATAGTCAAATCCAAATAGTTGTCTAGGTCAAAATACGGGGAATTCAATGTTTAATGTAAATTATATTCTATATCATGGACTTATTATGTCAATATTCAATGTAAGTCATTTCTATAGCATAGTTCGATGATTTGATGTTTAATAGTTCGATGTTCAATCAAGATTCAAAGTCAATATGTTCAAAGTTACATGTTCAATAAAACTACTTCTATGGCCAATAGATTAGAACCTTGCTGACTAAGATCACTATTCGATGGAGCTAGTTCAAAGTGTTGATCAATGCAGCTAACCACAAATTATACCCCGTGGCTATGGTTTGATAAGGTTCGATAAAGTCATAATCTGTTCGATAACTACTACTCATAGAAGTCCAAGAAAATCAAAATGTATCAAAATTAAATCCAAAGTCAATTATAACCAATAGTCCAAACGTATTTCTTAACATAAATATATCCCACAATTCATATTCTCCAAAGTTATGGATAGCAATATTATAACAATGCATGCTTTCAAATTCTATTTGAGTACATGTCATATAACAGAAATCATAACTGAGTTCAATACATATATCTATATTCGAAAATTATCTTAACATGGCATGAAATGCTTACCTTAAGTTCAGAAACTTGGCAATGCACTTTCCTTAGTCAGGAGGTCCTATAATAGTGTTCAAACTCTTGTTAAGAACTTGCTTATAATACAATATTGTTTAAATCATTATATTAGGGTTCTAATTAGCTTAAACGGACCTCATATTTGAGTCCATAAGACCCAAAAACCTTTGGGTAGGATCCCTTGTTTTTGTCAGAATTTATTTGGTAGTTTAATTGTACACTAGGAACATACTTGGAATTATTCTAGTTGTCATTTTACATTTTTTGGAGCTAAATTTGATGGAACGGACCTCACAGTTGACTTCGAAATGTCGAAAAATGCTAAAATAGCTTTTTTTGAGTACAAAATTGGCCTAAAATATCAAAGTAGAATTTTACCAAAAAAATATGTAATTCCTTTAAATTTGTCCACTATTTTGGAATTAAGAAAATCAACTAATTTGAAATTAAGTTCCAATTCTTCACAGATTTGTAATTTTTAGAATTCCAATTTCATAACCCTGCTCCTAAACAGTCCTTATCCCTAATTTGGGGGTTATCCAGAATAGGGATAACCCTATTCCAATTCCCAATTTATTAAATTGTAGCCAAACAGTCCCAATATAATATAGAAACATTAAACTTAACCCAATTCATAACCCGATTGCCCATTGACTAGACCCGGCCGGGTCAACAGTTGTCCGACCCAACCCATACTGATCATCTTCTCCGGCAACACGTTAGTCACCTTCTCCGGCAACGATTGCCGGAATTCTGGAAAATTCAAATTTTCTACTCGTTGTCCTTAACGTCATTATAAGTCTTTTGGTAGCATTTTGGGGCATCAAAGCTTGTCATTTCAACCAGAATCGTGAAAACACCATTTTTCGGTGAGCTCATGTAAATGACTGGTTCTCTCTCTACGATGGACCAATCTCCTCCTATTTCAAAGGGTTGCAAGTCCGTGTCCTCGAAATCAAGTCTAGGGTTCATTTTAAACAAAACCCGATTTCAACCTAAAACCTGCAACCGTCTGTTTCTCCCTCATTTTTGGGTCAAGTGGTTCATTCTTGTTCATGGATTTAAATTGCAGTCGCGGGATACGAATTGGTCGCGGTCGCAGTGTAATGGTATCGAGAGTATGGGGTCATTTGTAACGAGAATCGGAAATTGCAACCGTAAATTTTTTTCAAACACTAACAAACCTCTTAAAAGTCATTGATACACATATCTTGATTACAATTATCACATTTTAATCTTTTTTACTATTAATTTTTAATTTTCTAATACCTAAAAAAATATTTTTTTTTATAAATAACTTAAGAAAATATTTTATTATTTTAT
Organism: Nyssa sinensis; assembly: GCA_008638375.1. Lineage (NCBI taxonomy): Eukaryota > Viridiplantae > Streptophyta > Magnoliopsida > Cornales > Nyssaceae > Nyssa > Nyssa sinensis. The sequence goes on from CM018038.1 coordinate 35,911,544, forward strand.
ATGGATATTTTAAAGTTAAACTAATAAGAAATATCATTTAATTTGAATAACATTATAAAGAATAATATAAATAATAACAAAAAATAATTATAAACATAAAAATCAATTTAGTTGATCAAGTTATGGAATAAAAAAATTTACAAATTTTGAGGCCAAGAGGCATTTTCGAATTGGTATTGACCCAAATATTTGGTTACCTATTTCAAGGTTTTTTTTTTTGGATTATTTTGTTAAGTATATCTCTTGAATTTAAATGCTATAAAAATAGAAATCATAAGAATTCTGTAGAAAAAAAATAAAAAATAAGAAAAATAAAAAAATTGAAAAAAATACCATAAAATAGATGTAGCGGTCCTGTAACGGCCGATACGTAATGGTATCGGCCGGCTGTGAATTTTAGTAACACCAATATATCGGCCAATATTGGTATCCGAGGCTCAAAAAATCGATTCGTAACGGCCGATACATAACGTAACAGCCGTTATATAACACCATGTTCTTGTTGCATTTTAACCCTCACACAACTTGCTTTAAAGCCTCATAGCTATTGTCCAGTTTTTCATCCATGTATGCATTTGGCCAGGACCTTGGTGGTTAGCCATGGCGGATCTCGTGCATGGGGTTGTTCTAGGGTCTTTTCGTCTCATTTTAGATGGTGAACAGTCATAAAATTTACACGGAAACTGAATAGAAAGGAGTGGTATAGCTCATACCTTGATCACAACTTGTTCTTTGATCTTTTCTTCTTCTCTCTCTCCAGGTCTTCTCCCTTTCTCTCTCTCTCTACGCCATGCAAGAATTGCACTCCCTCCCTTCCTTCTATTTTGCTGTATTTCCAGAAGAGTAGAATGAAGAGAGTGGTTGCCTTTTCATAGCCAATTCTTCTAATAAGCCTACGTTGCCACGTGTCCATGGAATTCCCATGGACCACTCCTCATTGAGATCAAGTATGGGCTCCCTAATCTGTCAAGTTAGTGTAGAAATTCAGAACTTTTGACCCTTGTTTGTGGTGGTGGTTGATGGGATTTTTCCCATCATTACACCTATATATATATATATATATGTCACATGCCATGCATGTTTACATCATTGCATGTGCATCCTTGTGTGCCGTACACTACATTATATCATCATATATATCCTCATTCATAATTATCATACTTAATCTAGATTAGGGACCCTAATTCTTACTAGGTGCACTTGTGCATAATTTTTCCTTTCTTAGGCATAATGTGTTAATATATTATTCACAATTTACTCTAAATTAAGGCTCGTCACCCTAGTACTAGTCTTTGACTTTTAGTTCCATTTTGAGAGTTATCACCACCAATTTATTGGCTTATTGCATCTATTTTCCATTGTGTTCCCAAAAATTCAAAGTCTAATATCCCAAACAAATTTCAAGGTTTTTAGAGTAGTTCTTCATAAATCATCAATAATCACACATAATCACCCAACTAATTGGGTAGGGGTGTTACATGTTATTCCCTTTTTCCACCCTTATTTTTTTTTAGTTGAACTATAGACTATTCAATTATTTCTGTTATTTTCATGAAATGTTTTGTTTCTCAACAAATTTCAAAATTTATTGGAATTTGCTAATGATTTTGTTGAAATTCTGAAGGAACCTTAAACTTTTTGCCAATGATATTTAGTATAGGTCTTTCTTTCTGCAATTGGTTTGTTTGATATCTTTTGTCACGCCCCAGGTCCCCAAAGACCCAGGTTGTGATCGACTCCCTATGATACATCTAGTAATATTTAAAGTTCACCCTACTTGATTTTCATTCCATGAATTATACTATTTACTATTTAACTATTATACATTGTTTCTTGAAACCCCATGCATGAAAAACAAAAACAAAAAAAAAATCAGATTCATTTAGGATACAACCTATGGTTCATTTCTTTTTTTGTTCACTAAACGGTTCAGCCCTATTTGAAGCCCCATATCTCTCAACTCATAAGACCTGATATCTTGAGTTTTTTAGGGCATATTCTAATATGAGTCTACTTTCAGTGAGCTTTGGAATTACTCAAAATTACATGCAATAGCTCAAGTTATTAACAAAATGGTGAAGGCAGGTCTCAATTCTTCTGTTCACACAGCAGGTCCACCCTATTTAAAGCTCTATATCTCCCAATTTATAAAACTTGCTATTATGAGCTTTCTATGAAATATTCCAGAACTTGGAAGCACTCAAAAAGAGTATCTGGAACTCAAGTTATGAACTGATTTGTAAACTGTGGTCAAATTTTGCACAGATTTCTTAAAATCACCATAACTCCCTCAATATTTGCCTAATTAAGGTCATTCTTGAGTCATTTGAAAGCTAAGACAATGAGGGTTAATTCTGTAAAAGCTGAGATTCTCATTCCGTAGGATGTACGAGATATGGTCTTTCAAAGTGGGCTATTCTACACAGCCTTCAGCAGAAATGCTAAATTCATGCCAATATCATTTTAGCGATGTTATAATTCGTTCTTGAATACCTTTTTTTCTTACAAATAAATACATACCACATTACATTCATACTCTTATGAGTCCAAAACATAAGTAGCATTAGTACATGTCTATTTTCTAAAGAAGCCATAAAATACTAGTCTTCAAGTAATGTAATCTTCATACAACCAAAAATAAACCCATCTTCAGAAGAAACCAAAGTAGTCTTAACCTCTAGTTGAGGACATGTCAAATGGTCAGCACCTTGCCGGAACCTGCATCTGGTAGGGGTCAGTACCTCAGTAGGATATCTAAATAGGGGAAATGAAAATGTTGTAATGTGTATGCTTGTGGAGGTGTAGCGACATGCCAATGAAAATATTTATTAAATGAAACTAAATAAATTATAGAATAACAATGTAATCTAATTAAATTTTAAGGATTTTATTGTATTGTGGATGAGTCCTGATTTTCTTCTCACTTTCTCATTTTACAATTTGTCATTACATTTCACAATTTAAGTTTGGGTTTTTATCCCAACCCCCTAACCTAAGCTTTGGCTCCCGACAAGCCTATTTGGGTTTTACGGGCTACTAACCCGCCGGACATCCATAATCCAAACCCCGCGCGGGTTCTCGACTCGCAAGCCGAAGGGAAGCTCACTCCCACATCAAAATTAATAGCCCGGGATCGCAATCTCTCATATACTCCAAGGCACACAAGTGACGCATTGCAATCTCACATACACTCTAGAGCACACAAAGACGTCTCTAGTTTCCCCATCTTTCATTTTTCTTCATAATTCTCCATGAATAATCAATCTTTTATCAATAAGGGAGTTTACAATTTATCTATCAATTCATATAAACAATGTATATATCACCCGAGGTCCATTTCCATCAACTCAAATAATTTCCATTCATTTACAAGTAAAGGGGTTTCAAGTTATACAAACTAGTAAAGGGCTTTAAATGAAAACTAACAAGTTATGGAGATAATGAGAAATAATCTAGGGATATCAAGAAGAGGGATCATGCTTTGGGTAATTACAACAAGAGTAACATTCCAATTCAAGAAATACGAATAAATTAGTGTACAACCCTACATGTAATTCTTGATAAACCTCAAAAAGAAATACAATTACATAAACCCAATTATAGTTTTAAACCAAACACAACCTAACAACTTTAAGCATCTCAATTTCTTCAAGTTTAGAAATCCTACCTCACTTTTTGTGCAAACTTGGAAAACCCTAAGTTGATTTCTTTGATTTCTTCCAAGAGCAAAGATGAGTGTCAAATTATCTTCAATCTTCAAGAATTGGCCCAAGAATCCTTCTTTTTCTTCTTCTCTTTTCCTCTTTCTCTCATTTTCTCTCTCTATTATTCAGCCCAGCCGTGTATGTGTTGTGTGCCCAACCCTTTTTTTTCCTTGTGTGTGTATTTTGTGTGTGTTTTAGGTGTAGCATGTGTGAGCGTGTTAAAATTTAAATGTGTGGTGGAGATTTACCCACATTATAACATTTGACCACTCACTTTTAAATATTTTTATGTATACAATAACCCATTAACCCATATTGTTTCCTTTACTCAATTATCTCATTAATGGGCTTTTTGTCTTTTTACAATCCCAAGGAAGTCTAAATTCTTTTAAATTCATTTGCATGTATCCATTTTATTTTTATTGGGTCTAATTTATATTTCATATACTACTAATTTAATTTTCTCAATTAAATTTATAGAACATTAATTATTTCTCCAATTTAATTATTTATTTAATTTCCATTAAAATAACGGGGCTTTACATCTTTCACCATGATGCTCCACCTGTTTGACACCTGTTTGGACACTTGGAAGAGAGTTCAGTTTTTTCTATATCCAATTTGTGCAGAACAGACATGATACGCCCTTTTGTTATGGAACTTATTTACTAGTTAGTACTTTCTTTATTTCACTCTCTAAGATTTCTTTTAATACACACACAACTTCAAACAGAAATAATTGCTAATTTTCATTTAGTAAGAACAGTTAACTAACACATACAAACATATCAATGCATCTGTATAATCATATTTCAGATTTGGCAGTTGTCATGTGTGACACCTCATGCCCTTTTGGAGTTGCACAACACTAGCTTCTGTGCCTGCCTATGGATCATTGCTTGTAACCTATGTGATATTGCTTAGTTTCCTATTTGCATGAAGCCTTTTATTTGTGGCAATGAAGAATTTTACTGTACTGAGTTTGTAAAGTTAAAAGAAAGTCAAATTGAGTGATGTCAATTTGACATGGAGCACTCCTATAATTTGTATTGTATCTTTACTTCTGATATAATACACACATGCACACACACATGCGCGCACGTAATCACACACATACATAATATATATACATATACATATATATATATATATATTGATAAGCAAATTATTTATTTATTTATATCTTTACGTTTGATTTTGTTTATGCTATTTTCTTTTGAAGAAGTAGAACATTGATATTAGATGTCTCAGATAATCCAATTGGAGACTTCGTAGATGGTTCTATATGGTGGAGACCATGGTTACCACAATTCACTCCTCCCCTAGCGAATTGCAAATTGGGATCGCATGATCCAAAATATAGATCATTAGCGATTTGGCACGCAAGATTTAACATTCCAATCTAAAATATCAAAAGTCTCAAAAAAATTATATAAAATACACACTCATCATTGGGATTTTATTTTATAATGGCTTAGATTCGTTGAAATCATTTTGGTTTATATACATATATACCAATATTATTATAAATACACTCAAAAAGCATATCACATTTAAATAAACGTATTTCGTTCTAATAAAGCGATCCAAAGAAGCCTACCCCTAACTTACCATATTCTATAACAAGTGGCGATCTACGTTCCCGTTCTTGTTCCCATTCCCTGTACCATAACGATCCACGTTCTAAGTAACATTGGTGGAGACGTATTTGAGCTAATTAAGAAGAAATGGCTAATAGTTGGGTTTTTTCCTAAACTTACTGTCTGGATGATAACGAAATCCTTGTATCTCTAGAAATATAAGGGTATTATTTTCGTTTGAATATGTCGGATTTTGGGAGAGCATCTCCAGCAATCTTCAATCCCCACGATGACCTTACATATGTATGGCTTCAATGATCAATTTCTGTCAAGACTAGATTTTATGACAAATTCAAATGTCCTAAAAAGTAAGTTTATGTGAAAAACAAACTTGTTCTTTCCTGGAAAATAGAATCATAGCTGCAAGATGCAGACATCTGAATATGACTTTGCTCTTCTACAGAAGCAGCTAGATATTTCTTGACTGCTTCACTTTCTTTTCTAGCTGCCTTGTCTTTTAACCGTAATTCCTTCCTCAAATGATGTACTTGAACCTTGAAATAGGATGTAGGAATCTAGGACTGTGGAATTGACTTACATGAGGGGTGAATAGGTCACCTAATCAACTTCTTAAAATATCTATCAATTTTAATTTTGGTGATAAGGATTAAAGTTTGATTAGTGCAGTATCTGAATGTTCACATGCCTGCAATAACAATGTGTTTATGAAATCAATTTAAAACATGCAATTATATAGAGAGAGAACACCAAGATTTTTACGTGGAAGACCCTAGAAGGGAAAACCCAACAATAACTTGTCTAGATGCACATCAAGAAGAAAAAGAGTACAGACTCTAACTCGACCTACAAATGACTCAAATTATCAAAGCCTTATCGACGATTTCAAAATTTTTCCACTTGAATCCACAAGCTCTCCTTCACAGTTCCGCCTCCGAATCCTCGAATGACGAACAAAATTCGAATCCTCGAATATTAGTCTCCACCGATCGCGCAAACTGAAATCTTTCACGCAAGTACTTCCCTCATTTTGTTGTAGAAAATGATAGAAAATTGTGTTTAATGTTTTGAGACTATGGTTTTCTATGTGTTCTTTATTCTTTAATAATAAAAGGTATGCACTCACTCTCGAAAATCGAAGACTCTTTTTTTCATGCTCAATAAACTCTCTAAAAATCTCTCAATAATAATGCATAGGTCTCCAATTTGTTTTTTAAAAGAATTAATTTCTGTTAGATCACCAATTACTTCAAAAGCTTAAGTTATTAGAGAATGGGCCTAACAATTTATGTCAAGCTCTCAACACTCCTTACGTGCGACCACAAACTTGCACATGGATAGGAAAATCTCTTAACACTTCCCCTCACTTGCGACCCCAAACTTGCACTTGCAGAGACAAATAGACCACAAGAAAATGTAGAACGGAGTGTAACTTTTGCACAAACAAACACAACAGGGAAATAAATGCAAACAAATAGATTTGAATCGAAAGACCTCTCATAACCAAGGCTTTGATATCATGTTAGATCACCAATTACTCCGATCTACCTGTTGAACGAAACCATTCTGTTTGAACATTTTTTGAGTTTCTATTGATGGTTGTTCAACCCCCTATTAATGTGGTTTGTACTAGTGTGATGCCGGTTCGAACAACCAAAGGCACGTGGACTCCAGAAGGTATTCTGTTAGAAAATCTTGAACCCCCATGACCATGTTTCGAACTAGCAATCAAACTTGCATCCCATGAACCTCACTGTTTGAACTTCTTTCGAACAACCTTGATTGGTTTTTGAAATTTTGAAATAAAACTAACTTTAAGCCTTTAAAAAACAAACTCACAGTTGAGGCTAGTTGGAAAGCACTTCAAATTAGTTTTAAAACATCTTTTAAATTGCATGTGTGTATCTGACCTAGTTCAATGGTCTCTAAGTCCCACTTACCATACTAAACCTAAGCAACTGGGTTTTGCTTAATCTTTGACTAATGAATTGCAAGAGTATGAACACTCTCATGAACATAGACTCGATTACAATTCCAATTTTGTCACACGGAATATGCCAACATACATACATATAGATTCTCTATCCTAATAAACTTAATTGGCTGTTGCTTATTCCCACTCATTGTCAGTACTTGACAATTGGATAGAATATTTTTTTTCCTTCTGGCTATTTTTCTTCAATATATTTATTTTACACACAAAAACTTACCCAATGTGTGCTTTGGCATTTTCTGAGCCATAGATAATATCATGTGTGCATTTGAGTTCTTACAACCATTGGATATTTACACCAAACAATTAGTAGTTTTTTCAGTTTAATATAATAATCAGTTGTAAAAGTGCAATTATTTATCCTTCTATTTTCCAATTTTTTCCCTTGTTCCTTGCATGAATAATCATAAAACCTTTGTAATGTTTGTGAGGATATCTATTTTTCTGTTTTTTTTTTTTCTTTGGCAGGAAAGATACATCACCAATTGTTGATGGCTGTAACTGTTATACATGCCAGAATCATACAAAAGCATACATTAACCACCTTCTCAATGTTCACGAAATGCTGGCTCAGATTCTACTAGAAATGTATAGTTTTCTTCTCACACATTATGCTTTGTTGTTGATGTTATATGTGTCTAATATGATTTTTTTCCATAAACTTTCAGACACAACACTCACCATTACCTGGGGTTCTTCCGCATGATCAGAGAAGCAATCCATGAAGGGAGGTTTGAGCAATTTCGGCAAAAGTTCATTGAAAGAAGCTGTGATCATATTCTCACAGCTGCTCTATCTGCATGAAATATAATATACTGTGAGCAAATTATAGTTGATTTGAGGCAAACATTCTGGTATAGGACAAATGCATTTCTTCAATCAAACTATAGAATAGCTTAGGTGAAAAATGGGGGGAGAATGTAAACTGTCTAGGAGCAAGTGTCCAAGGGCACAGCATTCGTTCCTTTTCCTTGCAGCATGATTTGTTTAAATATGTATTGCGTAGTCGGAGTTATTAATTGGTGTTTGGTCTATGTTTCCAGCTATAACATAACGGCATGTCACTTGGGTTTATAAGATCCAGATATAAGATAGGTAACAGAATTGATCAAGGTAGACACTTTTGAGAGAAGCCCAAGAAGGGCGAGGGTCATGATGGTGGTATCGGAGTAGAACTGAATGTGTCACAATCCTCCTATCACCAATGTGAGTGTGAGGTAGACACAGCAGAGTCCAGTTTCCCTAACAATCAATTCCCTTTATATGATATATGAGTTTCCTTAATGTTGCGTGCAGTGCAGCATAAATATTGTTTAACCACAAAAATTTCAATTATGCTGTTGATTGCTTTTTGTTTCTCAGTCCAAAAATTGTGCGTCTAAAAATTCAATTTTACTATGATAAATGCCATTCCATTTGTCATTATGGGCTTTTAGACTAGCCTTTTAGTGGCTGTCATGATACATATAGAACATAATTCTGGCATTTCAGTAGTAGCTTATCAACTAGGAAAATATCCATAGTATTTATGATTGAAAGTTATGGACCAATGCTTCACTGTTTTATGTATAATGGTCTACTGGGTCCCATGCAAGCCCAAGCCTCACGCCCCTTGTAGAGAGAAACGATTGACAATTGGTCTTTCCGTGTTACGATCCGGGGAAAAAAAATTGAGAAGAAAAGTAGGGGTGGTCACATTTGTCATTGGAAAAAACATAACATGCCACATCAATAATATTATTGGACCTGGGCACGGTCAATTTAAAAATTGAAGGATTTTTGGAATTATAAAATTTTCTCTTGAACCTTAATTTCTTATACATTTAGTTTGATGGGCCTCTCGATAATTAATTCTACTTTAAATTAGAGACAATAATTTTTTTGGGTAAGATATTTCATTACCCTTAAAATAATTATTTCTGCTTAAAATCATATAATTGGGAGGGAATTTTTTTGTAATAAAAAAATTGAGAAACTTAGTACTTATTAAATGTATTAGAGAATTGACAGTGAGGGGTTGAGGTTGGGGGTGGTGGTGGTGGTGGTGGTTTTAGAGCTTATAATGGGACCCACAAAATCCAAGAGAATCCCATGGATTGGGTTGAGCTTTGTCCGGCATGACCCACCGACTTTTTGAATGGGTTAGGTTAGATTGACCTTGAGCCAATGTTTTAAAACCCGAACCGGACTGGCTGGTTCACAAAACGGTTCGGTTTAAACCATAAATCCGCTTTAAGTTTAAAACCGTTCTAAAAATAAAAAACTGATAAAACCGGACGGTTCGACCGTTGAATCGGGTGACCTGTTACGGGGTCACCGGTTCACACCGGTTCTCTCCCTATATATAAAAGGCCAAAAGGGATCGAATCCCTCATTCAACAACTCGCAAGTCACAGCAGCCCAGTGAAACCCTCGCACTCGCAGCCCTCTGCATCTCGACGCCTTCAATCAACAACCATTCTCTACATCTCGACGTCTTCAATCAAGTGATCAACAACCAGAACTCGTAGCCCAGTCCTCAATCGACTGAAACGGTGAAACCCTCACACTCGCAGCCCATCCATTCTCTGCATCCCTTAGGTACTTCTCAAGCCTTTTTTCTTTGTAAACAAGATTGGTACTTATAGCACTTGGAAATTTTGGTTAAAGAAGCTCCTCCATTTAGATTATTTTTGCTCTTTGTTTATAAAGACACTCTGTTTTTGTAGTTTTGTTATTGATGTTTCTCTGCACCTAATTTTTCCATCTTTTCTTGGGTCTTTCTTCAGTTTCTTGAGGTGGTAAATGACTTTGTTTATGTCCACCAAATTTACCAAAAAAAATTTCTGAATGTCATGGTTTATGTCCAATGAGTTTGGTGGAGATGTTGTTTTCTTGATTTTAAGCTCTCTTGGTTGTTGAGAAAGTGAAGGAGATAGAAAGCAAATGAAAATGAAGGGAATCTTTTGGAATTTTGAAACACTGTCTTCATTGAAAGATCGAACCCCTCATCGTCACCAATTAGGGTTTTTGATAGTTAATAATTTGTATTGTTTGATTTTCTTTATTTTATTTTTTCAAATTCCAAAATTTCCCTTTATTTGGTTGCTCTGAAAAAAGAAAATTTTAGCAAAGAAAGAAAAAGGTCATCATGTTCTCCTGAGAATTTAGAAGCCTTGAATTCTTAAGTATTTGCTTGATATTTCGCTCCGTTTAAGCTTTTGGAGTTCAAAACTCATGTTGTATAATGTGTTCTTAAGTTGGATTAGCTCATATGAATCATGTCTTCAACAATTGGGCAAAGAGGTAAACTTTCTTTAACTTTACTTTCTGTTTGGTAGCAGAGATAACTGACACAAAATTTGAAGTTATAAATTTTTTCCATTTGAGTTCTATAGCATTTATTTGAGCTGTGTTTAAATGAGAAGAAGAAATTAGAACCATTGATTGGGTTAGTGATTAAAAAATCAATGGAAGTTTCAACATGGATATGTCATGTTTCTTGAATTGCTTTGGCTTTGACCTTTATTTCATTGCCAAGAAGTCGAGGAAAGAAAAGGAATTTTTTTTTTTGGATAGGTTAGTGGCCTTGGGTGGGAGTTGAAAAGGAAAATAAATTAAGATTTCTATTTTTATTTCTTTTTCTTTTTTGTTACGTAGTTCCTGAGAAATGGAAATTCAGTACATATATTCAAATAATTGTACAAGACCCATATAAATTTTTTTTTATAATTTTTAGTAATTTTTGTATAATTTTTTAAATTTAAAATATCAATAATATGTATTATTAAATTTATTAATTACATAATTATGACATCACGGGTTGATTCCAGTTGACCCGACGGTTGAACCGACAACCTGTAACTCGGACATTTTTCCGATTCGATGAATGAACTGGATCTGAAAACATTGCCTTGAAGCACAATTATAGGGCATAAGAAGCATCCCACAGAATGGCCCTAGCAAAGAAGAAGCGAACCCAAATAAAAGAAGCTAGCCCCAAAAATCATTCATAAATCCCAAGCACCCATTATCCAAATAGTGTCAACTGGCTACATAGCTCTACTAGCACACTACATATCATCCACAATTAAATTTTTCATAATTTCTTTAAATCATTCTGCATTTTCCAACAACTTACAAGTTACTTTTGAAGCTTCAACCAAATAACAACTAAAAAAGAATCTTCCATATGAAAAATACTTCTAGTGTAATAAAAACACTTTACATTGACACAAAACAGGGTTGAAGAATACAATAATTATCTCCCAAAAAATTTATGATAAAGGCCATGTTCACGCCATAATTGCTGCCTAGATGGCCTTTTTGTTAGAAAAGTATATTGATATTAAGAATACAAAATACAAAATCATTAATAAGAATAAGAATATAAACATTGAGGTTATTTTTCAAACCGTAAATAACTAGAAACAAAAAACAAAGAGAGAAGGCAGGTATATAGGATTTGATCCCTCTAAGGATTAATACAATGCATAGAATTTTCTTAGCCATCATACAGTAGATTTTGATTTACAGGAGACATAGGATTTGATCATTTATATTGGCATCAACAATATCCAGAGTACTGGAGCATCTGCTGTAATATTTTGCAGCTACAAAGTGACCTTGGAATATGTCTGAAACAAATAAGATAGGATCTTCTTGTAGTCACCAATTTGAGTACCAGTGTTGGGATCAATAATGTAAGGCACCTGCAAAACAAAATACAGCTTTACTATTTTCATTGCTTTGGGTTATTGATGAACTTGCATCAGCAAACAGATTTTTCTTTGGGTTACAGGAGGAAACAGAAACCATTCATTCCAATTATTTACTTGTTTTCTTTTTAATTTTTTTTCACGCTTTTACCTGTTTAAAAGAATTCCGTAATAATATTATTTGGTGATTATTTTATTGATAAGAGAGAGACATTAGAATTTATCTTTCTTTCTTTTTTTGCTACTGTCTATTCTGTAACTAATTGTTTAGGAACTATTTTGGAAATAGTTGGGCTCTTCTTGTGAATTTACCTTCTATAACTTTTCCCTCTAATGCAGAGAACAAGTTTCAGACCTAATCCGAGATGTTATTTTCTAACCTTTTCCATGTATTTTAAAAATATTTTTTCTAAAAGTTCAAAACTAAACAAAAATGTCTTTTCATTTCCTTCAATTATTTTTCTCTTATTTTCCTGTGAAACAAATAGAGTCTAACCTATTATGTGACATTTTCCAGTTTCTATATTTGATAAATCAATGCTAAGCCTAAGCTATAGGCAAGGTCCAACAAACACATTTCCGTTTTTCAATGAACCAAAACAAAACACAAATGCGAAACTGAGATTTACATTTTTCTATGAAAATAAAGATTTCTATTGAGACATACCAAAAATGGTGATTGAAACGGTAAAAAAAATTCTTGTGTCGCCAAGAATTCCATAAATTAGTACAATGTAGTATCATTTTTTTTTTAAAAAATGAAGGATAAAATTAAAGGAAAAAATAAAGGATAAGATTAAAGGATTAAATAATTAAAACCCAAAAATAAAAGAAGATATCTCTCTCTTGTAAATAAGGAGAAATAGAGGTAGTGGAAATGAGGAGGTAAGTAAACAATTCAATTTACTACTAATTATAATAACTTTTTCCATTTGTTTTATTTAAAATTTAATTTTATGTGTACTTTGTGTCAAATTGTCTACTTTGCATATCTTACATAGTACATATCTATTATTTTATCTTGTTGCATTCAATTATAATAATTTCATGACTTATGAAAAATTATAAATAATTTCATATTACTTAAAAAAATAGTTTCAAAACCTTTCATATTTGTTTTTTAATAGTAAAGAATTATTGGTATTAGTGACAAATTCATATTTATGTTATTTCATAATTCCACCCCAGTATCCTCTTGCACGGATGGATAAGAAAGCCTAAAACATTTCTGATTATTATTATTGTTGTTATTGTTGTTGTGGTGGTGGTGGTGGTTGTGGTTTTACACACCCACTTTGTCCCATTTGAAACTTAAACCCTCCGCCTTCTTTTTGGGAGGTAGAGGAGATACCATTCAATCTAACACTTGGTAGTCTTCCAATTATTCAATTTCCCATAACTGATCCACATAATGTTTTGCAACATTTTTGAACAAAAATGTGAGGATTTTATTTTAATAAATGTAAATTGTATCATCATCTACAATGAGAACATTATAGATTACTTTAATATCATCAAAAGCTAACCTCTTTTGATCCAGATGTCTCAAGGAGCAACCTTGTTCGTGGAGACCCTGTTCCTACATTTTGAAGGATGTAAGGGAGCTCCAATTCACAAAGTGCTTCACGCACAATCCGAGCATACTGAGAAGGAAGAAATGGTAAAGAAGAGAAACATATTATTTACAATGCAAAAATGCTATGTAATTACAAGTTATGAAGTAAACATAGAAAAAAAGTTTGAAGGTTTTTTGAGGATCTTTTAATTTTGTCATTTTACAATCATTGGAGTACTTTATTTAGAATTGCTCAATAAACAAGTCCTGGTACAGTATGATATGAATTGGACTAGACGGGATTTAGATTCTAAACTGGTTTGCTAGAACACTTACGATTATTATTATGTAATCTATCTATTATATTATGCAAGAAGATTAGAACAATGCAATTGCCCCGGGGGGGGCGGGTTGCTTGCTTTGTTACATTTTTCTACTAAGCAAGGTCAAAAATGGGAAACATCATGGGCCTTCCTTACAAAATTTTATCAAAGGAGGAAAAATCTCAAAGTGCCTAATAATATTGGTGCCACAAATTGTCCAAGATTGTGGATTGTATTAAATCACCAACTCATCTAAAAGCTTAAGCTATTAGAGAATGAATTGTATATCAAACTCTTAACACTTCCCCTCACATGTGACCCTGAACTAGCAAGTGGAAAGACAAACCACACACAAACACGAAACAGAACAAATTACAATTTTGCACAAACAAACTAAACAGAGAATAAATGCAAATGGAGAGACTTGAATTCAAGACCTCTCATAACCAAGGCTCTGATATCACGTTAAACTACTAACTCATCCAAAAGTTTAAGTTATTAGAGATTGAGCCAATAATGTATATCAAGCTCTCAACAGATAGTATACCTAATGTCAGTAGAGCAAATAGTAACTCATTCAGTTTAAGGCTAGTGAACAAATGATGGCGTCGGTGGGTGTGGACTAACTTCCCATGGAAATGGAATTATTTTGTTTCGACTTCCATAATGTCTGAAGTCATGCCCCATGATAGAGCCATCAAAAACAGGTAGTTGTCAACATGAATGAAGAATAAAAACTAAATGACATTATTTCATGAAACCTAACAATGATCATTAACATGCAATGAAAGCTAGAATCATTTCAGTTACTATGATAAGAAAAAGGTAATTCAATTGATATGATATGGTAAAAGCAATAGGATGGCCTCCTTTCAGTGGGTTATCCAAGCATTTCCTTAGTTCTACAATATATGTTGAAAGTAATTGAATGGTCTCATTTCAATAGAATGTCCAAACGTTTCCTTACTTCTAAAAGGGACATTTTTTTTTGGTATGTATGTGTTTTTCATTTATGTTCCTCTAGATTGCACATGTTCCCTTCTAGTACACTTTCGGCAAATTTGGTGCCACCTAAGAAGTACGGCTATGACATGACAAGGACACACGGACATGACATTTCTCAAAAAAGTAGGACACGCATAAGTTAGGGATACGTTGAATATATATATATATATATATATTATTTTTTATATCACCATATAATGAAAACCCAATAATTAAAATTGATATAAAAACACACAAATCACAAAACATATTATTAAGATATTAAACTAACAAAGTCATTAAATAAAAATTCAAGAACTTCATTTAATCATTAACATCCATGATTCAAGTTCCAAAACAAATTAACTAACTATTACATAGAACATATATATGCATATATATAACAACGAAAAACCGAAGAGAAGGGGAGAAAAAGAAGGAAAATATGCACAAAAAACAAAAACAAAAAAGGTGTCCAAAACGTGTTTATAACATGTCCGAAATTCAGAAAAAATAAAAACTTTCGACACTCCTTTTTCGCATGTCCAACACGTGTCTGGGAAGTGTCCAACACGAACATGTGAGCTAAAATAGAGTATCCATGCTTCTTAGGGGGCCACAAACTTGACCTTGTGTTCATTTATTAGGATACATGAAATGTTAAGATTAAATAGAGATCAACTCCAAGTTTGCACTATTAGAGTAGAGAAACAAGAGAGAGAGAGAGAAATAACACAATCACAACCCATAGAACATACTGTGAGAGTATATCATTATTGTTAACTAGGGACATTTTTGTCTTTTGGGTAGTTTAGGGTTTTCTTTGTCTATATATATTGTTGAAATCTTGTTTTGTTTAATAATATACAAGTATTATTTGCAGCCTTTTCTTCTTAGAAAAGTTACATGGTACCAGAGCCTCCTCTTCTCATACATTGCAACCACTAAAGCCACAGCCAGTGTTGCACCACTCTCGCCACTGCACCTCTCTTCTTGACACATCTCTCTCTCTCTCTCTGTTCTATTGCACCTTCCTCGATCTCGATCTAATTCTTGTTTTGATATTTTTTATAAAAAATTCATTCTTTATTAGTACCTTCATGCTACTATTCATCGACACCGTCCATGCCACTATTCATCAAAATTGTGCACTTGGCTCTTAGAGATCAGTTTGACCCTCTTCATGGTGTTGTCCTGCATCGCACACCACAACCCACTATCGATGGAGCTATTCGGGAACTTATTGCTAAAGAGACTCGATTTAAGGTGTTTTTCCTTCTCAGTCAGTGTTTGCCACTCCTATTACACAACTTTTGTTGTTGCTTACTCCCTTTAACACACATCTCACATAGGTTACTGAAAAAACAGAACAACATGTTGACATTAATGAATGCAGCTTTTGTCATAAAAAAGGACACTGGAAGGTTTCTTGTCCCAAACTTTAGAAAGGACATTCTTCTCAGCTTACTCAATTTTATTTTTCTCAGATTTTTGTTCACCCTCATAAAGAAATGGCAACTCCAACATCTAATCCCAACAATGTCTCTCCTAGTACTATTTAGTCCATGATTGAACTACTGTACTCTATGCTTGCTACTTCCACTATAGATCAGTCTCATGCCTCTACTATGTCCACTAGTTATTCATGTTTGACAAGTTCGAATATATTAGGTATATCATCTTCTACTTGGGTATTTGATTCAGGTTCTTCTCATCATATAACTTTTGACCTATCTTTCCTCATAAATTTTGCCTCTCCATATTCTCCTATATTTTTTGTTGCTGCCAATGGTTCTCTGATGCATGTTGTTTTTCCTTCTTTGTCTTCTTCTCTTTCTATCCATAATGTTTTTTATGTTCTACAATTGCCTATTAGTTTATTGTCAATGAGTCAAGTCTCTGATTCAGGTCTTGATGTTGTGTTTTCTTCTTTTGATTGTGTTGTTGAACATCAGAAGTCCAAGAAGCAGATTGGGACTGAGCGTAGAGCTGGTGACTTATACAATCTAGAGAATTTATATATTCATGTGGAGTCGAGTTCTTCAGTGTTGTCTTCTTTTTGTCCGAATAATAGTTCATCTCAGTTTTATTTATGACATTTCAGGTTAAGTCATTTCTAGTGAGCGTCTAAAAGTTAAGTTTCTTCTAGTATTTTGGGTAATGTACATCTAAGTGACATCTCTACTTGTAGTGGATGTAAACTTGCCAAGAAGTCTTCTTTACCTTTTAATAAAAGTACTTTTTCTACTTCTCTTTTTCTCTTGTTTATGCCGATGTATAGGAAGGACCCTTCTCCAATTTCCACCAAAGTTGTCTCTATGTATTATGCTTTTAATGACTATAGTCGCTATTGTTACGTATATATAAGGACACATAAATCTGATTCTTTCAAATTTATAGAAACTTTTATTCCATGGTTCAAACTTAGTTTTCAACTAACATAAAAGTTCTTCGTTCCAATTTGGGTGGGGATGTGTTGAAAGATTTCACCAATTACCTAAATGCATCTACGACTATACATCAATCATCTTGCTCAGGACTCCTAAACAAGATGATATTTTTGGGCGTAAGCGCACATATTCTTGAAATTGCTCGTGCTCTTCTTCTTTCTTCTGCTACTCCATATATTTTTCAGGGTGAAGTCGTGTCTACAACAATTTATCTTTTAAATCATACACCCAAACTGCTCCAATCAGGGGCTTCTCCATATGAAAAGTTATTTGAAAAATCTCCTAATTACTCTCTTAAACGTGTCTTTGGTTTTGTCTGTTTTGTTCTCCCTAAGCATGAGAGAAATAAGCACAATATTTGTTCTGTTTTATGTATGTTTTTAAGGTATACAATCAATTAGAAGGGATATCGGTGTTCTGATCTTGTGTCTAAAAAAATTGTATGTCTCTTGCATTTTTTGGGCAATTTCCATAATTCACCATTCCTTCTAAGGTAGCTCTTGTCCCTAAAGATGAATTTATGCATATTGGTCCTTTTCCTCTTGATGAGTCTTGTGACGAGTTCATCTCTTCTCTTCACGTTCCTAATCTCCCCTCTTCAGTTAATGCTTCTTTTTCGACCCCCATCTCGTTCTTTAGTTCTCCCTTCTTATCCTCTAGTCTATTCTTATAGGCAGCATCGCCTTTCACCTTATGTGCTTATCAGTTCTGTCAAACCCAATTCTACACCTATGAACGTCATCCACCTATAAGACTTGGTTTTGCTGATACTTTTTTTTTCCCTAATCACACTTTTCTGACTTCTTGTCATTCTTATTTTGAACCTCAATTTTATAAGGAGTCTTGTACCGATCCTAATTGGATAATGTAATGCAAGATGAATTGGCAACTCTTCATAAGGCTAGTATTTGGTATTTAGTTCCTTTGTCTGTCATAAAAATGGTGTTGGTTACAAATGGGTTTACAAGGTTTAAAACTCATCTTGATGGTTCCCTTGAGCGTTATAAATCTCGATTAGTGGTGAAAGTGTTTTCTCAGGAATATGGTGTTGACTAGGAGGAAATATTTGCTCCTATTGCTAAAATGACCACTGTTTATACTTTAATTTGTGTAGCTATAATTCATCAGTGGCCTCTGTTTCAAATGGAAGTTAAAAATTCATTTTTGAAAGAGTATCTCAATGAATAGGTTTATTTGCATCAACCGAAGAATAGAAAAGATTCTTCAACAGTCCTAGTCTTCCTCCTCCCTCTAGTCATGTTTGTCGCTTGTGTAGCACTCTTTATGGACTAAAGCAAGCCCCTCAAGCCTAGTATGAACGTTTTCAATACGTTGTTGATCAGATTGGTTTTGTTTTATAGTTCTCGTGATCTTGATCTCTGTGTTCATCGTTCTACCCATGGCTTGGTTATTCTCTTATTGTATGTGGATGATGTGATTATCACTGGTCCTGATACTTGACGAAATGGAGCGACAACTTTTATTTGAGTTTGAGATGAAGAATTTGGGTCCTTTGCGTTTTTTGGGTATTGAGGTTAGTTCTTCTTTTAAAGGCCATCTTTTATCTCAATCTAAGTATACTAATGAGTTTATTCATCAGGCTCGATTGTTAATTATAAGATAGTTGATACTCCCATCAAGTTGCATGCCAAATTTTCAAGTTCTAATGGTGTTCCTCTTGATGATCATACATTGTATTGTGAACTTGTAGGTCGTTTGATTTATCTTACTGTTACTCGCCCAAATATTGCATATGTTGTTCATACTTTTAGTCAGTTTCTATTTCTATTTGCTCCTCCAACTACTCATTGGGTTGCATTACTTCGTATCTTTTGGTACATACAAGGCCCCCTAAAAAATTCCCCTATTTCTCTCACACCACACACACCAAGAAAGTCATAGTGATGCCATCCTCCCTACTCTTCTCAAATCCCTTCTCACTTGCCCCTAACTTGACATCGAAAGGAAAGCCCTAATCGACTCCAACATAATCCATGTACAACCAAAAGACGAGAGAAGGAGGCTCCACATGTCTCCAACTACCAAACAGTGAAGGAAGAAATAGTCAGCTATCTCCTTTGTATCTTTACAGATGCAATACCTACTAGCTAACCTAAACCCTCTCTTCTGGAAATTATTCAAAGTCAATATTGCATCTGAAGCCATGGCCAAAGCAAAAAATGTTACCTTCACAAGGACCCTGAAGCACCATATAATCTTCCAAGGAAAGTCAAATCCCCCTTCCTCTCCATCACTATGTAAAATAATTTAACTGAGAACTCCTTAGAACTATTCAACCTACACTTTGTCGTGTCTTCCTTCCCTCTTAGTAGAGAAGAGTGCTAAAGATCACCAACCTCCAATTCCTAGTCATGGAAATTCCTTTTGAATATTGGTTCCAATGCCACAACATCCCCCAACCAAGCCATACAATCTAACACAAAAGCATCCATATTCGTAGAAAATAGTCTAGTGAGACGGTAGAATGGTGTCAGGCCCACTGTTATTTGAGTATCACTGTGGGACCCAGGGGGGCTCACAAAATAAACAAATCACAATGGGGTAGCATCATGATACCGTCCCACTGGACTTTATTCCCCTATATGACGCTACACAAAACAACTTAGGGAATTGATCCTAGAAAGTATCATCCCTACACCAAGAATCCCTCCAGATTTTCACCCTTGTGCCATCTCCAACCTCAAAGTTGATAAAGTGAGAAAAAAAATCTTCCTATCCTTTCCTAATGAATTTTCACAAGGGTAACCACTTAGTAACCCATTGCACCCATATTTAATTGCTAAAACATTCCATTCGGTGCTTCTCTCTACAAAAAACTCCAAATAGTGGCGGATTCAAGGGTAGGCAAGTGGCGGCCACGCCCCCCCCCCCCCTAAGTTTTCAATTTTTTTTGCTTTCCACAAAAGTTTTAAAAATAATTTTCAGGTTTTATAAGTATTGGTCCCCCTCAAAATTTTATTATTTTTACTAGGCCCCTCTAATGAATAAAATTGGGTTCAACTTATAAATATAATTATTTTTTAAAACAATAGTAGAATAAAGAGAATCATTATCACGTAAAAATACGGACTGAGATAAAGTGAGATTGATACTCTCTTTCATTAAATCTGTCACGTAGGAATTAAGATGGGCTTTAGGTTTCTAAACAATTGAACAAAGGGAAAAGTATGGAAAGAGGCAAGTAGGGTAACGACTCTCTCTCTCTCTCTCATTGTGAAACCCGAGCTCCTGCAAATAATTTTTCTACGATTAAAGCCTGTATTTATCTACTAGTGCACCTCAATGGCCTCATGTAAGTCTATTTTTATATCTCTTTATCTCTATATATAAATACAACAACATATATAAACACGCATTTGTATAATTTTTATACAGCACCTAGCAACAACTTTTATTTAACAATATATTGTTCTTTAATCTAAGGGATTACTTCATTGTGATTTGTCAAATTAAATGGGTGATAAAATTTTAGGAGCATAATGATTAGTACAATTGTGCTTTGTACTACTACTTTACTAGTATTTTCAATCTTATGTTGTTGTGTATTGTAAGATGATTTCTATTGCATTAAAGAGCATTGAGTACAACTTAAAATGTTTAATTTTGAATTATAAATTGGGTGAAAGAAGTGCTTTTTTTTTTTTTTTTTTGCATAAAGTAAATCCATGTGAAAAAAAAGATAGAGATGTAATTGTCTTTTGATGTCTGTTTTTGCTAATGACCAATGTTAATATTAACCGGGTGAAATTATAGCTTTAATGGCACTTTCTTGACCTATCTTTTTTTATACATATACTTTGGCCCCCCCTAGTTATAAATCTTGGATCCGCCACTCCAAAGACACTTCCCTAGAAGAGCCTTAATAAATACCTGCAAATCCTTTATTCCCAACCCTCCCTCAAAACGTCGGCATTATAGCTTTGTCCCAACTGACTAAGTGAATTTTCCTTTCCTCCTCAATACCCCAACAAGAAATCTCTCATCATTTTGTCCAACCTCTTTACCACCTCCATTGGCATGTTAAATAAAGACATATAATAAGTGGAAAGCTTGGTGAGGATGTCCACATTGTCTGTAGCCTTACGGTGCTAGAGAGAAATCAATTCAGTATTGTAATACACTAGATCTTATTATTGTCATTACCTTCTATTGCCATATGTGAATTCACTCTAAAGAATGATAAAGCAATATGGATTAGAGTTTGTCTTATGCAAAATTATGTAATTCAAAGTATATAATAAGTTTATGAGTAGTAAGAAAGGCAACAATCAAAGTCCCCTAGTAGGACTAAATTAGGAACAAACTGATGTTTCTAGTATGCTTTTAAAATGATTATTGAGTTAAAACAAGTTCAATTATGTTAAGTCTCAGTTGTAGGGTTAAGCATAATTAGAACATACATAACTAACTTAACCTAGTTTGTGATAAGTTATTGAAATGGTTATCTCTAAGCTAATTATGTTTGATTGGCAACCCTAATGCAAAATGGGTTTCACTTAGGCAAAGGTAAGACAGACAAAAAGTCACATGGGTATGGGACCCACAAATTTGGAAGATATACAATTGTCTACATGTGTGCATATATATAATTAATTCATATAAAAAGGAATAAACATCAGATTATGAGAAGAGAGAGTCTAGGCTCAATAAGAGCAAGACACCTCAAATGTGTGAAGATGCATAAAGTGATACCTAGCCCACGTATAGATACGAGTTTTTATCTATTATTTCTTGCAAAATAAGTAGTAAAGACAAGCAAGGAGCTCACTAAAGGGGCTGGACAAAATTATAGACAAGAGAGAAAGTTAGAGAATACAAGGGAAAAAGAAAGAACGTCAAGGAAAACTAACCTAGACTTTGGATTCTTGAACAATCAAGATGTGAATTCTTACCCTAAACTCTTACTCTTTCATTTAATCAGAAAAGAAACACTCAAAAATGACTAAGAATTGAGAGTATAGCGAGAATTGAATGAAACTCTAAAGAAGTCTTGAAATCCTAACAAGTTTGGCATGGAAAAATAGCTACATGGATACAAGAAACATATGTGATTTAGAAGAATAAATCATGATTAATTGGTGTCGCTAATATCTAAATATAGGTTGATTATTAAGGAAAAACATTGATCATGAAATAAATTATGATTAAACTCATTGGTTAATGATTAATGGAGCTAAAACAACCACTAACTCAGCCTAGATGATAATTAGCATGATTAGATTATCAAAGCATCTTAAATATGGGAAGTAAGAAGGGAAAATTCTGTTGGGGTTTCATGTAAAATGCATTAATTGAAGTTAGTTAATTAAGTCAAATAGTGTTGAGAAAGCTCAAAATAAGTGGTAAATTAAACCATAATAAGAAGTTGAAGATGTAACATAAAATAGGACTAATTGGGGATGATATTTGTTGTCCTAGAAGTACATAAGGGATGTAAGATTTATAATGAGATCCTGATGGAAGTGAGATAAGATTAGACAACATTAGGACATAATGGAGTTCATTAGAATCTAGTATTAGTCAATGTGAACGTTAACGAGACAAGAATTGTTGAATAAGATCACATTGAGTTAAAGTGTGAATGTGATGTGTATAATATATATGTAGGGTCATTGGAAGAAGAAAGGAGTTAAAGAAGTGCATTGAGGCACAAGGTGAGTAATCTAGTATTCTGAAGTGGTGCCTTTTAAATGCTTTGATAATAGAATATGGCTTGAATAAAGAAATTATTATTTGATCATGAGCGTATGGTTGAGTAAGGATGTTCTATCTCTTAAATGGTAGAGGGGAACCTCTTGAAGGCCCAAGGCCACAAAGTTCCACATCGACAAAGCAGGGGTCTAAAGCATGATTTGAAAACATATTTGATACATGCTTTGGAAAATCCATGAATAGTCACATGTTTTAGAATGTGTTTATGTTAAATGCCATTCAACGGCCCCCTTTTTGTTATGTCCTTGTCGGGGACCAATGTGTCGATAAACCCGTAGCTAAGAGATCTCTTCTATGTCATTATAAGTGACTTTTCGGTTGTCTGTAGAATTTGAGTCGGCGCGGATTCTTTCGTTCTGGCAGTAGCAATGGGCATACATTGTGAGCTTCATTGAGCTTGTTACAGAATATACATAGGATTATTCTAGAATATACAGGCAGTAGGGTTGACTATATAGGCTCAATCATAGGGATTCTAATTAGTCTACTTTCCTAGTTTAGTCTCTCAATTTGTGTATAAATACACTTGTATATTTTGAATATAATAATATAGAGAATTATTTTTCTTTCTTGGTTTCATGGTATCAGAGTTAGGGTTAGAAAATTTTTCTTTGGCCTTTTCTTCTTTTCTTCTTCTCTGGTTTCCGGCCACTCTGCCCACAGTGAGCAGAATTAGGGAAACACTTAGGTCGCCTTGTTCGATTGACCATTTTGTCTCACCGCCAGCCAGGAGAGCATCGCCACCTGCCTATCGGTCGGTTCCCAAAGTCCGGTCATCAGAAACCACGCGCGTGAGCCTCATGCGCCACCAGAAGATTTCAGGCTCGTCACTGATCTCACGCGCCGGCGCATGTGACTGCGCCTCAACTTCCGATCACCCTTCCTGGAGTCGTCTCTCTCTCTCCGGCACTTCTGTGTAGTTGGTTGCTTGGTAGCAATTCGTTTGGGCACTCTGGTTGCCTTGTTTGCTTCACGGCTGTTCGTGAATTTCTTTTCTGTGTAATTCCTTGGGTGGTCTCTGTATTTCTTTTGTGTTCTATCTCTATGGCTGATGAGCAGAAGAGTTTGGTTGTGACAGATGTTATTCCCATGATATCCAGAATCACAGAACACAAGTTAACTGGTCCCAATTATTTCAATTGGTGTAAGACCGTCAGGATTTATCTGCGGAGCATTTCTAACGACAATCATCTCACGGCTGATCCCCCCACGGATAATACTCGCCAGGAGTGGTTGAGAGATGATGCTCGCTTGTTCTTGCAAATCAGAAACTCTATTGACACTGAGGTTGTTAGCCTGATTAATTACTGTGAGTATGTTAAAGAATTGATGGAATATTTAGAATTTCTGTATTCTGGAAAGGGCAATCTTTCACATATCTATGAGGTTTGTAAGAGTTTTTATCGGGCTGAATAACAAGGTCACTCTCTTCAGGCCTATTTTATGAATTTCAAACGAATCTATGAAGAATTGAATGTCTTGCTACCTTTCAGTCCTGATGTCAAAGTCCAGCAAGCTCAACGGGAGCAAGTGGCAGTAATGAGTTTCTGGGCTGGCCTTAATTCTCAGTTTGAGATTGCTAAATCTTAGATTCTCTCTAGTGCTGAGATTTCCTCTCTCCATGAGGTCTTTACTAGGATACTTCGCACAGCTACTAGTACATTTGTTGCTCCATCTGTTCATGCTTCTAGTGCTCTTGTCAATCATTATGGTGGACGGTCTTATCCTAAGAACAGAGGAGGAGGTACAGGTAGTCAGGATGCAGGGGGAGTTGTCTGTTATTATTGTCATGAGCCGGGCCATACCAAACGCACGTGTCCACTACTGGATTTCGATATTTTGTTTCTTTTGTTGATGATTTTTCTCGTGTGACTTGGCTTTACTTAATGAAAAATCGTTCTGAATTATTTTACCATTTTAGTGCCTTTTGTGCTGAAATTAAAACACAGTTTAATGTTTCTGTGCATACATTACGGAGTGATAATGCCAAAGAATATTTTTCCGATTCCTTTCAGGCCTATATGATTCAAAATGGCATTTTTCACCAATCCTCTTGTGTTGACACACCATCTCAGAACAGTTTGGCCGAATGGAAAATAGGCATCTTCTTGAGACAGCCAGGGCCCTCTTATTCCAAATGCACGTTCCTAAACAATTTTGGGTTGATGTAGTTTCCACAGCCTGTTTTTTGATTAATCGCATGCCTTCCTCTGTTCTTAATGGTGAGATCCCTTACAATGTCCTTTTTCCTACTAAACCCTTGTTTCCTATTGCACCCCGGATACTTGGTAGTACTTGTTTTGCTCGTGATGTTCGTCCCCAAGTCACTAAATTAGATCCCAAGTCTTTAAAATGTGTTTTTTTGGGTTACTCTCGTCTACAAAAGGGGTATCGGTGCTACTGTCCTAGCCTTCACAAGTATCTTGTGTCCGCTGATGTTACCTTTCTCGAACATATTCCTTTTTTCCCTGCTGCTTCTACTCCTTCGAGTCAGGGGGAGGATAATGATCTGTTGGTTTATACTATCACCTCTCCGCCCTCCACTATAGCTCCTTCCCCTGTTTCCCCCACCATCCCCACCACCTCCTATTCGCTATGTCTATTCCCGACAACGAGACCCATCTGCTCCATGTCCCGCACCGGTTTCTTCTTCGCCATCGGATCCTGTGGCTGGTGATCTTGATCTTCCCATTGCCCTTCGCAAAGGTACGCGTTAGTGCACTTATCCTATTTCATCGTTTGTTTCTTATGATCACTTGTCTTCTTCTTTGTGTTCTTTTGTTGCTTCCTTGGATTCTGTGTCTCTTCCCACAATTGTCCATGATGCCTTGTCCCATCCCTGGATGGTGTGCTGCTATAATCGAAGAGATGCATGCTTTAGATGCTAATGATACTTGGGATTTAGAGCCTTTGCCTGTCGGGAAGAAAGCTATTGGCTGTAAATGGGTGTTTGTTGTCAAATTCAATTCCGATGGCTCCGTGGCTCGTCTTAAAGCCCATCTTGTGGCTAAAGGCTATGCTCAGACTTATGGTGTGGATTATTCTGACACTTTCTCCCCTGTTGCGAAGTTGACCTCAGTTCGTTTATTTATTTCTGTGACAGCTACTCATGATTGGCCTTTACATCAGTTAGACATAAAAAATGCGTTCTTGCATGGTGATCTCCAGGAGGAAGTGTATATGGAGCAACCACCTAGATTTGTTGCTCAGGGGGAGTGTGGACGAGTTTGTCATCTTCATAAATCTCTATATGGTTTGAAACAGAGTCCCCATGCTTGGTTTGGAAAATTTAGTCAGGCAGTGGAAAAGTTTGGAATGAATAAGAGCAAGTCTGACCACTCAGTTTTCTATAAGCATTCTACTTATGGCCTCATTCTCCTTGTTGTGTATGTAGATGATATTGTCATTACTAGAAGTGATACTGTGGGAATTTCATCTTTGAAGTCCTTTCTTCATAGCCAATTTTACACGAAAGATTTAGGGGTGTTGAAGTATTTCGTGGGAATTGAGGTGACGAGAAGCAAGAAAGGCATTGTCTTATCCCAGAGGAAATATATGCTTGACCTATTAACTGAGACTGGAAAGTTGGGGGCTAAGCCATGCAGCGCTCCAATGCTTCCCAACCTACAACTCACGAAAGATGGAGACTTATTTGAAGATCTTGAAAAATACAGGAGACTGGTTGGAAAGTTGAACTGTCTTACAGTGACCCGTCCTGATATTGCATACTCTGTTAGTATTGTAAGTCAATTCATGTCCTCCCCAACAGTTCACCATTGGGCAGCGTTAGAACAGATCATGTGTTACTTAAAGGGAGCTCCTGGACAAGGATTACTGTACAAGAATCATGGACATACTGCACATCGAGTGTTTTTCAGATGCAGATTGGGCAGGTTCCAAGATTGATCCGCAGATCCACTACCGGATACTGTGTTTTTGTTGGAGGAAATTTGATTTCATGGAAAAGTAAGAAACACAATGTTGTGTCACGATCTAGTGCAGAATCAAAATATAGAGCTATGGCACAATCTGTATGTGAGATAATGTGGATATATCAACTCTTGATTGAGGTTGGTCTTAAAGCTTCAATACCAGCAAAATTGTGGTGTGATAACTAAGCGACTCTCTATATTGCTTCCAATCCTGTGTTTCATGATCGGACTAAGCATATTGAGATTGACTGTCATTTTGATCGTGAAAAGTTGCAGTAAAATTTGATCTCTACCGGATACGTGAAAACTGGAGAACAATTAGGAGATATCTTCACAAAGGCTCTCAATGGGGCTCGAGTCGATTTTATTTGCAACAAGTTGGGCCTGATTAATATCTATGCTCCAGCTTGAGGGAGAGTGATACAGAATATACATAGGATTATTCTAGAATATACAGGCAGTAGGGTTGACTATATAGGCTCAATCATAGGGATTCTAATTAGTCTACTTTCGTAATTTAGTCTCTCAATTTGTGTATAAATACACTTGTATATTTTGAATGTAATAATATAGAGAATTATTTTTCTTTCTTGGTTTCAGCGCTATTTATTGCTATTCAAATGTTCAAATAGCAATTCTGTTTCCGAAAATGAAATTGAAATGTTTCGATTATGTTCGATGTCCATGGTATATTTGAAGTTTCTTTTGGTATGATAACCCATGACAAGGCATTGGTATTATTCAATGAGCTTTGTTTAGGCTAACCCTATTCTCTTCGCTACCTTTCAGGTATGTTGAAGGAAGAGAAACTAAGACAAAGATGACAACGAAATATGAGACAAAGATGAGGTATTGAAAAAGAAGAACTTTGTGAAAGTTGAATATAGCTTGAGATAGGCTTGTACCTATGTAATAAATGTAAGGTTATAAAAGTAAATGATGGATCACCTTTATTTCCAAAAAATGGCATGTACATATAGATGTGTTGAGATGTATGTAGACAAGCTCTGATTAGGTGAAACGGTAGATGAATGAGAATTGATTCCGCTTTATATTTACTGTTGTGATAATTTTCACAGGATTGCATTTCACTTGATTCTGTACAGCCCTAGGAGCCGGTCATGGCACGAGATTCTGCTCAAGACACGAGAGGCCAGATACGGGTCGTGACAAGTATCTTTGTCCTTTAGTGAAATTGGCATTGACTATTTGGTTTTACATATGCTCCTGAATTGAGGATTCTTGTATTTTTCCAAGGTTGCTTTTCTAATAGACATTTTTGCCTTCACTGCTTTGTTTTCATGCAATCCTTTGAGCACTGAAGAAAAAAAGTGCATATTGCTGATAAAGTATTTGGAGCTTCATGGTGTTACTGGTACAACACTTCCTCTTCAGTTAGGTTATATTTCCTTTAAACAATTCTTCTCTTTGGGAACTTCTTGCCCCCCATTCTCATTGAAAAAAGTTTTCGGATTATAAAGAAGTAACAAAAATTTATGAAAACAAACATCCTTGTACAAATCATCCAAAATCATTATCTTACTGGGTTGTTTTCATATGAGAAGAGTTCCAACTTGTTGAGTGGTGGATCTACTCTGGCCTTTTCCCACAATGTCATTCCTCTACCAGCTCGGAGAATAGTTGGCATCCATCCAGTGAATAAAGTGCTGCATGATGCAAGATAATTAAAATTAGAGAAAATTTAATCAAAATATAAGATAAGATTGACATGAGAGCTAAACCAAGACCCAAAGATACACAATCAGAAGGCAAATGATGTCTGATAGTCATTAATTTTAATGTCCCAGATATGTTAGTCATAGATTTTACCATTGCCCCAAGCAAACATCCACGTTTTGTGCTACCTAGTTCTAGCTAGTCAATAGCCAGTAACCAATACAAGAACACAGAATATTTTAACAATTTGGAAAATAGAGAAGCCTCATATGTTTTCATGACAAGAAGAAGCAGGCAGTCCTTCAATTGTGAGGAGGTGAAGGACTAATGTATGCATGTCACAATGGTTAAGCCGTACTAGTGGACTGAAGAAAACAACTGATCACATTCACAGATGACAGAAGTCCACTCATCAATGCATCATACATATTTGATATCACGTGAATTAAATAGCTGCAACTGCAATTCTTACCCAAAGTCCATTTTTTGTAAAATTTTCTGCAGTCATTCCTAAACAAACCCACTGTAAACATTTCCCAATATTAAACAAAATTTATGCACATTCAAGATGCCTCCAGGAGCTTCCCCAATGAGCAGATTGAAGAAATTTTCTAAATTCTTCAGAACACTAGTTATTCGATGCTTTAAGTTATTCTTGTCCAAACATGTTCCTTTTAACATTGAATTAAGGCCAAAGCTGTAGCACAGTGAATAAGTGTTGGCATGGTTAAGTTTCAGGGAAAGGAAACAACTTTTGCGAAGTTTGACATGTTTCCTCTTTTTCTTTTTCCTTTTCCTTTTACTGCTGCAATGTGAGATATATCCAACTTCTTTTGACAGGCTATCAATATTTCAAACCTTGCTTATGGGCCCATTTACTAATACCCTATAGGAACACAACGGAGATTGATCATCTTGGTGCATAGTGCAACCAGCAACTAAAGTCACAATTATAAGGGCCAAGGCTAATTTCTCTTACGGTTTTTTCTTTCTTTTTTCTGGAGAGGTTAAAAGGTTCATGATTTTCACCATCAACAAAAGTAACTGTTGCAGGTCATGCCATTCTGCATTTTTAATAATTCAGCTCATGTACAACTTTTGGAAAAATAGTATTTTATATAGGCAGCAATTACCCAATGTTGGTCCTGCTTACGCAGGGTCCTTTAGACTGGAGACAAGCATACTCTTTGGCATTATTCTTGTAAAAAGTGGCTGCTCTCAGATTCGAACTCGCGTTATTAGTTCATACACTTTGACAACCCAAACATTTTATTATTACACCAAGCAATGGCCCCCAAGGAAATTGAAAGATCTTAATATTTGTTTTGAAGTGTAGATATTAAAATCCATACTCTAAATGACTACCATGGGTACTAAGAACTATACCCTCCATGATTAAGATGGGCTGCCAATCATAAAATTTTCACTAATTTTGAAAAGCATCTAATTCTTGCCTAAGAGTTACTCTGAGACCCTGACTATGAAGAAACTAGCAATTTTAAAGGAGCTGAAAGATCCTTATCTAGGAAGAGATGAACTTTCTAAAGAAAATCCTCTAATTAATGAGCTACTAAAATAAAGAATAAGAGGTTAAGAAACTTAATGAGTAGGCTTTTAACAGTAACAAGGATAAGCCCCTCTTTGTTGGGTAGTGTGGATCCTGATAAGTACTAAACACTAGCCCCTCGACCGAATTTTTCTAAAGGTATTTTTAGTATTTCACATTATTGCCCTATTGCCCTAATACTACGTATTTATAGTTAAAGAGCCACATCTCTTTGTACTGGAATTTTGTAACTCTTTCAGATCATAGTGAAACTGCAGCAGTTGTGGATGTAGCCCTATTCTGGAGTGAACCACGTAAATCTTTGTGTTCTTGTGTATGCGTGTGATTTTAGATTCATCTCTATTTTCTTGTTTTCTTTCATGTCTTAC
Organism: Nyssa sinensis; assembly: GCA_008638375.1. Classification (NCBI taxonomy): domain Eukaryota; kingdom Viridiplantae; phylum Streptophyta; class Magnoliopsida; order Cornales; family Nyssaceae; genus Nyssa; species Nyssa sinensis. The sequence goes on from CM018038.1 coordinate 35,942,125, forward strand.
CAATCCTGGTTAGGTGATCATATTCCTAACACTCTTCGTCATCATATGTGCATTGAAGTGCTTTCAGCATCCCTTTCATATTCTAATATTGAAAAAAATTAAATGAATAAGGTAATAAGGTACCCAAGAGCAAGAGATAACTTATCTCATTCTTGAATCTAAACTCCTTCAAAATTTCCCCTCTTTGACCAACAAGACATATTTAGAGTACAATACCTTTCCAAAAGCCCAATTGAGGGATTCCTTCCTTTACCATATTGCTGAAATAAGTATTTTACAATCTCACCTAAAAGAGAAAAAAATGCATGTCAAACATCTGAACTTAATGAAACAAGACCGAGAAGCACATAACACAAGATAGTTTAAACTTTAAACATAAGCAGAAAATTTAGAAGTCACCCTTGAAGTCTTGACACTCGAAACTAACAGTAGGGACAAAAAAAAAAAGATGATGTCTATAACAAGGCTTAAGAAACTATCATCCAATATCCAGCCCATATATTCAATTCCAATCTTCAAGGGTACCAAAAGAAAAAAATCATTGATCAAGCCCATATATCCAATATGCAATAAATGTTGTTATCCCGGTATGCAACAAATAACACATTCTCATGATTATATGCATCTTTAATTAAGGATTTATTTGATTCAAATATAACAACATAACCTTTATCACATAATTGACTAATGTTAAGTAAGTTATGTTTTAAAATTTAAAACATTAACTAAAAGCACATTTTCAATAGAGAGAGAGGGGAATATTTATCTATCCTTTCAATGCCAACTATTTTACCCTTGAGTTGTCTCCAAAGCTCACATATCCTCCGTCTTTTGGTGTGAGAGATGTAAACTTTGCCTTGTCTACGGTCATGTGTCTTGAGCAACCACTATCAAGGAACTATTTGTCCTTGATTGAGGAAGACTTGAGCCAAACCTACAAAAATCACTTGGGTGACTCCTTTTGGTACTTTAACCTTTTTGGGTAGCCTTGGGAGGGAATGTTCCTTTTAGAACCCAAATTATTTTTACTCTGACCATTAATTTTGCATTTGAAGAATGAGCATAATTTGGCTCATTTGAGCTTGAGGCTTTAACAAAGAAGTTTTGATATGACTTTTGTTTGATGTGAGCATTGTATCCCAAACCAGCCTTATCAAATACACATCTTCGTTGTGAGATAATTTTATCTAAAATTTCACTTCCTTTTGTAAACTTCTTTAAAGTGAAATTTAGATCTTCGACCTTCTTTTAAGAGAGGAAATTTCTTTTCTAAGGTCTTTGTTTTTCAAACAAAGGTGATCATTTTCTTTCTTTAGAATCTTATTTTGATCATTTGAAAATTTTATTTCATTTGAAAGTGAGATGATTTTATTTTTAAAGAATTTTCTTAAACTCATTATCCAATGCTTCAAAGGCATCTTGCAATTCTTCATAAGAAGAAGAGAAGTTGAGGTTAGAGATTACCTTATCTTCATTTGCCATGTGACAAAAGTTTGCAACTTCATGGTCACTTGATTCTTCCTCCAAATCATTCCAAATTGCTTTTATTGCCTTCTTTTTGGTTTTTCTTTACGTTCCTCTTGAGTTGAGGACAAGTGGCTTTTATGTGTCTGGGCTTTTGACATTCAAAGAAAACAAGGGGATCCTTTTTAAATGGTTCCCTCTTACTTGATTCTCTTTTTGTTCCTTCTCATGCCCTTTTAGATATTCAATTTCTTGTGATCGGCAACATCTCATCTCTATCATTTCTTGTTATGCATCTTCTCTTACTTTTGGGATGAGATTGAGATTTCTCTTGGCTTGCTTCTTGGTGGTAATTCAAGGTCAGAGGATCCGAGAAGCTCATCGAAATTAAACAGGATCTTCGTTTCTTTCATGGAAACAGCATTTCTTTCTTGGGAACCGAAACAAACACAGTCAATACGATCACTGTTCCATGGAAACAAAATTGTTCCGCGGAACATACGAAATTGGACCGAATGAGGAAACATTTCGTTTGAGAGTCGATATTTCTAGAGTTGTAAAAAATAAATCATTATTTTTCAAGATAAGACTCAAATGCAAAAAATATTCTATTATTTTTCAAAATAATAGAAAAGTATAGGGGACATAAAGGTAGGAAACAATATTTTAAACTGTTACTATTTATAGTTAATCGCTTGTTTTACTTTTATTTATAGTAATTTGGTCAATTATCAGTGGATCATAAATATTATTATGTCATTTATAGAATCGTATTATTTTCATGATATGAGTATAGCTAAAACATGCAAACTAATAGAACATTAAATAAATTTAAAGTTTTTTTTCACTGTTTCCAATTTTTCTCCATTTCCATTAGTTCCGTAAGTTCTCCGTTCCGACAGACCGAAACTATACATCAAACGATATTTGCCTTGCTTAGAAATTGAGTCCTTTGTTCTTGGAAAGCTCTTGCTTCAATCTTGGTATGCTGAGATCTTACCATCTCAACATTAGTATAGCTTTTACTAAAAGTCGCTAAAGAATTAATAATATTTGTGAATCTAGTAAACATTTCAGGAATAAATTCATTACTATTTATTTTAATTAGTTCATAATTATGAACTAACATGCTAATTTTGGATTCCTTCACTTGATTTGTAACTTCATAGGCAACTTCAAGTTTATCCCAAATCTCTTTTGCAGATTCACACACGAAGATTCTATTAAACTCATTTACATCTAAAGCACAATATAAGTTACTCATTGCCTTAGCATTGAGTTGAATTAATTTGATGTCATTTTCATCCCATTCATTTTCTTTCTTAACTACCTTGGTGGAGCTAGAAGCTTTCAAAGCTTTCATTGGAACATGTGAACCATTAATAATGACCTTCCAAATTTCATAGTCTAAAGCTTGAAAATAAATTTTCATTCTAGCCTTCCAATATGCGTAATTTGGACCCTAAACAAGGGAGGACTATTTGTTGATTTCCCTTCAGCAAACAAAGACGTTCCCACAATATTTTTCATGTATTTTCTCGTAGAGAATTGACTTTATTTTCAAGAGACAAGGGTCTGATACCACTTGTTGCCCAGATTTATACCCAAGAGAGGGGAAATTTGGGTATTTGGCAAATATTAACAACTTTCTACAACTTTAAATATTAATGCAAATAGAGTACAAAGTAAGCAAAGAGTAGGGAAGAGAGAACAAACACATATTTTACAAGGTTCAGAAAACTTCCTACGCCCTCAACTCAAGCTCCCCGCTTGAGTTTTTCCACTATATAAACTCCTTCACAGGTGGAGATCAAACCTTTACAATGAAGAGCTTCTTATTCTTTTCTAGCAAAATCCATTTTTGCCTCATAAGAGTAGCACCATGGTTTTAAATAAAGGCCGTTACGTATCATATCAGCCCTTATGTATCAGTTTTTTGACCCTCCAATACTGTTACAAGCTGATAAATCAGTGTGACTAAAATTCACAGCCATATTGGTCGATACCGTTACGTATTGCCCGTTATGATCGTTACAAAACTGTTACGCTTGTTTTGTGTTTTTTTTTTTTAAATTTTTAATTTTTCCGAATTCTTATGATTTCTATTTTTATAAGATTTATATATAAGAGAGATACTTAACAAAATAATCCAAGAAAATTTGAAATGGGTTTCCAAAACACTCGGGCTAATGCGATCTCAAAAAAGTCTCTTGGCCTCAAAATTTTTAAAATTTTTTTTATTCTATAACTAATCACACTAAATAAATTTTCATGCTTATAATAATTTTTTTATTATTAATATTATTCGTTATAATGTTACTCAAATTAAATGATACTTCGTATTAGTTTAACTTTAAAAAAATCATATAAAATAAAAATATATCTTCTTAGGTGTTATTTATAATAAAAATATTCTTTTAGATGTTGGAAAATTGAAAAATAGTAGCAAAAAATATCAAAATACGATAAATTGTAATCAAAATATATGTATTCAGTGACTTTTAAGAAATTTACTAATGTTTGAAAAAAATTCACGAACGCAGGTTTTAGATTTCCCGTTAAGGATGACCCAATATGCCCAATACTGTTATACCGCAACGGCATCAAATCCCGTGACTGCGATTTAAATCCATGGGTAGCACTAACACATAAATCTCACCGCAATAAGAAAATACAAGTTTATACCAACAGGTCACTCTCTTTTAGAGATGATTGGTGAAATAAATGCTCACTCACTAATGATTGATCAAGATAAACTCTGAGTATTTAAGATGAAGAAAACTTTCAGATCTAGGTTTAGCAATCAACGAGATCTAAAGTCAATTGAGAGGTCAAGAAGTTAAAGAATGTTAGCTATTGGAAATAAATGCTATAGAGAACCTCTATTTATAGGCCTTTGAAGAATCTAGCCGTTAGATTCAAAAACTAGTCGTTCTCCCCTTTTTGATATGTTCAAAATTCAAATTTGCGAATTGCTAGATCGATTGGATCATAATTCAGTCAAATGAACTCAACTGATTTGTCCAAAGACTTGAGGTTCGTCTTGTCAAGAATAACCAGTCGAATGGTCTTGAGAATCAGTCAACTAATTTGTCTAATGTCAAAATGTTCACAAATGCGTATTGAATATCTAGTCAACTAGTTTTGATAGAAAGTCCAGTCTTGTGAACATAAAAAAATGAGTCAACTAGATATATGAAATGGTCAACTGGTTTAAAAAGTAGTAAAAATATGCTTAAGAATCAATCAACTGGTCTTGAGAGATAGTCAACTGGTTTTTGGCAATTTAAGCAATTTTCCTATGTTAACCAATGTTCTTTTTTTCAAATGACTTGACTTGTCAAAACTTAAGATTTATCAAATGTAGTGTTTTGAAAATTCATTTTTGTGATTGGTTTTAGTTAACCGCTTAAATATTTAGAGCTTATGCATTTAATCAATCATAACCTAACTCACTTCAAAACCCAAAATAATAAAAATCAAAGTCTTCACTTGAATTCTTGGGCTTGAGTGTGTCCACTTGCTTGAGATTGGCTTTGAAACTTGTGATCAAGTGGATTTCTTCATTTTGATGGACTTTTCATTTCTTGATCAACCATTCTCATTGACCTAGTTGACTTATTTGCATTGTCACTAGATAAAACATTAGTCCTCATCGTTAATACCTTGTAATCATCAAAATTATTGAGTTGCTCTTGGTTGAAAACCTTTTAAGGCTAATAAATCCAAATACAAAATTTAGTAGTGATGAAGGAGGTTGTTTTGATAATCCTGGGGAAATATAAAAGACTTGTAGGTCAACTTATTTATTTGATTGTTATACGACCTGACATTACCTATGTTGTAGGGGTTAGTCAATATATGCATACCCCTAAACGGCAACATTGGGAAGTTTTTCTGTCGTATCTTAAGGTACTTGAAGGGCGCTCTTGGCAAGGTTTTAGTTCTAAAACCTTCTAACAATCTAGATGTAATTGGGTTTTCAAATGTCAATTGACTAGGTGATCATTTAGACAGAAGATTTGTATCAGTTTTTTGTACTTTGTGGGTAGAAACCTTGTCACATGGAAGAGTAAGAAACAAAATGTGCTTGCTATATCTAGTGCAGAGGCCGAGTACATAACTATGGCCCACGCAACTTGTGAAATGTTGTGGGTGAAATCACTCCTGCAAGAGATGGGTTTCTAGTAAGAAGCCCATGACGATGAATTGTGATAATCAAGTTGTCATGTACATGCCAAAAATCTCGTATTTCATGATAGAACCAAGCACATTGAAGTTGATTGTCATTTTGTTCGAGATATGGTGATGAGGAAACAAATTGTTATTTCATTTGTTAGATCACGTGATCAGTTGGGGGATATCTTTACTAAGGATGTGAGTAGGGAACTTGTTTTATCTTTGTAACAAGTTAGGCATGATAGATATCTATGCCCCAGCTTGAGGGAAAGTGTTAAGAGTTGTGTGTAGGGGCTGTTTTGTAACTTTCCTTTTATTAATATATAAAGTAGCTGTCTCACTATTATTAAAGATGTGATAGAAATAGAATAACTGGTTATATCATATATTTGCCTCTCATTAGATAATAAAAAAAAATCCCAGCATTTAGTGTCATAAGTCCCTGTAAATCATTATCACGACGCCACATAAAGAATTTTGCAAAACTAAGTTGTCATTGAGAGAAGGTATTTAGTATACTAAGACAGGAGGTGTGCATCATGGTACTGCAACTTTCAGTCATACAAGTGAAGGAAAAGAAGAAGCAGTTTATAGTTCCGATGCCAAGTGCACAATTTGAGTTCAAGCCAATGCACAGTGAGCAGTTATAAAATCAAATTAGTCATTGGTATTTGGAAATCTTGTCCAAAGACCTACAAACTTGTATTTTGATAGCAAAGCAGCCATCAGTATAGCATGTATTTAGTTCAACAACAAAACTAAAGCATTGTAACAGATAATTGTTTCAACACATTATAAAACAGATGGATAATTATATCTTACGCAAAGAACAGAGAACACTTGACACTTGACAGCTAAGGAAACTTGTTGCGAGCATTTCCATAATACAAGGAAGGTGCACATGTTTGACATCTAAGAACCAGCTTGAGGAGGGCGTTTTCAGGTAAGTGCATTTATCATTTTCTTATACTAAAGGTTTATTCTGTATTATTGTCCACTAGGCACTTTAATATTTCTGATTTTGATACAACATTTTTATTAGAAGATAAAATAAAAAAAAAAAAAGTTCCCTTTAGTTATTCTTCTTTTTCTACCTCCTTTTATCTTCCTCGTCATTCCGCTTGACTCTCTGATGCGCCCTATAGCTGTAGTCTCTCATGTCACCATACATATTAATCACAAACAATTAGAGACCTCTCCAATGCAAGCCCATTGAAAGATGGGTTTTACTGTAACTGATGTATTTTTGTACACAGGAGAAATTCTGCAGTTCATCCCCGCCCAAAAAAGAAAAAATATAAGTAAATGACCTTAGATCGTTCTCTCTCTCTCTTTCCCCCTCCCTCTCTCTCTCTGGGTAAGTAAACTTAGATCTGATGCGGGGGGACTGATCAGATAATGGATAAGATAAAAATATTTTAGCGGAATAACACCCTTTCCTTGGCCAATTTTCACTGTAACTTTCCAATAGATGATGACACATAATTGGGGTCCTGATAAGCCATTTTGAAACCAAGAATACAAAATCATATCTAGAATCACAGATAGTCCAGAACAAGATGACATGCATCCATGCAAAAAAGGATTTTCATTACTTACTGCTTTCATACATTGAAATTCCAGTGTTTGGGTCAACAAGGAAAGGAAACCTGCATGAGAACTTCTATTAGTATGCCCTTCACGTTTTGTGGGAAAAAAAGAAGAAAGAAAGAAAGAAAATGGTTTGTTGAATTTATTTACCGCCGATAATGCAATTATGAGAAATGATATCATTGAAGCTAAACAAAATGTAAATGGGGGTCAATAGTATTCTATGATGTTTACTTATATTTAACATAGAATTCTCATGGATCATCACCACTAGAATCATTGGCCCCAAATATTAATTTATACCACATAGATCTGTGAGTTCTAAAGTAATGCATGTCAAACCAATGCCTCAATAACTTATCAGATATCAAAGGAAAGAAAAATATAGATTTAGGAAGAGAAACTTCATAGAAAAAGAAGGAATACATACTGCTCTTTGCCCCCAAATCTTCTGACCATTTCTCTGTGTCGTACAGAACCTTTAGGACAAGGATATATCTGCACATAAATCACATTTACACCAGTAAGTAAGGTGAATCTTTATGTACTAAATAATAATTATTCCTAAATTCAGTTCTGGAACAATCTAATTTTCTAACAAGTTGTCAAAACAGGCAGCTCGAAGTAAGAGTTGTTCAAATACAAATAGTTCAGCTAAATGAGTTCCTCCATAGCATTTGAAAAATAAAAGATGATGTTTGCATGCGTCGGGGAACAATCCAACGAGATCATTGACGAAGGTGATCTTTGAGAGGATCAGTTGCAGATAATTGAAAAAGGAGTGGGGGTGGTCAGAAGGCTGTGGGTGAGCAGATTGGAACTCGAATGGCTATACGTAGCCTTGGAAGAGGGTTTGAAGGAGAAGCAGCAGCTGATCTACCCAAGCGGGTTACATGGGAAGTGGCAAAGCTTGTGGCTATGGTGGGGGTACATGAATGTGGAGATAGTGTCCGGGGAGGTAAGGCATTGTCTTTATTTGTTGGGGCTGTACAAAGGTTTTTTTTTTTTTGGGGGGGGGGGGGAGGGGGTGGCTTCCAGTGGCAAAGACTCTATGAAGCTGGAGGTCCCAAACACCAAGTTAAGCAAGGTGGGAGTTCATACAGGGAGGTTGCACAGATCAGGGGTATGGTTGAGTGCACCATTGACACTGTACTCTGGCCTTCGAGTTGCGTGGGAGGATGTGTCAGTTCTACCTCATGTGGGGCAATTACAATTCTTAAATTGATGTTTCGTTTGTTGCCTTCTCCATTGCCAGAAAGGGAGAGAGTTCAGATATAGGTGGATCGCCCTTGGGGAGTCTCCATAGGGGTGAGGGTGCTGGATATGCACGGAAGTCTGTTTATGTTTGAGTTTCCATCCAAAGTCGAGGCCATGAGAATCCTAAGTAACAAAGATTGGATCCTAGACCGGTGTAGATATCTCTGGTCCCCCTGGTCTACAAGTGGCTGCTACCATCAATTGGGGGAACCAAAGGAGTTTTGGGTTCAATTAATGGACTTCCAGCCTTTTTTTGGTGCCCAGAGATGTTTAAGGCCATGGGAGATAGGTGCAGTGGTTACATGCGATCAGACAAACTAAGCTAGGGAGGAGTCATCTCATCTCAGATCGGCTCGGATCTTGATTTGACGTTCAATTGACTATGTGCCAATGATGATGAAGATTAGGTTAGGGTCATCGAAGTTCGAGGTATAGGTGTGGATTGTAGTGGGACCTCAATTTCCATTGGAAAAGCAAAATGGTAGAGGTTTCAGAGTTGAAGTCATCGCAAATGATAGGAGGTTGGGGGTGATTTTGCAACACATGGCGCGTGAAGGAGAAATCTGGTGTGGTGTTATGTGGCACTCGCACAATGTATGCCTTGTCCAATACTGACAAGTTTTTGAATGTTAGGATTGAGAGTTAAATGTATTGTGTTGTCATATTCCGTGTGACAAAACTTATGTTGTACAAGTCATACTCAAGTCTTGCAATGAACGATGTGTTAAAGATCAAGAGAAGGCCCGATCATGTTAGGTTTGGTATGGTGAGAGTGACTTAGAAGCCATACAACTAGGTTGGATGCACATATACACTTTAAAATGTTTTCAAAATGTTTTTGAAGTGTTTTTCCAACTAACCTTTGATTTGGCTTTTTAATTTGCAAAGCATAAAACTTGTTTTTAAATTCAAAAATTGCAAAACAGTCAAGGTTGGTTCAAACCAAGTTCAAACAGTGAGCTTAGTTTGATACATGTGGGAC